>CM037843.1:48302077-48902077 GCA_021234535.1 Stichopus chloronotus | reverse complement strand
TTGCTTAATTGAATGAATCAAATCGTAACTGACCCACCTCTGTTCAGATTGGTCACTGTTATCTGACATAATTTATCACAGTTGACTGCCAGTAGAAACCACAATGTCCAGAATAAATCATTCAGTCTGTTGAGCCAGGTGCCCAATGCTTTTAACCATTTACTGAACAGTGTCTTTGTTTAGCCCTCTGAGATGGTATCTCAAGTAGGATAACTGTGTGGGATCTCATGCTTGTCATGTGGGCAATTCATGTTTGTTGCAATATATATCATGAGGCAAGGAATCACTTAGCCTTTTGGCTTTCTAGTTACATTATTGGTAAAACGTGTGTTACCTATGCCTACATACATGTCTACCCACCTACTTATAAACGTTTATGAGTGGGGTCATATGAAATCTTCCTTAGGACAGTTTTTACATTATCGGTTAACTTTTACATTATCGGTTGTAACAGCCCTGCTATCCGACTGCAGTTGTGTATCTACTGCACTGTGTGACATATGAAAATGAAATACATTTGCATACTGAAGACACAGCCCCTTTGTACATCAATGGTTAATCTTTAGCTTCATCATTATCAATTGATCAAGGTAAACACTGCAGAGATGTATAGTATACAGTTCTCGCAGGGAGCTCTTGCCCTGCTTCAAGGTGGTCTTCAACTCATTGGGACACAGATTTAAAACACAGGGCTTAACAGCGAGTTTAAGGTCGGGCCAAGCCCGGTTCCGTAGGAACATGGTATTAGTGACAGATACCTCCTTTTATTGTCCTTTTTTTGTTTTGTTTTTTTGTGTTTGATAAACAGGTAACCTTAGAATACAGTGGAAGCTGCATGAACTCCATCCTAATTCAGGTGGTTGGTGACTCTTGATAAGGATGGTACCTCTGATAAGGGTTGTTGCCAGCCCAGTTTCAGGGCCAACTAATCGTTTGAACTGGCAAATGTGCTTCACCCTACCCACTATGGAACCTACCCATTTTTGAAGCCATTAGTGTTTGTATTTCCCTCCTTTTTGTTCCTTATGGTAGCATGGTTGGTTCAAAGTACCATGTAATTGTGGCAATACTGTGGTTTGATTTAAGTACCATGTAACATTGACAATACCATCATGGGTTCTAAGCACCATGTAACTGTAGCAATACTGGACCGCTGGTTGATTCTTAGTACCATATAACTGTGAGGATACTCTGTTTTTTTTTTGTTTTTTTTATTCTTTGTGCCATGTTACTGTGACAATACCATGATTTTTTCTTAGTACCATGTAACTGTGACAAAGCCACGGTTGGTTTTTAGTACTGTGTAGTTGTCTGTGTCAACCATGATTGGATGTTAGTACCATATGACTGTGACTATACCATGATTGTTTCTTAGCACCATGTGACTGACAATACCATGATTGGTACTTATCACCATGTAACTGTGACAATGGTTCTCAGTACCATGTATCTGTGTCATTGCCATGATTGGTTGTTAGTACCATGTAACTGTAACAATGGTTCTTTGTACCATAAAACTGTGACAGTTCCATGATTGGTTCCTAGTACCATGTAACTGTTACAATGACATTGCTTGTTCTAAGTACCATGTACCTGTGACAATGGTTGTTAGTACCATGTAACTGTTACAATCATGATTGGGTCTTAGTAGTATATGACTCTTACAATACCATGATTGGGTTCTTTGTACCATGTAACTGTGGCAATGGTTCTTAGTACCATATAACTGTTACAATGCCTTTGTTTTAACAAAATATACCTGTGACAACATCCATAATGAGATCTTAGTACCATGTGACTGTGACAATGCCATGATTGGTTCTTGTCACGATGTGACTTTGACACTACCATGATTGGTTCTTAGTACCATGTAACTGTGACAGTGCTGTGTTGTTTTTGTTAGCTCACACACCAAGTGTGTGAGGTATTAGAATGAGGCTGATGTCTTCAACTTTTTTCAAAAGCCTTCTCTTTCTTCAGTTATTGAGATAATTGTCTGAAATTTTTTCATTTTTTTTTTTTGGGATAGACATATTTTTTTCCACCTAATTACATTTTGACTGGCTTAATTTATAGGTGAGTTGCAATGTAATTTTTGGAGGAAAATCTGGTTTTTGGTTGCGTTTTTGCACATGGTACTCTAATTGGATGGGTTTAGCTGGAGAGCTATTATGTGTTCACTCTAGTAAACAATAATCAAATTTTACGGTTGGGCTGGCCAGCCTATCTGCCCTGTGGGTCATCAAGTCCAACTGAATTCTCACCTATTGATATCACATTCCCATACTAGTAAATTGACATGCAAATTAAGTTAGTGAAGCATGTGACTGAGTGATCATAGGTTGATAAACAGAGTTGATTTGTTACATCATCAACACTGAAGTGTTTTACGATGTGTCCATTGACTTGGATTATCTTATTACTGCCCATAGTAAAGTTTGAACATGTACAGAGAACAGCAAAAAGAAATGCATTCAGGCAAAGCCAGCTCTGACAGGATCTAAACAGTATCCCTTGCATCCTTACATATCACACAGCCTAAAGTAGATTTAAAGTGACTGCGTGTGTACTGAAAACCAAAAAGATAAGATTATGTTTGATCATAACTTTTTCTTTATTTTTAAATGTACACGCGAGATTGTACATGAACAGACTATGTCTTTCAATGAAGGAAAATGACAGTAACTACTTCGAAAAGCAATGTGATTGGCATAAAAACAGAAAAAAACAGAAATCATATTTGAAAATAAACGGTTCTTTCTATAACAGCCTACATAATGAATATGAAACAGTACAGGTCTCACTAGAGTATAAAAAATACACTACTCAAGTCATCGCTCCTTAGTAGGTATCAGGAATTGTAGAATTTGGTGAAAGGAAACACCGTATAAATTTACAAATAACCTACGAACTGAACACAACCTTGCCCAGTGATCCTGAGTTGGTATAACTGAGTATTCAATACTAGTAGACTTCCCATTTGCTTGCTCAAAGAAGTGCACCGGTGATTTGAATGAAAACTGTCAACCACTACATTATCGTATTGTACACTTTTTGTGGTTATGTTAGAAGAATTTGAAATCATATGGCAAAATTAACCAACTGAAACCTATTTATTTTCCCAGATTGTCTGAATGGTGTAATTAAAAGCCTTACCAAAATTTGGGAGATGAAATTTCAATGTTTTTACTACGCACGCATTCACTTTAACCTTCTCTACAGACCATAGCTGGTACACCTAATACCATTTTTCAACACCACATGTCGAAATTAATTTACTACACTGGCATATGATAATGTCATAGGCTTGACAGTGTGTCAACTAGATACTTTTTGCATGTAAAATTTTGTCACCCTCCAAGTACTGTACTATCATTTTGCAATGCCACAAACAAAGATTAACTCTACTTAGTTCAGTGACTGCTCTAAGTTTCGACACCCCTATATCCAACACACTTATGTTTCAACATGTACACTTAAATTCCAACAGCAGCGGCTGATCAATGCGTCATTACTACGCCGAACATCATAGCTGAGACCCAAAATGGTGCCTGATGTAATGAATGTGTTGCAACATATGAGTGTCAGAACATGGGGTGTGGGAACAAAAGTGTGTCAGAAAAGTGGGCTGCAACCCTCAGTTCAATTGTGTGAGCTACAGCGGCATTACTGCGCTAGTTTTTCTTTTGGTTTATTCTTTTTTTACACCATGTTACTGTGACAATACCATGATTGTTTCTTAGTACCATGTAACTGTGACACAACCACAGTTAGCTCTTAGTACCGTGTAACTGTCTGTGTCAACCATGATTGGATCTTAGTACCATATGACTGTGACAATACCATGATTGTTTCTTAGCACCATGTGACTGACAGTACCATGATTGGTGCTTATCACCATGTAACTGTGACAAAACCACGGTTGGTCTTAGTACCGTGTAACTGTCTGTGTCAAACATGATTGGATCTTAGTACCGTATGACTGTGACAATGCCATGATTGGTTCTTAGTACCATGTAACTGTGACAATGGTTCACAGTACCATATAACTGTTACAATACCATGGTTGCTTCTTAGTACCATGTACCTGTGACAATGGTTTTTAGCACCATGTAACTGTTTCAATAGTGTGGTTGCTTCTTAGTACCATGTACTTGTGACAATGATTCTTAGCGCCATATAAATGTTGTAATACTGTGGTTGGTTCTTAGAACCATGAACTTGTGACAGTGTCATAGTAGATTCCAAGTGCAAAGAAAGTTGATTTCAATAACAAATATGATATGTATTCCAGCATTTGATTGAAGAAGATAATAACAATATGACCAACACAACTTGTGAATAGGCTGTAATAGTGGACTTGCAGACCACGAATATGCCTTTACACTATATGTCATTACCATATGTCTTGATGTAAAATTGATAAAATTGTGGATTAGCATTTGCTATATGGGGAAGATGCTGTAATACGTTGCATCAGTGAGACTTACCCTGCTGTGTTAGTGCATAAATTGTACATAATCGTTAATCATCCTCTACATTGCAAATTTTATCCTTGTTTGCAAGCCATTGCAACCATTCATTTTATATAGGCCTACAGCTCTTCCTCAGATAGTTATAAAGTTCAAGTTTTGGACTATAAGTTTAGTTCCCTTGTTGTAAAAAGTTGCTGGTTTACATTCTGTACACCATGTATGTGTGTTCATTTCAACACTAAGATATGTTCCATGAGTATTGTTTCATAGTACTACAAGAGTAATGTAACATGTTAATCTGGGTCGTCTGTAATATCAAACTGCCTTTATCTTTGGGTCATAGGTATAACGACACTCCCATCGCAAGGAAGAATAATCGAGAAATAAACCACCAAAGGTATGTAGCAAACAGGAGTAATTTTGGTATGCAATTAGTTTTGCCTTTGACTCAACTTGTGTTTATATTTTTCTTAAAGACTTATTAGGTGAATTGATCAACTTGCTGACTATTATTTCACATTGCTTACAGAATTTTTTGAAGGCTGCATTTAGTGATAATTATTTCAATCTAGTTGCTGCTAATGTTGAAGTTATTCTCCTTTGACTTAGGAATATTTAAGTAAGTGCTCTAATGTTATAAACATAATTATGTAGAGATCTATCTGTTAGGTTGCAAGAATTTTTTTAATGCACATTTGGTAACTATCTTTAGAAAGCCGATATCTTTAGAAATCTTAAACCTTTGACTTTACTTACTACACTATGGCTATAATCTTGTGACATATTCTGTGTACACTAGTTAGGAGCTGGCAGGCTAGTTAGTAGACATAAATAATTGAAGAACATCACTCATTTTAGAATCATAAGGTCATAATTTTCTTTGCCAGCATAAAGTGTTTTGGTATGATAATGTTAGTTTGTATAATTTTTATGAAACAATATCTTTGCTGTACAAGTTCATTACTATTGTTCTTGCATTTGTCACAAATTAAGATTTCAAGGTGGTTTCTCTCAGGATGTATATTGCACATTTTGTGTAACATATATTTTGTGTTGTAAAGGTGTTGAGGTTCAGGCATCAGGAGTGCGGGCAGGCAAAATTGGATGTAAAACTAAGAGAGACATATC
This sequence comes from Stichopus chloronotus, assembly GCA_021234535.1. NCBI lineage: Eukaryota > Metazoa > Echinodermata > Holothuroidea > Aspidochirotida > Stichopodidae > Stichopus > Stichopus chloronotus. The sequence continues at coordinate 48,896,474 of CM037843.1, read as the reverse complement.
CACACTATTTTTATACCAATTGTCTTACATCTATTGCACATTTCTTTACTGAGGAGAGCATGAAAATTCTAGTGTACGTAACAGTAAAGAGTGTCATTCCTTTTTGGTCAAACATTCTGGTCCACACAAAAGCTTGTATGCCTACATGTACCACAGTACCCGGTTATTTGAATCAGCACAATGTTACTCTTAGAAGTTAGGCCTAATTTAGGGTTACATGGACTTGTAAATAGTCAATAAAATAGAATTAAGGGTAGTTTTATTGAGAGGTTGTAATATTAGTGTACATATTATGCTACAGTTCCGGGTGCAATGGTGGTTCCAGTTATGTTACGTGTTCATAATCATGGAGCTATTGGTATAATTTGTGCCCTTATGTTGCCTTTCTAGGTGCTTTGCGAAAGTGAATCCAGTATGCAACAGCCTTGATCGCCACTGTTCGAAAAAATTATCAGTAACAATCACACTTTTCTTCTAGCATGTTAGTGTGATAAATTCACAGCGCGTACTCCCTCACCTCATATAACCTATGCATTACCGTATTGTCCATGGTCTAGCATGTTAGTGTGATAAGTCTGGTACCTTAGGAAATGTACTTTCATATTTTTACTGACTTTTTTTTTTTCTCTCGAATATTCTTTTGACTGCAGTTCATAGTTTATGTTCATTTAAAATTGATGTGAATGCTATACTTGCTTTCGAAATATATGCCATATCATGCAATCTTTAAGTTTGAAGTAGAATAAAGGGATACCGCTATGCACTACAATTATTCATACATGTATACATCAAGTTTGTATGTTATAATGTTAGTTGTCCATTTGACTGTATTCATGGCTATATTCATTGAATATTTTTCTCTGGGTATTTATGGAAAAGACATTTCCCTAATGAGGTAATTTTGTCTGACCTAGTGGAACAATGTTTGATAATATTGAAGTGACTATCCTTGAGTGCCTGTGACCCCAGACAAGTCTGCCTTGATCCCTATTGCTAACAGAAGATAAGTGTATATGCATCAGTTGGTTATTTCATTTCCTGTGATTCAGGGTCATATTGAAAATCAAAGGTTATTAACTCCACTACCATGGTTACAATCCCACTGAAATTAGAGGTTATTAACCATGCTACCATGGTGATAGTTACAGTGTGCAATGGAACATAAAAGAGATAAAAAAAAAAGCAAAAAACTTGGTGTGATGATGAGCTAGGAAGGAAGATCACAAGTGCTGGAGAACAGCATTTTTGATTCCTTGCTGTAGCAAAGGAACCTATGCATCCAGGTGGGCATGTCCTCTTGTGTGAAAGTGTGGAGGGTGTCTGCGATACTTGCGTGGATAAAAGTTGGATGAAAGTCAAACTTGGTACATATATCTGCAATATTGAAAAGGTGTGCCCCATTGTTTTTGGTATATGTCATAGTAATCTGAGGTAAGGAATAGGCAAAACTGTTCTTTTAAAGCTGTAACTTAGTGATGGTGGTGGTAGCGAAGGTATTATTTGATAGGAAATTAGTTATGGGGATAAACATTTCTTAACATAAACCAGAATTAATGTGAGCGTGGTAAAGCTCACTTAAAGTTATAAAACTTTTATTTTTGCAATAAGTGTATTGAGGGGTTGGCTATTTTTGCAATAAGTGTATTGCGGGGTTGGTTTAATGGGAAACTGTGATCGTCTTGGAGAAATGCACCCAATGACCTATTTCTGACCTTTGGTGAGTTGTGACCTTTGGTAATCTTTGTGACCTTTGTGGTCTGTTGATGCAGGTTTGCAAGATGAACAAAAAACACCTTACACTTCAATTACGTTACACTTCTGTCAAACTGCTATCTGAAGTTACTGATATTTTGTGAAAGGTCGTGGAAGGTCAGAGTGTTAAAAATGATTTCTTATGAGTTAGAAAGGTCAGATTGGCTTGGCACTTTTTGAAGTGAGCTCACCACATCAGTCTTCTGTTGTTGACCCCATTCATGTCAGTCAAGATTCAAATTTCCCAAGAATGTGCCGGCATTAGTTGAGGGAGAAAATGGCAGAAAAGAAGATCATGTGACAGGTTTTGTTCCCAGCTATATCATAGCACTTGATGAGCTGTGTAATTCTAGATAATTGCCAGTTCAGCCTGAGCATGTAAATTGGCCACCAAAATCCTGGTAACATGATATCGGAAGGAGGAAGCTTGAATATCCTATGTGGTGTGTGGATGCATTATGATGAGGACATGAATCACTCCCTATATTAGGATTTCCAATTTTCACAAGAGTTTGTGTGATCTTTTTCCTTTTCATGAGATAATGTTAGGTACTTAAACTAAAAAATGTATGTAGTATAAGTTGGTTTACATGACATGTGTAACATTTGGTTGAGAATTTTAGATTTAATCACTGTTAATTCTCCCTTTTGTGATGAAATACATAATGAGTTGATAAGGCTATTCTCTACACCTCATCATGTTAGGATATAGTTAGTTTATTTTTCAGAAGGTTGAACATGATCTTTTTCTATTTCTTTTTACAAGACATTTTTTTTGTTTATATTTTAACTTGAAAAAATGTAACAAAATACAGTTTGTTTTACATGACATGTGTAGTATTTTGTGAAGCATGCAAGTTTTAAACCAATTTCTATGACACTTTTTTGGATCAAACTATCATAGTTTTTTCATAAAGGCAGTAACTCATCACCCCAAGCTGTATATTTGGCTTGTGGATAGCAAAATTCTCAACTGGTTCTAAGTTACAGTACTCTTTGATTGACAGCAAATTCAAGTGATGCTCTTATTACATCAGGGAGGTGGAATTGAGGAGATATAAGCTCCTTCCTTTCCATTAAGGTCACCTCTTTTGTTCATCACTTACAGATTCAATGGGATTAAAAGGTAGTAGGAACTTAACATAAAAGGTCCATGTTGTCTGCTTCATTACCAATGGGAAAATTTTGTCCATAGCTATAACATTGCCAGTCGTTATTCTTGGAAATCAGTTTTCAACTTCTGACCCATTCTGACACCTGTCACAGTAGTGTAACTTGCTGAACATGGATACACCTTTCAAAAATGTTCAAAAGTGTGCAGAAACTGATAAAATGCTACAGTAAAAGATAGTCTTATGACCATTTCATCATCTGCGTATATCACAAGGTCTCTGTCTTATTCTTATAAAACCAGTCTTTCTTGATTCCAAAGAGATAACCAGTCCTTTTGATTTTTGAGACAGTGGTTCTGACTAGACTGTCAGCGGTGAACCTCGCATCAAAGCTTTGTTCTATGCAATCCTTTTCAAAGGGTATGAGCAGATGTGAATGAAGATTACTTGGATGTCCCTAGAAATAAGATACATCACACAAAAGTAAAATGGTTCTCTAAGCTGTCCTGGTCTTTTTATGACTTGAAAGTTATCACACTACAGAAAATCTAATAGGATAAGCATAATTAACATTCCTGTTGTATCTCCTTGTCAGTTGCACCTACCTGATTAAACAGTGTACTCATGGATCCATTGTTTTGATTACACCTCTGTAGTAATCTTAGACCGGCTGCGGGGAAGGACTGGAAGTAAGTGGTTGGGAGACTTGAAACTGTCTGGTGTGATGAGTTTTTGTCTTGAATTATAGTGATGACAAAATACATCATCACCAACACTACCAACAACTTTGCAGGTCATGTAGACCTAGTGGTCACCAAAGTTACTGGCACATTCTACACTACTGTAGTATTTTGTTTGTGTGCTGATATTTCAGTTGCGTGATCAGCAAGGCACCATAGTGACCTTTGGGCTCTTGTTTCAACTAAATCTTTGCAACTTTATATCGTAGCAATAGCCAAAGCTAGCAATGACAGCCAGAAGAAATACTTGTTGTAATTCTCTTTCATTTTAGATGCCAGTGGTCATTGTAGGAAGATGTGGTTTCACAGTGCAAATTAAAGTATATCTCAAGTTTATGCCAGATTTCAAGGAGTGTTCTGACAGATGTCACATACCTCCCAAGTGACCCACATTTAACAGGTTTGACCCGCATTTCGAAACCCCCTGACCCACCACCCCCTTTGAAAAACCTGCATTTCACATATGTGTACTAGGCAGAGAAGAAAAAAAGAGAACTACATAAATAACACAACTCATCGTTAACTACAAAATCACCAAATCATATCTCATAGCACAGTCAACTGCTTGCGCTCCACTCTATGCGTACCTTGCTATATTTGCTGTCGCAACATTGCTATGGGCTAACGCGTTGCAGCAGGTATGGAATATGTTCCTTTTACTGCGTAAGTATTCCTAGTGTAAAAACACTGTGCAATGCTGGTTACAATTTAAAAAACAAATTCCCGCTTTGCGTTTTAGAGGCGGGGCTTGTCTCAGACTTTCTGCAACAAACGAATGTTTGTGACAAGATGAATTGACTGTGGTTTCATGGCTAGAATGTCATGGGAGATGTGTGAATATATTGGAAATCACTTGTCTTCTGTGTCTTACATTAGTCGCTGGAAAAATGGGAAAAGTCCATCCAAGATTTTTTGGCCGTAACCTAGAGAAATTGGGTTGACCGATTTGCCCAAAAGTGCTACCATTTTGCATGTAGACACTTCTAAAATTAAAGTAAATTTCGAAAAGGGGAGGGGGCACCCGCTCCCCTTATACCCCTCCCTCAGGCTGACAATCCACCATCGGACAGATTAGAGTTGAACTGGCCTCTAGCCTCTTGGAACTTGGGAGCTACCTGTCAAATCCATAGAAAGCAGAAGCTGAATGTGTTTAGGTCACTTGCCCCATGGGTTCAATAGTGTTCAAATCATGAGCATTTTGAAGGTCAGTTGCTCTTTTGGTTCAACAGGGTTCACCATGAATTTCATAAAGGTCAGGTACCCTAGTGGTTCAGCAGAGTTCAAGTCATGAACATCTTGAAGGTCAGTCCCCTTGAGTTCCATAGGGTCCAACCATTACTGTCTTGAAGGTCAGTTACGTGTTGGGTTTAGCAGAGTTTAGGGCGTGAACATCTTCAAAGTAGCTGCCTCCATTATTCATTTGGGCTCAATCATGAATGTCTTGCAGGTCAGTCAACTATGGGTTCAGTAATGCTCAAATCATGAACATCTGGTCAGTTGCTCTATGGGTGTAACATGACTCAAATTATTGCAATCTTCAAGGTCAATTGCCCTATGGGCTACCATTGTCCAGATCAAGAACAACTTGAAGGTGATTTTCCCCCTGGTTTCAACACCATATTATGAATGTCTTGATGGTCAGTTGCTCTGTGGGTGTGACTAGATTAAAATTTTGATTGCCTTCAAGGTCAATTGCCCCATGGGTTCAACAGGGTTCAGATCAAGAACATAGATCTCGAAGGTTCGGTCCCCCCTGGGTTCAGCACAGTTTAAATTATGAATGTCTTAAACGTTGGTCGTCAAATGGGTTCAACATGAACATGTTGAAAGTCAGTTCCTCTGTGAGTTCAACAAAATATAAATCACGGTGTCTTGAAGGTCAGTTCTGTGTGTGGACAATAGAGTCCAAATCCTGTATTTCTTAAAGGCCAATTTGCCGACTGGGTTTAAGTTATGAGCCTCTTTAAGCTCTGTTGCTGTGTCAGTTCAACAAATTTCAAGCCTTGAATGTCAGTTAGGATCTGGGTTCATTATAGCTCAAATCAAAAGCATCTTGGAAATATGTTATCTCCAGATGGAAATTTCTCAGTGGTCACATTTAATTAATCTGGATTTCTATGAAAAAAAAAATCCAATACATTTTGTTTTAATCTTGATTGTGTACTTGTGAAGAAGATATCTCAAAATGCAAACTTGGGAATTTTTCTCACATATGCTTTGCAGATGAGTTACATTGAAAACAAGAACTCTGTTGTTTTTGTAGGTGGTTAAAGTTTATTAGCAGTTAGCAGATAAGCAGGTAAAAATATAAGAACCTTCTACCAAACAATTTCTTCTGAATGGAAGCTTGGACAGATCTCATGCAGTATATTAATCAACCACAATGAGTACAAGAACCATATGATCTTTGGTTTAGTTCGTTTGAGGTCAGCAGAGGTCAACTGTGAACGCCTTGTATACACAGCATGATGAACGCTTTAAAAGCTTTAAATTCAGGGGTCAATGTGGAGTACATAAGCCAATAACTTTGAAAACATAATATCAGAGCAAATGATACTTGGACTGACTGTCATTGGAGGCCAGTTTGTGGTCAGTATTAAGGCCATATGCTGCAAATTGAGCAAAGTACATAAGCAAGAGGAAATCATGGTCAGACCTCATGTTTGCTACATGAAATGTTACTGTTATTATGCTTGCTGTAACTCAGTGTCTTTTGTTTTACATATTGGTTGCTGTGATTAGCTAGGTGTTACAGCATAGTACATTTTTGTTTCAATGTGGTTATTCATGATTAAAACCACTATACATTATTGCATTCTTGTTAGGCTATGTTCCACAAATGTATTTTGTATTATCATCATTGTTGGCTTTGAAACTGGGCAATACCTCTCACATGGCAGTATGGCTGCAATACCCTAGCTATGTCTGGATAACAGGAAAGACATCCATGTATATTTAATGAAGCAGATCCTGTTATTAGTCACTCACTCCTTCATTTTGTCATCTAAACAGCATCTCCTCATTAGTTCTTAAAGATAAGCAATAATAAACATGTGAACAATGTCTTTTAGTTATGACCTTGAGTCTAGTACATTTTGTCATTATTGCAGTATTCTAAAGTCAACTCTTTCTTCATTTTTTTTTCTAAACAATATATTTTTTGGTTAGTTAACGCTCATGTTGTTTAGTTCACAATGGTTTGCTCATCATATAATCCAGAAGGACAGGACAACAAGTTCTCCTCACTGTGGGTGTGTGCATTTTGTTCCGTATAATTTGTTTATACAGTGGACCCCACTCCATGTGTAATGTCAATGTATGTGTATGTTTGTGTGTGTACTTGTTTTGACTGAGACTGAGGGCCTTAAAAATGGATTTCATGTCCTCTGAAGGAAAGTCAATAGATTTCCTGAGTCCTCTAAAGTTTGAACAATGGAGAGTCTATTGTTCAGGTAAGGATTAAGGAAGAAAATACTTAAGAAAACACAGTGATTTCCCCAGATATGAAACTAACAGGTATGTGTCTGACACCTTGGCTTATAAACATGATATCTCAAAAAGGGAAAGTTGCTTTAACTTCAAAATTTATGTGTAGTCCATAGATATTAAGTAGATGATCACTCTTCCTTTTGAGGTAGGTCAAACGTCATTTGAGATCACTAGAGAGAATCTATGAAAACTATTAAGTTATCTCAGCACCTGAAAGTTGCAAGAACGTCAAATTCTAATCACTGGTTGCTCTTGATGAGAAGAGAATCTCTGTCATGTTTTGGGGAGGTTACAGGTTATTTGAGGTCATTAGAGGTGAAATTTTGAAAACATATTAAGGAAGATATCTCAGCGACTGAGTTGTGCTGGATCTTCAACTGTCAACAGTGGCAGCTCTAGATGAGTAGATGACCTCTGTCATTTTCTATTCCTTGCCGAAGACAAAAGGAATCAATGTGATGGTGATGTGTGTGTGTATGCGTGCCTTACTTTCTGGGTGGGATCGAGGACTGAAACAATAGATTTTAGGTCCTCTGTAGAAAATTCAATAGATTTCTCAGGTCCTCTCAGGATTAACAACAGACAGTCTATTGTTAAGGTTAGGGTTGAAGAAAAAACAAAGGAAAGCACAATGAGGTCTTCTGAATGAATGGAAAACAAAGCTGTGTGCGTGTGTGTGTATGTGAAACCTTGTTTGCAAACAGATATCAGATATGATGTTGTACTTCTTGTGTTGTCATAGAGGTCAAAGGTCGTTTGAGGTTGCCAGAGGTCAAAATATGAAAACCTTGTAAACACAGTATCTCAAATACGTAACCTTGACTGATTTCATACTTACTGTGTGTTGCTCATAGCGAGTGGGTGATTCCTATTGTTTTGGGTGCAGGTCAAAGATCATCTGAGGTCATCAGAGGTCAAACTATGAAAACATGGTAAACACGGTATCTCAAGAAGCGTAATCTTGACTAATTTCATTCATACTTTGTGTTTTGGTCATTGTGAGTAAATGATTCCCATTGATTGTGGTGGAGGTCAAATTTTATTTGAGGTCACTAGAGGTCAGAAAACATATAAAACTGCTCAGTGCACACAGTAGTAAAAAAATGCTTAGTGTAGGCATGCTTCCTCTAGAATGATGAGGTGTTTGAATATCAAAATTGGTATGATGTTGTACTGTGTTCTGCATGAATATTGGCAAGGAATCATAAATTCCTTTGACTTTCTTGTTGGTTCCTTGCATCAGCAAAGGAACCTATGCAGTTAGGTTCAAGTGTGTGTCCGTGTGCTTGTGCGGGCGTGCCTTTGACACTTGTTTGGGTATGCTCTAACTCAATAGGGGAAAGTGGTATGAAAGTCAAACTTGGTGTGTAGGCTTGCCATATTGAGGTGTGCCCTTATGTTTTTGGTGGAGATCAATGGTCATCTGGGGACACTGGGTGAAAAAAATTGCATTTCTGTGACACTTGCTTGGGTACACTCTAACTCAATGGGGAAAGTTTGATGAAAGTCAAACGTGCTATGTAGGTTTGCCATTTTGAGAAGGTGGGCCCTATTGCTTTTTGTGAAGGTGAAGGTCAAAGGTCATGTGGGGCACTGGGGGCAAAACTCTGAAAACCTTTGTAATACAATATCTCAAGTTGTAAAGTGTGGTCAAAGTTTGTACTTGGTATATGGATGCATTATGGTAATGTTGCCTTCAGTGTGTTAAAGATTTTGCGGTCTAAATGGGCCATAAGGGCAATTTAAGAAATACAAAATGCCTCTTCTCCAACAGATCGTATGGCATTATGTTTAAATTGTGTCATGTTACTACTATGTTAGTGGTTCCTTCTGGTTGTTCAGAATAATTTTTCCCATATGGTTCATTTGGACCATTATATGAAATAATGCAAAATGCCTCTTTGTCTGCATACATTTTGCATTGCAATGTGAGAGGATTGTCAAATTAGCATTGTGGTAGTGGAACCTTGCAGTTGTCAACATTTGTTTGTCCAACTTCAGGTTGGGCCATATTGGCCAATTTTTATTACATTGGGCAAAGAGATTCTTCTTCAACAGATTATACGTACAGTGCTTAGGGTTTTTCAGATTACTGCTATGGTAGTCAAGTACCTTTGACTAATCAGCATTCCTATGGACAAAATGGGGCCAAATCTTGTGGGATGTGATCCATTGTAGGTTTAACTTCATTAAGACTAAATTAAATGACTACAGTTGAGTTAAAACAATCTTCATGCAAGGAACCATAGTGCCCTTGGGCTCTTGTTTATGATTATCATAGGTCACATGAGGTCACCAAGTATTATAGTTTGAATACCTTGTGGACATTGTATCTCATAGGAGCAAGGTGATTGAATTTGAAAATTAGTATGTTGGTTATCCTTTGTTTGTCATAAATATTTGCAACAAATCACAGAGTCCTAAGTTGACTTTCTGGTTTGGTACAGATACTATGTAGTACTGATACTATAATGGTTCATTACTACTTCCAGTATTTTCAAAAATATCCCAATACTGCCTGGTGCCACTTTAATGTATCAGAACTGGTACCTTTCCAAAAAATAAATCACTGTATTATATCCCTGAAATGTAGCATAAATTTAAACATTTTGTTCTATTTCAATTGTTTTCAAAAAGGCTTAATTCTTCTAAATTCTTCTTAATTCTACTTGTGAAGATTATGTTCTAAGCGGCATTTCCATGCAAAACTTCTGTGGTGCGCTCGGCACCAACCGATTGCGGTGCTCCACTTAATCTTCCCACACAATTCTAGCTACAATATAAGTGATGAGCCTTGAGTTTCCTGCCTGCATAAATGCTCCACTCCTAAAATCATTTGCGGAGGAAAAACTGGGGGCTGGGCCTTCGGGTTAAGGCCTGTTGAAAAAAGTGGGGGTCAAAGAATAAATCAAAGAAGATGTGTAATTCCTTGGGATTCTTTTATTATCTCAACCAATGCGATTTGTGTTACCATTTTTCATTGGTTGGTTTTATTTTGTCATTATTTGAGAAATTGCAGACACGAGATCTCTTTTTCAAGTTTGATTTCATACACCTTAAGACACTCGGAGAGTGCCATTTCCTGCTGTGTGGGGGCTTGTAAGGCCAAAATTTTTCTTGTACACCCCATGCCAACCGATGGTGGTGGTGCTCCGCTTACTCTAATGCCACTAAATGTTACTTGTTTTGTTAGACCCTCCCTTTAAAAAATCGTAGATCCCCCTTGGTTAGCTTATTCCTCTCTGTTTTCGTTGCTATGCAGTCATTCTATGTAATCTTTTTCCTGACCTATGTGTTACACACTGTGAGCAATTTGTGGGTTTCATGCTGTGTATAAAGTAGACTTTGCAAAGTCTTTCTACGCAAATGAATTCTCCTCCTTTGGTACATTCCTCACAATTTGAGCTGCAGCCTACTTATACCTATCGAGGATATGTACTCATCTAGTAATCACGTTTTTCTGTGATCGCCGTCCGCCAGAAAGACTTTGGACACTCGATATAACTATGTACTAATGAATAGTCACGTTTGACGTTACGGTTAATACATACTAAAATACTACGCATTGGTCTCATGCAATGAGCCAATCGCAGCGATCGAACAATGAGAGAAAATAATGGTACCTAGGCTAACTTTCACCCTATCACCAGATTTGCCTTCAGTAGAAATAGGATATCGCTAAGAGAGACCTAAAACAGTTGAAGGAGAGTAGACTATTACCGTGATAGTTACGTAACTAATCAGTCGTATAGGTCCTTTCCTCATCATCGCTGCCATCATTTCTCACGATGGCTATGATTGGCTTCTATGGAATTTGGTAGCGAAAAACAATGGTTTTAGTTAAAAGTTGTGTGCATAATTAAAACAAGTGTCCAGAGTCTGCGAAGGCTGCGGTCAAATGAGGGGAGTAAACACTCTTCAGGAAGAGCAGTACCGTATATATATGGATGTTTCTTCAGAGGTGGCTGAACCAAGATTAGGAACTGAAACTTTCCAGCCCCAGCAGACTCTACAGGGTCTACCTATCACCAGATTTGCCTACGGTAGAAATAGGATATCGCTAAAAGAGGCCTAAAACAGTTGAAGGAGAGTAGAATATTACCATGATAGTTATGTAAGTAATCAGTTGTAGGTCCTTTCCCCATCATCACTCCCATCATTTTTGATACCTTGCCGAAGGCAGAAGGAATCCTATCAGTCACCTGGTTGCTATGCAATTAACTACGACGCTTCACACAGTTCTATTTGAAAAGTGACCTTGAAAATGCTACGGTCGCCCAGCTTACGCAATTGCGCGGTCAAATTTTCAAACAATGATATCTTCGCCCCTGTGTATTCGATCACGCTAATATTTTCACAGCACATACTCTGTACTCTCCCCAACTCCCCTCCCAAATTTTGCAACCATACACGATCATCCTGCAGAGATATCGATGATTTTAGCTTTTGACCACGCCTTCAAACAACCTTCAGTAAAACATGTCAGGGAACCGCATCACCACTCCGTCAATCTCCAAAGCTACTCCATGTCAATCATGACACTTGTTTCCATATACGGTTATAATCTCCCCTTGTTCAAAGACATTTTAGTGATATTTACATACTAAACAACTCCCATCACTTTCTCTTGCCTTCGCAGTTGGTTGCTCTATATACAAACCACGCCAACTCTTGTTTCGTCATATGATAATAACGTGTAATGACGTCACACGATGTCGAAATCCGAACAAGTCCAAACTAGTTTACAGTATTGCATTGTGGGTAGCGTATGTCTTGCGTGTGCGCCTACGTATCAGTAGTACGTAAACAGTACGTATATGGAGTAGAAAAGAAACGTGTAGCCCTAGCAACCAGAAAAAGATTTTAAAACTTGTCACGGAAGTGCATCACTGCACCTCTGTTATCATTTTTGTCATTTTCATGTGAAAAACTCAATTAACTTTGTGAAAGTGAAGTATGAAACCGTTCGGAATTCCCATTGTGGATATTTTCGACATTTTCTGTGACGATCACGAGGGAAAATTTTCGCGACTGTGTTGAGATGTGCAACCTTCGTTTGGACCAAATATTTGTGCGATTTATCTCTTTTGGAACAATTATATCGGGCCATACCTCTTGGATAATGCATTCCCAATGTTCTGAGTGAGTTTTAAGAGATAATTTGCTATAAATTGTGAGATTCGGATGATTTAAAAATGTTAAATTTTTGCTCTTTCTTGGATAGTCCCGAGGACGATCCACTATGTGTGTTGCAGTGTTACGTAATCCAATTATCTTGATCTTAGCAACGGTGCAAAATGGGCATAGCAACCCGGTGACTGCTATCATTTCTCACAATGGCCATGATTGGCTTCTACGGAATTTGGTGGCGAAAAACAATGGTTTTAGTTAAAAGTTGTGTACATAATTAAAACAAGTGTCCAGAGTCTGCGAGGGCTGCGGTCAAATGAGGGGAGTAAACACTCTTCAGGAAGAGCTGTACGGTAAATGTATGGATGTTCCTTCAGAGGTGGCAGAACCAAGATTAGGAACAGAAACTTTCCAGCCCAAGCAGACTCTACAGAGTCTATGTATAAAGCTGTGTAATGCTGTTGGAAATGACAAACTTTTATGTTGCAACATGCCATCTTTTAGGGAAGCCCCTATCAACAGGGAGCTATTAGCCTCTGTGTCATCTCCTTAATGACAGTGGCTAGAAATGTTCAATTTTTAATTGTCAATATGATAGTGTTCGGTCAATGCAGATTATTTAGCTGTTATAAATCCATAAAAACACGATTTAGCACCATCCACTGTAGACATTTTGTGGTAACACATCCTTGATCATGTAACCAGATGTTGTGATAAGTTTGAGATCATCAACAATCTGTTACCCATTTCATATCAGAACTCCAAAGAACATAACAGTCAAAAATACCAATGATTTTACTTTATGAATTGGACAAGGCAAGGTGTGCCTTTACACAGTAAATATAGATTAAAACTCACATTATTAATTTCATAATTTTTTACAAGGGCAATGTCATACAGTATTTAGTCCACATTTTACATATTTAGTTGACCATCAGTTACTATCAGCAGCTGACTTTGTTGTTAGTTAAGTACTGGTATCAGTATGAATCAATAAAGCATCATTTTCTTAGGCACTCATTTGGTTACTGCCAACAGTAGCTACATCTAGTTTGCATGAATGCATAGTATTTGTAGTGATCTATACTGACAGCTGTTTGCAGTATAAATTGTGGTGAGCATTGTGAATCCTCATGGTGGCTGTTTAAATTAAGCTGTTAAATATATTGCAAATAGATGATGGTAATAATGGTAATGAAGAATATTGGCTATCTAGTATTGATCACTGCTTTGTGAGTTTCCACAAATCACCAGATTGAAGAGTTTATTGCACTTCTTTTGAGCCTACTTTCACTGACTTTAATCAAATGAAGTCTTGTTAAAAGTTACTATCATTTCCTGTAAAGTAGTGTGACCCTATTTCCTTCAACATTGTTCTAGCGAAGCAGTCAGGATTCTAGACTTCCCTCTGTAAAGGAAGTTGTCGTCTCAGCAACTAATATGGAACACAAGCGAGGATTTTGTTGTTATTATATTTTACTTCAGTTGCTTGTTTGTGACTAATGACTAGGACACATGTGTTTTATACATTAGTTGTCCAAATATGTGGAGTGTTGTCTCTAGTACTAATTCAGTTTGCGCAACATCAAAGTTGCCATGCCCTTAGTTGTTTCTGTAAGTTATAATTGTCCAAAAAATGACCTAATTTTATTCTTTTGTGAAAGAAGTTCACAAGTAAAATTGGTTCCAGGATAGGAAGTGTTTTTACTCAGTGAAAGCAAATAGCACTGGATTAATTTGTTCAAAGCCTCTTGCTGTCTTTTTTTTTAAGTTTTCAGACATTATATGTAGAAAGGAAATTGTCAACTTCACAATTTTATTTTCAATTTCTTGTTAGACATGTTCATTTATCATTTCTTGAAATTTGCATAGTGCTGGAAGCCATAGAGCGCTGTAACATTGTACTGTAATTGCTCAAGACTCGAAGTCATCAGACCTGTAATGTATGATCAGTAATATGACGTTATTTATCAAAGCCTGACAACTCATGAGTCAACTCAAAAGTTGGTTTTAGTTACTGTCGAATTAACAATCTACAGATCTGAAGTTTGTTACCCAATTTCTAAAAGTAAATACTACTGTGGCAAATCTGGTAATTGTAAAAGGATAGTTGCACCATATTATGTGCAGTCAATTCCTCTATCAATCTATCCATTGATCACTCAATTGATGAATCTACTTATAAACATAATTAGTACAAAATGTTTGTCCTCCATCATTGTCTGATGGAAATATATGAAACTTGGACATAATGATCCTTGGATTGTGGATGCAGTTAGGTGTGAAATAATTTAAGGTCAAAGGTCATTTGAGTCCTCCTTAGAAGTTAATTTGTGTAATTAAAACTACAAAATGCATGGTCTCCTGCAGAAGGTAATACTTATCCCTCGTTGTTGCTCACTGTTATTGCTTGATTATTGGATCATACTGTATGTTTACATATTTTAGTTCAAAGTTCATTTGTAGGCCATAGGAGGGAAATTCTTTGCAAATGCTTAAGGTGTTTGGTCTGTTTTGTTTTGTTTTTTGTTTTTTTCATGTGTATATCTAATTGATTAATGTTGGTCTTATAATGGAGTATAAGAAGAGGATTCAGGTCATCCAAAACAGCTGCCTCTTTAATTAGCTGTTTAGGAGTTTTTTGGTAGATCTTGTGAAGGGACATCATCTGATTCAATGAAAATCCTAAACGGTGTAATCATGATGATAGTGTGTTTGTGTGAGTGTATTTGGGTTTTTGATACCTTGCTTATAAATGTGATATCTTAAGAACAGAATCTGTTATTTTACTTGGTATGTGTAAATGTACCATACTAAGTTAATGAAACACTAGGTTTTTGGGTGGAGGTCAATTGTCATCTGATATCAGTAGAGATTAAAATATGATAATGTAGTAAATACCATAACTCAAGATTGCAAGTTTGGACTGATATCATATTTAGTATGTATATCTTTCATACTAATTGCAACATTCGTCTTGCTTTTGGTGGAAATCAGAGGTCAGCAGAAGTCGGACTATGAAAACCTTGTAAACGTAAAATTTCAGTAATGTAAGCTTGGACTGATCTCATATGTACTGTGTATGTCAATGACATTGCTTTAAAGGACTCACCTTGTGTTTTGTAGAGTAAAAGTCAGCAGAGGACAGCTGAAGGCAATCTGTGAAAACCTTAAAGTGATTGCGTGTGTACTGAAAAACCAAAAAGATAAGATTATGTTGGATTGTAACTTTTTCTATATTTTTAAATGTACATACGAGGTTTTACATGGACAGACTATGTCTTTCAATGGAGGAAAATGACATTAACTACTTCGAAAAGCAACGTGATTGGCATAAAATCAGTAAAAAACAGAAATCAAATTTGAAAATTAACAGTCCTTTCAATAACTGCCTACATAATGAATATGCAACAGTACAGGTCTCACTAGTGTATCAAAAACACATCACTCATGTCGTCGCTCCTTGGTAGGTATCGGGAATTGTAGCATTTGGTGAAAGGAAGCACTGTATTTACAAATAACCTACGAACTGAACACAACCTTGCCCGCGGCGTCAGTGATCCTGAGTTGTAACTGAATATTTAATACTAGTATACTTCCCATTGGCTTGCTCAAAGAAGCACACCGTTGATTTGAATGAAAACTGTCAACCACTACATTATCGTATTCTACGCTTTTTGTTGTTATGTTAGAAGAATTGGAAATCATACGGCAACATTAGCCAACTGAAATGTATTTATTTTCCCAGATTGTCTGAATGGTGCAATTAAAACCCTTACCAAACTTTTTGAGATGAAATTTCAATGTTTTTTTTGCCTACACACGCAATCACTTTAAACATAATCTCAAGAAGACAAACTTGGATTGGTCTCAACTGGTGATAAACCATTTAAGTACAACGATCTTACTGCTTTTGGTGAAGGCCACAGGTTATTTGAAGTCAACTGAGGTCAAGCTAATTGGAGGTTCTCTGATCTCATTAGTTAGATTTTCCACCTTGCTTGTAATGTTGCTGTTGTTTTTGGTAGTTCAAGGTTCAAGATTTGGACACCAGATGTCAAACTGTAAAGTTTGTGAACAGGATGTCTCAATGATTGTACAATGTGTTGTAACAAGGTGATTTGCTGTGCAACCAAAAACACTGATTCTTCCTTTATTTTAGCATTACTTTATGAAGGGAGAATTGACAAAGATATTCATCACATGTTTATTTAATGCAGTGTTTGTCATAGTTCAGTTAGTATTGCTTATGCTTTATTACTGTGAGCAGCTCCTGTAGGTTACATCATGAAAACCACAATGCATTTTTGCATTCTAATTTTGTCATTCTTCCTCTTTGACCGTTCATTCATGATGGTGTTACAGGTAAAGAAAGCTTGAAAAATGCAGTTATGGTATGAGTTACTGCCCCACCAGTGCTCTAGTGTCTATATTCACCAACGTCACTACTGCAATTCTCACCAAACACCCTGTCTAGTGCCATCAATCACGTCCACTAATACTATCACCTTACACAGTAAGGTAATAATAAGACTGTCAAAACTGCTGCTGCTGCTACCAAATACCTCAATTAGAAATGCTGCCAACAACACCAATAGTGCAAGTAAACACCTCTTATTATTACCATCACAGCTACTACTACCAAATACCTACCAGCACCATTATTGCTATCAAATACCCCTATCAGTAATATGATTATCAACACCACCTATTACCAAATGCCTCTATCAGTAATAGGATTACCAACACCACTAATACTATCAAATGCCTCTATCAGTAACAGGATTACCAACACCACTACTGCTATCAAATGCCTCTATCAGTAATGGGATTCCCAACACCACTAATACTATCAAATGCCTCTATCAGTAATAGGATTACCAACACCACTACTGCTATCAAATGCCTCTATCAGTAATAGGATTACCAACACCACTAAATGCTACCAAATGCCTCTGTCAGTAATAGGATTACCAACACCACTAATGCCACCAAATACCTCTTTCAGTAATATGATTGCCAACACCACTAATGCTATCAAACGCCTCTATCAGTAAGAGGGTTACCAACAACATTAATGCTACCAAATGCCTCTGTCAGTAATAGGATTACCAACACCACTAATGCTACCAAATACCTCTTTCAGTAATATGATTGCCAACACCACTAATGCTATCAAACGCCTCTATCAATAAGAGGATTACCAACAACATTAATGCTATCAAATACATCTATGAGTGAAGGCTGTGACAGTTAAAAAAAAATTGGAAACTGGTTTTGGTGGCGGTGAAAACCGGTCTTTAAATCAAAACCAGTTTTTTCAAAATCTACTCTGATCATATGCATAACGCATTTACGTATGCACACAGAGTACTTGGCACAACTGTTGGTCAAAAGTTGAACGCAGTTTTTTGACAAATCCTTCAACACACCAGCAATAAGTAGAAACTTTCCATTAAAAAGTGTGGAATGCCTTATCGAAGTAAAATTTGAAATGGAACACAAATCACGATCGATTTCTAACTGATTTTTTCCTAGTAACCGGTTTTTCGGTTTCTTGAAAATTCCAAAAACCGAATCAAACAAAACCAGTTTTAACCGGTTTTCAAATCAAAACTGGTTTTCAGAACAGCCCTACTATCCATAATAGGGTTGGGCAACATACCGCTACTCAAGTTTGTGCTTGTGTTATATAGAATTATTGTCCTTGAAATGTGCTGTTAATTCTCACACTTCTGATTTCAAAATTGTCTACAAATATGATGCTACCCGAATGGTCTACAATTAATTTGGTTTAATAGACAACCAATTTTCAAAGAAATGGCAGATTGCTCACAGACTATGTTTCTTCAACATCACATAGAAATGTATAAACTAGGAGCTATCTTGAAATCCATTGAAACATTGAAAGAGAGCGGGGACACCCCGCTCTCTTTCAATGTTGGCTATAGGATTATTGTTTATAGTGTACATTCACTCCTATAGCACAACATTGGAAAGGGGCACGGGGTTTCATGCTATCCTCTCACCTAAAATTTAGCATTATATTTGCAACGTATGACAAAGTGCCCCAACAATTTTGTCCAAGAGTTGCTATTTACACACTGATGATGTGGAACACAGTTGGCAGAATCCTTGCTGTGTATTGAAAGCAAAATAGTTCTACTTTCCCATACATATGTCTACAGCCGAGAATTTGGCCTCCACTTGGTGCTCCTGGCCTTGATTTCATTCTTTTTTATACAATTCTATGACTCTAACCTAGTTTCAATGTCAGATCTCATAAGATTAAATACCTTTTTGACTAGGCCTTTGAATAGTGCCAGAATTTTACCAAATGTGTTTATAATAAAAAATAGGCAGTATATGTATGTAGAGAATAAGTTTTAAGCTATTTTTAGGTGTCAGGATTACCCTATCAATTGTTAAGTTTTAGAGTATAGTTTACAACACTGTCTAGTACTAGGTAATTTATATAGCAGAGTAACATTGGAGCCTAGGTGCGTAGTAATAGAACTTGGAGATTAAGCAAAACCAAATAAATGAGCAAACTTCAAACAAGAAAGTTCCTGAGGGAGGCTCATCATATAAATTTATGTTTTCTGATTCTATTTGTAACTGTCTACTCCTGAACACTATAGTCTTAAGTTGAGTTGTTTTTCTTTTCTTTGTTTTTTTTTTCTTTGTGTGTACTGCATATTTTGTATGATTCAAACTTTTGTATGTATTGCCTGAAGAGGAAGATGTGATTTCTTCGAAAACGTTCGCATTTCAAAATGCCTCTCAAGGACTTTCTTGTTTGCATTTCCTTGTTTATTTGGTTTTACAACTGTACAACTCTTCCAAAGTTTACAGAGGCTCATTGAGTTGTTTTGTGAAATTCACTCAATTTTTCTAAACCGGTCAAGTATCCTTCACATACGAATGACAAACAGTCAAACTAAAAGGATCCCAAAGTTTTACATACGTTGGAACATAAATGAGTGAGTAACCAACGATTAAATTTGGTTTTTGAAACTTTGTGACCAGACATTTTCACATTAGTACATTCACATGCACACAATCAGAGCAAATAACGGTCAAAAATTCGAAAAAATTGACAGTTTTCATATAACTATTGGATGTGAAACTTGATTAATTATGCTAATTGTGAGTATTGTCGTGTGTTTGTATACTTCAAAATCACCGCTATCTTTACTGATATCAACTCAATGAGCCCCTTTAAGTATGTGTGCCAACGAAATTTCATCAGCTTTTCACAAAAACAGCTTGATACACACTGTGTATCAATATTGTACTAAAATTTGTTTCTCAGGACCTCTGCTTTTATGAGTAAACATTTACAGTAATTTTGGAAATGTAGGCTACTTATGCGATCCAAAGTCACTTTGAAGACAGTTTGCATATACAGGGCTAAGCCTTATATTTTTCCAAGTGATACTGAATGTAGGTTAGGCGGAACAATGGAAACATTTGTTAACATAAATTTCTTAAACTTAAAAAATAAAAAGCACGCATAAGAAATAAGACCAAGCTGAGCAAAATGAATAATTTTACGTTAACTTATGCCAAAGATTGAATGTGGATGGATGATTTGGGATACATGTTTGAGTGGATACATTTATGAATCATTTTCCAACGTAGCATGCTAGAAGTGCAAGTGTGCGTGGAGGACAGTACCGGTAGGCGAGTTTGTCCAGGTAGGCGAAGTACCATTACCAGTTCATTCTGGTACCACTTTAACCTAGTCAGTAATATCATTACCAACACCACTAATGCTACGTACCACATACCTCCTTTAGTGATACCTTTACCAACAGTACTATTTAAGTAACATCATCAAACCCTACTTTCAATAATGTCATAAGCTCAACATGCATGGGTAATAAATGGGTAACGACTTCTCTGAAAGGCTATAATGCACAGTCTGAACTTTCTAATTGACATGTTATATCTTCTAAACAACATCATTCTACTTTTAACTTAAGTCAGTGGAAAAGTGATAAATAACTATCACAAATGTGAATGAAGAAAATTACATAACATTCACAGAACATTCCAAGAACTCTTTCCCTGTTTGTCAATTATATAATTTCTAGACTACAATTTATCTTCGTATTGTTTCTTCTTTTAATGACAAAGTTTAGAGTCCTTTTCACCTAATGTTGGTGTTTTTGTTAGGATTGTGTGTGCAAGTTATATTGTTCTTTTAAAGGGAAATACGGCATTTAGAATACACAAACATGACATACAAATGAAATAGTTTAAGCCATTGCTAAACCATCCAGTCTCATCAATAAACATCTGTCAAAGCTTCATCTCCTCAAAACATTATGCATGTGATGAGTAACAGAAGATGCATCATTTGAATTTTGAAAAGTTTGGGTGAACAAATTAGTGTTAAGCAACAAATAACTGAGTTTCTATCTGTGAGAAACTTATTTCTTGAAAAGAAGACTACTGTCCTGTCTTATTTTGAATAATCTATCATTCTATGTCCACAAACATTGGTTTTAGTAATATGAATGTTTTCTGTAAAACAAACGCCCTATTTCCCTTTAACAACTAGACTAATCTTAAACATGTTGGTCAACGATTTCACTGATGTAGCTTTTTGGCATCAATAACTTGTGTTATATGTGTTCTGGGAAGAAAGTTGACAGCTTGTTCCTGTAAAGCATCGTGACTGAGAATAAACACCAAGTGGTTAGCCTTAAACAGTCAAAGATTTTATGAATTTTAGCACTATCGAAAAGCCAGCTTGATGTAGGTCACTGTGTTTGTGCAGTTTTGTATTACTCCAAAAATCAATGACCAACCCTTGATTCTACAATTTGGTTCAATTTTTTGCTGTTCTGTATGTAAAGGTCTTGAAACAAAACCCAGACACTGATTTCTCTTGTCGTGATCAGTGTCAGGAAAGAAGGTGAACCATTTGGTTTTTTACATGTTGTATTGCTCTACAGAAGTTGATTCCAGTGAATATGCTGTTGTTATATTCCTCAATGGAAGGGGTAACTATCAGGAAGCTCATAGATAGATTGTGCTAGAGCTCCTCATGAGAAGCAAACTTTTAGAATTGTTGTTGTTATGTTGTCTTGGTCTAGAAAAGGTCTTAATGATCTCCTAATTTGGTTTTTAAATCGTTTTTATAGCTTTCCCTACTTTCACTTTTATTTCACTACAGAATATCTGTCATTAAAAGTTACTATTTGATCCTAACCTACATCTAATCATCTTCATTCTAATAGTTAGAATTAGAAATCTCTATGATTTGGGTCTGTGATGTAAATGATAGTGCGACTCTTCCTTATTTAAAAAACAACACCTTGACCTCTTCTTTGAAACCAGCATACAAACTTTCTAAACAAAATTGAGGGCGCCATTCATGTATTTGAGGTGCTACTCAGCCTATGTTGAAACTGCTTGCTTTGATTTGCAGGCAATGTTCCTCCAGCTTTTCACTTCTGTTTAATTTCACTCAAATCTATCTGATAATTTTTACAAGAGATGGAATAAATTGTAACTAGCCAGCAGATGGTTGCTGCATATTCCATGGAAATACAATCTTTTGGGGTAAAAAAAATCAGTAGCTTTTGTGCAATATAGTAAGCAGTGACTTTTTATGCCAAAATAGCAGCCTCAGGGAAAAGAAAGCTGACACCATTCAAGTTCATCCACCTCTAGAATGAAAGGAAATGATTCACCAGACGGAATTAAAATCATGCAAAATGGGAAAGAAACTAAATTACAAACATGGTGGCTGACTGCCTGAGTGAGGCTGTGGCTGAGTAATCATCAGTACAGATACTATCAGCTCCTGCTCTACATTACAAGCTGACTCTGGTTGGATACAGACCAGTGACAAGAAGACATAATAAAGAAATGCAGGATGGATATGTTATGCTTAGCTTAATACAGGAAATGTTTTGTGACCTGTACTCAAATCCTTCAATCCAAAGGAAAGTATACATCAATTCAGAATTCTTGAAAGAGAGGAGCTTCTGAAGTAAAAGTCTTTCCTGACAAAGTTTCAAAGCAGAAAGATGCATTACTTTAACAGGAATGAAACATACGGAGATACTGTATGACACATTGCTATGATGGAAATAGAACATCAGTGTATGCTATAAGATGCATTGCTACAAATGAAATGACACAATAGAAGCTGTGTAAGATTTATATTTACAACACTAAACAGTTCAGTAGCATTAACTTTAAGATGCATGACTGCAGGGTAATGGAACAATAGATCATACTATAAAATGCATTGTTACAAAGGAAATGAAGCAATAGAATGTTCTTTGAGATGTGTTGCTACAACAGTAATGGAACAATAGAAGATACCTAAATAATAAGATAAGATAAGATGAATGCATAGTTCACTTTCAGACTTTCAGTCACCGGGTTGCTATGCCCATTTTGCACCGTTGCTAACATCAAGATAATTGGATTACGTAACACTGCAACACACATAGTGGATCGTCCTTGGGGCTAACCAAGAAAGAGCAAATATTTAACATTTTTAAATCAACCGATTCTCACAATTTATAGCAAATTATCTCTTAAAACTCACTCAGAACATTGGGAACGCATTATCCAAGAGGTATGGCCCGATATAATTGTTCCAAAAGAGATAAATCGCACAAATATTTGGTCCAAACGAAGGTTGCACATCTCAACACAGTCGCGAAAATTTTCCCTCGTGATCGTCACAGAAAATGTCGAAAATATCCGCAATGGGAATCCCGAACGGTTTCATACTTCACTTTCACAAAGTTAATTGAGTTTTTCACATGAAAATGACAAAAATGATAACAGAGGTGCAGTGATGCACTTCCGTGACAAGTTTAAAAATCTTTTTCTGGTTGCTAGGGCTACACTGTTTCTTTTCTACTCCATATAAGTACTGTTTACGTACTACTGATACGTAGGCGCACACGCAAGACATACGCTACCCACAATGCAATACTGTAAACTAGTTTGGACTCGTTCGGATTTCGACATCGTGTGACGTCATTACACGTTATTATCATATGAGGAAACAAGAGTTGGCGTGGTTTGTATATAGAGCAACCAACTGCGAAGGCAAGTAAAAGTGATGGGAGTTGTTTAGTATGTAAATATCACTAAAATGTCTTTCGAACAAGGGGAGATTATAACCGTATATGGAAACAAGTGTCATGATTGACATGGAGTAGCTTTGGAGATTGACGGAGTGGTGATGTGGTTCCCTGACATGTTTTACTGAAGGTTGTTTGAAGGCGTGGTCAAAAGCTAAAATCATCGATATCTCTGCAGGATGATCGTGTATGGTTGCAAAATTTGGAAGGGGAGTTGGGGAGTGTACAGAGTATGTGCTGTGAAAATATTAGCGTGATCGAATGCACAGGGGCGAAGATATCATCGTTTGAAAATTTGACCGCGCAATTGCGTAAGCTGGGCAACCGTAGCATTTTCAAGGTCACTTTTCAAATAGAACTGTGTGAAGCGTCGTAGTTAATTGCATAGCAACCAGGTAACTGCTTTGTGACAGGTGATCCTTTCCCCTATTTTCTTCCCTGAAACTCTGACAGTAAAGAAACTTAACCTGGTGATTGTCAGAGCAACTCATATTTCATCTTTAAGGGAATTTCATGAAACAACTCGGCGAGCTTCTTTAAGATACGACACATGCTGGAAGATGCATTGCTAAATAGCCATTAAAAAATAGAACATACAATAGTAGTGGAACAATGGAAGATACTTTGATGCATGGCTGCAGTAGATGCATTGTTACAACAGTAGCAGAACAATAGATGATGCTTCAATAGTATAAATGACACAATAGAAGATTCAGTACCTGAAGATCTTTGATACAATCGTAATATAGCAGTAGAGTACACTGTCAGATGCATTGCTACAATAGAAATAAGGTCACATATGTTATCCAAGAATTATTAATTTTATTAAGTATTAATAGTCCAGTACTTATGCTAATTTTCTGCTGAGTAGCTGTTTTGCCAGCTATCTTTAGTGTCAGCTACCAGATTTAGAGATGAAATGCTAAACTGAGAATGTCTCCTCTGAGAGGTTCTGCCTGATGGTAAGTAGGTCAGTGTGACAATGTACTTTAAATGGGCGATTTAAAGCCAAAGTGATTCTCAGCGCCAGCCTAATTTATGCAGAGATACTGAAAGTGAGCTGTCACTATATGTGAGTCATATTGATTTAGGGTCCTTGAAGATGTCTCCAGCTGAAGCTTACTAGGAGGTAACACATTGTTTACAATGCAAATTGTAATACCTTCTGCATGTCCTCATTTTAAAAGGATAGAATATCAGTCTTCCCACTATTTCTCAAGGGAGGGGAGAATACAACTGGAGGTAGCTAGACCAATTTTTGACTCCTTGCCGAAGGCAGAAGGAATCTATGCGATGGTGATGTCGTGTGTGTGTGTGTGTGTGACACTTCTTGTAAACACGATATCTCAAGAAGGGTAACCATGACTGATCTCATACTTGGTGTGTGGGTTGGTCATAATTAGTAGATGATCCCTATTGTTTTTGGTGGAGGTCAAAGCTCATTTGAGGTCACCAGAGGTCAACATGAAAGCCTTGTAAACACGATATCTCAAGAACAATAACTGTGACTGATGTTATACTTCATGTGTGGCTTGGTCATACTGCGTAGATGATCCCTATTGTTTTTGGTAGAGGTCAAGGGTCTTTTGAGGTCACCAGCAGTCAAACTAAAAATCTTGTAAACACAATATCTCCAGAAGGGTAACTGTGACTGATGTCATACTTGATGTGTGGGTTGGTCATATTGATGAGTAGATGATCCCTATTGTCTTTGGTGGAGGTCAAAGGTCATTTGAGGTCACCAAAGGTCAAACTGTAAAAACCTTGTAAACACAATATCTCCAGAAGTGTAACTGTGATTGATGTCATATTTGGTGTGTGGGTTGGTCATATTGAGTAAATGATTTCTGTTGTGTTTTGGTGGAGGTCAAAGGTCATGTGAGGTCACCAGAGGTCAAAACTTCCTAACCCATTTCCAGAAGGGTAATGTTGACTGATGTCATACTTGATGTGTGGGTTGGCTTTACTGGGTAGGAGGTGATCCCTAGTACTTTTGGTGGACGTGAAATGTCATTTGAGGTCACCAAAATAAAGCTCATTTGTGGTTAAAGGCTTATTAATGTGCTGTTTCAAGAACAATAACTGTAGTTGATCTCATACTTGTCATGTGGGTAACTCATGTTTGTTATAATATAACCATGTCACAAGGAATCACAAAGCCTCTTGGCTTTCTGGTTGGTTCCTTGCATTAGCAAAGGAACTTTTGCAGCTAGGTTGGCATGCGTGCGGTGTGTTGTGTGGTGCGTGTGTCTGTGACGCTCGCTCCGGTATGCTCTAACTCAACAGAGGAAGTCAAATAAAAGTCAAACTTGGTATAAAGGTTCAACATTTTGAGAAGGTTTGCCCTTGTGTTTTTGGTAGAAGTCATAGGTCATCTAGGGGCAAAACCCTCTGTTTTTGTGACACTTGCTTGAATTCACTCTGACTCAATGGGAGGGGGGGTGGAGTAGGATGAAAGTCAAACTTGGTGTGTAGGTCTGTTATATTGAGAAGGTGGGCACTTTTGTTTTTGGTGGAGGTCAAAGGTCATCTGGGGCACTGGGGCCATACTCTTAAAACCTTTTAATAAGATATTTCTAGTTACACAATTTGGAAAAAGTATATACTTGGTGTATGGATGCATTAAGGCGTCCAATGTTCAAATGGGCCATATGGACCATTTTATGAAATCATGCAAACTTCCTCTTCTCATTCAGATTGTATGGTATTGTATTGAAATTGCTACTATGGTATTCCTTCCTATTGTTCAGGATTGTTGGTCCCATATGGTCGGTTTTATGAAATCATGCAAAAAGTTTCATTTCTGCATATTTTGCTTTACAATGTGAAAGGTTTGTCAAATTAGCATTGTGGTACTGGAAGCTGGGGTGTGCAGGTTTTGGGGTCCATGGTCCATATGGGCCCTTTTATGATAGCATGCAAAATGCTTTTTCTCCTACAGATTCTATGGCATTCAGTTGAAATTGTGTCACATTAGAGGTTGAAGCGACAATTAAAAATACACACAATAAATTGTAATAGAATCCTTACCAAGTGGCAACTCCCTCCTTGATTTTAAAAATCCCTTCCAAAATTTTTTAGAGAGGGATTTCCCTCCTAAGTTCAATTCCTTAGCTCGAACACTGTAGACATCAATTGCATGCTCAGGCAAGTCCAAGTGTGAATGTGATAACATGATGAAGTACTAATTTGTCGTGAACTCCTAACAATCAACTGAAATCAGGATTTGACAAACTTGTTAGGACAAATCTCAATAATGCAAGCTTGATCTGACCTTGTATTTAGAAAACATATCAGATCAGTTTCTTTGATTTCAAGATCCAAGCTTTTTTTTTTGTGGAAGGAAAGGTCAAATGAAGTCAACAGAGGTCAAATTGTGAAAACCTTACAAGTTTATCTCAAGAATGCAAGTTTGACTGATCTCATATATATAACTATGATGGATCACATTGACTGGAATATTTGGTGTCTTCTCAGACTGTACATGTTGTATTTATCATAGCTCAATTCCCTTTGCTTAAATGTTAAATATTGTGAGCAGCAAGGCTGTCCTGCAGTTTTCTTGAATTCTAGTTTAAGTACTCTCTTTGTTTGGATTTTCTATCATTAGAAATAGGTGCCTGTGATGATGTTGTCATGAGTACAAAGAGGAATAAGCTTCCTTCACAGACAGCTTTTAATTAAAATC
Source organism: Stichopus chloronotus (assembly GCA_021234535.1). Lineage (NCBI taxonomy): Eukaryota > Metazoa > Echinodermata > Holothuroidea > Aspidochirotida > Stichopodidae > Stichopus > Stichopus chloronotus. Next base: position 48,869,440 of record CM037843.1, on the reverse strand, counting down.
ACCATTCCTGAGAACACTTGAAGTTTCCTCTTTGTAATAAGACTTGAATGGTACAGGTGTGGCTCAATCAAGAGTACATTAGGATGTTTGCATTCTGGTTACTATTGTCTCTGTAGTTAGTTAATGCACTATATAAGTGGATATACAGTACAAGTGGTTTATATGACATCATTTATCATTGTCAATAGTTAGCTACTGTAACTTTAATTTGGATAGAAGTGACAAATGGTGGCAGTAGTATTGCAGTTGAAAAGCTTTTCAAACTGTACTGCCTAGCTTGAGATATTTTGCTCAGACAATAAAAATAGTTTTTCATTGTTATCCTAATCCACCTAACGTTCTTTTGATTGATTTACTGGCATTGGCACAAGGGAGTGTTATTTTTGGTACAATTTTTGAAGGAATTGTTTTTATACGTTGCAACTACTGTATATTAAACACCACGTCTTTGATATATTGAGAGTAGTTATGCCTTGAGGGTGTTCAAGATTTTGGGGTCCAAGGTCCAAATGGGCCATATGGACCCTTTGATGAAATCATGCATAATGCCTCTTCTCCTACAGATTGTATTGCATTCAGTTGAAATTGTGTGTCATATTACTACTATGGTAGAGGTTCCTTCAGGTTGTTTAGGATTAATGGTCCCTTACTTGGCCACATAGACCATTTTATGAATCATGCTTTTTTGCATATTTTGCTTTAGAAGGTGAAATCTTTGTCAAGTTAGCATTGTGGTAGTGGAAACTGAGGTATTCAAGATTGTGGAGTCCAAGGCCCAAGTGGGCCATATAGGCCATTTTATGAAATCATATAAAATGCTTCATCTCAGATTGTATTGTAAGTTGAAATTGTGTCACATTACTGCTATGGTTGCTTCAGTTTATTCAGGATCATCATTCCTATATGAGCCATATGGACCATCTCATGAAATTATGCAAAATGTTCCTTTTTCTGCATATTTTACTTTGCAATGTGAAAAGCTTGTCCAATTATCTTGGTGGTGGTGGAATTAATCCTTAGCAGTGTTCAATGTTTATGGGTCCAACTTCAACGTGAGCTGTACTGCCATTCATTTTCATTATTTATAGCATGCTGCTGAATGGGTATTATTCAGTCATTAAAATAGGTAATTCATCTCACAATATAGTTAGTTTATAATATAGTTAGTTCATCAATATTTGGATGTATCATTTATATTAGAAATTTTGCAAACCACCTGTGTTGTAGCAATCACCTTCCACCTCTGGGGTCAGTCAGGTCAGAGAGTGCTAGTCAGCTTGCTATTGATACATTAACTCCCTGTTTGAAAATATAGGTCAACGGAGGGAGGAGACAGGTTCCCATTGATGGTCATTAACTTTCCTCATTGGTTTCATTGAGATTATTTCTGCAATAGCCACTAAGCCAGTGTTCCTTTTCCTTTTTTTACCAGTTTGATAGAGGCCATTGCATGCTGCCTTCTAGTTCAGGTAAATACTATAGTAGTGGAGTACATTTGGCTGATCAGCATTGTTTAGGACCAAATGGGAGTCCATAACTTTTTGGATGTGATAAATTGCGGATTACCCATGGTTAAAACTAAAGGATTACAGTTAAAACAATTACTCAAGGAACCACAGAGCCCACCAGGGTCTTGTTGAATATCTAAGTGTCAGTGAGGATAAATCTGGACACAATTTGATACATGCATGGAAATGTGATTCATGTAGAGATAGATCAAATGGCAAAAAGCTCATTGATTCACATTTCTCTAAAGGCTAATCTTTTCACCAGTACACAAATTAGGGCCAATTCTTAGATTGTTCATAGTATATGCGTATGACAGTGGGCCACGACTAAGATGATCATAATGACCATGGGTTATATTAAGGTATGTTGGGTTAAAGGTCAAATAAGGTATTTGCAATTATTGTGGGATACCATGCCATCTGCTTCAACTATTAGCTTTGGTGATATCTTATTTCCTGCATGTGTAAATCATGGTATGAAATTTGAAACATGGAATTTCTGTGTTACTTTTAACTGAAATGTATTAAAGAGTCCATTCTCACAGATAATGTACTCTAGTGGATTTATAGTAATTTTCTTGCTATTCATTCCATATTACTTCTTATGTCAACCTCCTTTCCTACTCCTGTGAAATATCTGAAACTGCAAAGTGTTCTACTTGTGTCTTGCAATTTATGATTTAACTCTTAGGAAGGGGCTTAGAGATTGCACTCAAGGATATCTGAAACGGTACTTTTTAAACACTTTTTGTTCAGGAAAGAGCTTCATACAATGGATCAAATTGCTACTGTTGTTATTCATATAGCTGTGCACATATGTTAACTGTCTGAAGTAAGCACTTGCTTCAGTGTAACACTATTGAAATCAGCTCCTTCAAAGCAGGGTTACTATACATGCAGTGTTGTCTAGTCCTGCTTACAGCAGGACGTTCATCTCAGTATGATGATGGATACATCCGTAGCTAGCTTTTTGTCATATATTAACTTAGTGCTGTAGGTGCAATCAATTTCATTGTTAATATTTAAGTAATTTGTCAATCAAAGTGAACTTTGGCATAATGTCATTAAAAAATAGAATTTCCTGTATGTATCACAAAAAGAACACTTTCAGTTTACATATGTTGATGCAGAAGACCTTTTGAGTAACACATTTAGTTAATTATACAATGAATTGATAAGTCAGGATAAAGTAATGATAAAACTGACTCATATGGGAAGGAACTTACTTAGACACTGATTGCAGTTCTGAGGCTGCATGCATTAAGAACCATATCATTGTTATGGACCCTATCACCCAGTTACAAACAGATATGTGGATATATGTACATAAAGATCTATGCTTAATATTCATACCCCAGTATCATCAGTCTGTCCATGAACAGCATTTATTTTTAATTGCTAAGCCAGTGGTATTGGACACTGGTTACATGAGTTATTTCTTGTGGGCTTTGTGCTTATTATCAGTGTTCATTGTTGTATGTTGACATTTATGGCTGCAGACCTAAAAATGTTACAGCACTGTAAATAATGTCTTAATATGTATGTATATGTACAAGTGGCCATATATAGCAGTACCTTTGGGTATACATATGACATTGCAGCAAGTGTTTCTGGTTATTTCAAATGGTCTTTTTATTGCTTATCAGTGTATGGAGCCACATTAAAACTGTTAATGGTTATGAAGTGCCTATGGCAATATATAGACAGACATGTAACTGAGTGTGTCTGTCACTATTTCTATTCCTTTAGGTGGCTGTGAATCGATATCATTGACATTAGGAGGAAGCTTTCAATTTTACAGACAAAAGTTAAGAGTGCTCTCTTCTTGTTATTAAATTAACTTGGTTGAAATGCTATGAAAGTAACAATGAAGGACTCCACTAACTTGTATAAAATGGTTGTATTGTATCATTCAGTAAAGTTAGGGCTGGGCAGTATACCAGTACTCAAGTTGGTACCCGTAGTTGGGTACATCTCAGTACCAATTGAAATCATCCAGTACTGTTACCTCAGAGTCATTTGATATTTGTAAGAAAAGATTGAAAACTTACCTTATGCATACTGCATCCTAGCTCTAATATTTTGTTGAGCATGTTCCTTACTTCCTACTTCTGCTTTTTCTATTCTTCTTGTTTTTGTAAAGCAGCATGAGCACTTTGGTGAACTTGGCATGTTAAAAGTCTTACTTCATTACTATTTATTATTACCTTCACAAGTCCATCTGGTACCAACGTAATTTATGTAACTGGTACCAATTCCAAAAAATATCTGTTATTGTCATTGAAATATGCCATTAATTCTCACTTTTATAATCTCAAAATAATGCCAAAAAATATGATGCTGCCAACAAGTAGTAAAATATCCTAAAATACATCACTGTTTTGTTGGCACCCATTCATTCTCTGAGCTTAACACAAGTAATGTCAGCTAAAATCTTAACATTAGGTTATTTCATAGATGAAACTTCAATACTCGATGCAAGCAACATCCATCTACAGGATATACTGTAACATGTACTACAGGCTTACTGAAATCCAAAGCACCTGTTTTTTTTAGTATTACGTATGTCAGAAAGATCCCGAGTATGCTTCCAACAAACATTTTTTTGGCTCGAACAGTCTAGAATTTGGTTAGGTGAACAATGTTCAAAGAAATTCCAGATATCCTTGTAAACTATGGTACTTCAAATTTACATACAAATATGTGAACTGGAAGCCAGCTATTCACACACTGATGAAGCAGAACACAATTGGGAGCATCCTTGGTCTGTATTAAAGGCAAAACAGTTCTGCTTTCCCATGCAGTCTACAGCCCGAGAATTTTTCATCCACTTGTCACTCCCAGCCCTGATGTCATTCTGTTGTATTTCTGTGTCTCCAGCCTACTGTAGGTTCAGTGTCAGGTGGGAATAAATAGGGACTACCTTTGCGACAGACCTATGAGTAGTGCTAGAATTTTACCAAATTAATTTATAATCACAATAGGTAGTATATTTATATAATAATAAGTTTAACTTTAAGTTAACAATAAGTCTAAAGCTATTTGTAGGTGTTAGGATAAAGTTTTATGGTATAATTTACAACAGCGTTCTGTAGCTAATTTAGCTATCAGAGCAACTGACGTTAGAGCCTAGGTGCCCAGTGTAATGTTACTGCTAGCAACTGGAGATAAAGTACGTAGGCCTACCTAACTTCGTCGGCTTTTCACGAAAACAGCTTGATACACGCTGTACATCAGTATTGTGCTAAAATTTGTCAGGACATCCCTGCTTTTATGAGTAGACATTTACATTGATTATAAAAATATAGGCTACTTGCGGGATCCAAAGTCACTTTGCAAGACAGTTTGCATTAACAGGCCTAAGCTTGTATTTTTCCAGTTGATATTGAACATAGGTAGAACACAGAATCTTGTGGAAACATGTTAACATTTCTTATAACTTACAACATATCAAGCGTACATAAGAAATAAGACCAAGTTTAGCAACATGGAATAAACTTACTTAACCTTTTACTTAAAAGATTGAATATGGATGGATGATTTTGGATACATACTTGAACAGATGTATTTATGAATTTTTTTCCAACATACCATTTAAAAAATGCATGTATGCACAAAGTACGATACCGATACCAAAACCAATACCAGTACCGAGGCAGGAAAAAAGTACAGGTACCGGTACCAGGTACCACCCAACCCTAGTCCAGGTGCAGTCAGTGTACATGGTATGGAATTTAAACTTCTGTAGCTTTCAAAATTTATTACATAATGGACGTGCCTTAGTGAATGTTTCCTTTTTTTACACATTTAGTGTTATAAATCTAGAGCCAAGCCTCACGTGGGATGGGAGCTATGTTAATCATGTCTCTCTGTCTGTTTGTCCACAAGCAGACAAAATGTTCCTCTGTCAGTTTCTGATTTAAAATCACGCACGTGGTATATAAGGTGTTCTGGACTTTTAAGCTCAGAACTGCACTGCAAGAAGTAATTTTGCATGAAAGTTGTCGTGGACATATGGCACGATTACTTGGACGTACGGCACAATTACTACAAACACTTTGTTTGGACTCGCAGAGGGATGGATGTCAGTTCGGCCAAGTGTTTTGAAAAAAAAAAGTTTTTATGGTATTTAAGTCTGCATGTCATGACCATTTAGAATGAAAGATAATTGTAATATCAAAGACAGAAATTGTATCGTATTATGAAGAAATGTGATAGATGAGTCTCATTAAATCCATTGAGAATTGCACATCAACAAGTATGTGTCAATGAATTCACTGTGCTGCTATGTATAGCAATAGAAAGCTGTCCTATAGACGTATGTCATTGTATGTACTTGCTGTACCTTGCCCAAAGCTAAAACCGTATACAGTACTAGGATTTGCAATTGCACAACCACAACGTAATATGTAAGGTACTATTGTGATGTGTAAGTACACTTAAATACGTAATTCTTAAGTGTGAGGCATATATAGAGGCAACATATAGACGATCCTACTGCTGATGGAGTCTCTCATTCATGTTAGGCATTGAAGGTGGTAATTTAATTTATGTGGTAAGAAATGAAGGAAACGCGGATGTGATATGCGCTACTATGCCTTTGGTGCCGTAGTTGAGGTATGTGATTTATCTTGGTCACCTTCAATGGGGATAATATTCATTGATGATCATCGCTACATGGCTTAGCAACCACAGGCCATCCTCAAAATCCTACAGAGAGTTTATAGTAATAAAGGATTCTTTTCAAAGTTAATTCATGGGAAGGATCAGGGTCAGGTTACAGTTTTAGGGATAGGTTGTTAGGGTTGCAGAAATTGAATTCATATTTTCATTTGTATAGTTGAAGACTGCCACCATCTAGCTTTAATTAGACTCAAAAGGGTTACTAATGTAGTCTAGCGCCACCATTATATAGCTTGAGACCTGTGCCATGCTTTTAAGTGGTCATCAGGGTGACACATGTTATTTTTCTTTTTTTGGATAATTTATTCCCATAAGATTTGTAAATATGTATGGCAATGTACTTGCCTTGTGTTAGGTTGTGGTGGTCACAAAAGCAAGTGGTTGATGTGTTATGTGATGGCCACTTCAGAAGTTTTGCATATGTCATTTTGTGATGGCCATAATAAAAAAGAAAAAAAAAACAATGTTTTATGTGTTGTATGATGTTTTTATCAGAACAAACGGTACATTAATGTGTTATGACATGGTGATCACATTAAATAGTATGTCTTGTGCTATGATGTGGAGGTCATTTAAGCACTGTGTCTTGTGTTATGATCTGGAGGTCATATTAAGCAGTGTGTCTTGTGTTATGATGTGGTGGCCATGTACAGCATTGTGTGTTGTGTTATGATGTGGTTGTTATATTAAGCTGTGTGTCTTGTTAGCTCATACCAGCATGCTGGTGTGAGCTATTGCGATATGTAGCGTCACTCTATGTGTCAGTTATTGTTCAAAATGCTTGTCCTCGTATATGCTTTCATGGATTCATGTGAAACTTAGACAATGTTAGTTGGGTAGTGGACCAGTATAGGGTGTTCAGGAATTTCTGGTCCAAGGTCCCATGTGGACCCCTTGGCCTATTTTATGAAATTCTACGAAATGCTTTCTCCTCCTACAGATTTTATTGTACAATGTCGATAGCTAGTCACAATGATGCTCTCATAATTGTCCCTTCAGGTTGTTCAGGCATTTTAAGTCCAAGACCCATGTTGTCTCAATGGCCCATTATGTGAAATTCTGTTTGAAATGCTGCTTCTTGCTTATGCTTCAATGGATTTATTTTTAACTTGGACACAATGTTCCTTGGGTGGTAGCCACATGTGGCGTGTACACAAATTTCAGTCCACTGTCCCATTTGGACTCTATGGTCCATATTGGGAAATTCTGCAAAGTTCTTCACCCACATATTCTGTTGCACAGTGTTGATGGTTTGTCATAATGATACTCTGCTAGTGGTTATTTTAGCATGTTCATGAATTTGCTGTCTATGGTTCCATGTGGACCCCATGGCCTATTTTATGAAATTCTGCAAATTGCTTCTCCATCTGTTGTACAAGTGCCCCTTTAAATTGTCATACATATCTCAAATATCCCTGTCTTGCATGAATGATAATTTAGTAATTGGACCATGTCAGTTGGTATGCTAACTGAAACTCCATATTGGCCTCAGGTGTGTTGACCAGCATATGGACATTATAGGGGCACTTTGAGCTGTTTCATGAACTTCAGATAGTCTTCACAAACCTGTCAGTTTTGTGTCAAGTTTTTAGTGACACAGATCAATGGTCAACTAATAGATCCCCATTATGAGTCACATAAAAATGACTACTAACGAGTGGTAGTTAACGATTTAAATTGGTTTTGGAACACTTGTGACCATTCACTTTTCCAAATTAGTACTAATTCATATACCCATAGTCAGTACAACCATTAAGGGAAAATTAATAAAAATTGATGGTTTTATAATTATTTGATGTGAATGCTGATGCTAATTTTAAGCATTGTTATCCGGTAGTCATCAAAATTTTTACAAATTTAATTTGACAAAGATCAAACTTTGCACTGTTGGTGCTTTAGTTTATGAAATTCTGAAAACTGTGCAGTCCTAAAGATTCCCTTGTACATTGTTGATGATTTGGTATAATGATAGTCAGTCAGTGGTTCCTATGATTTGATGTAATAATACATAAATGGCACCTTCATGGTGTTGAGGTATGAGCTCTACACCAATGGTGCTCTAGTGTTATGATGTGGTGGCCATATTAAGCTGTGTGACTTGTCATGTGTTTTTCATTTTAGGCATTGTGTCATGTTTGATGATGATGATGTGGTCATAGTGAGCTGTGCTTCATTTGTTATGATGTGGTGGTCATAGTGTATTATGATTTCTATAAGGGTCAGTGCATATTATTTACCTCTGTTGAGTATCTCTATTCTCTAGAGACTGCTTCTACCCTCACCAAACTTCACTATCACTGGACACAAAGAAATCATATATCTTGTGACATGTCAAGTGAATCTGGTTCATATGCTTTGAAGGAAACAAATCCATTGTGAGGAGACTAGGAGAGTTAAGCCAACTACAATTAATACTATTAAATGATGGGATAAAGATGGACTGGAGTAACTAAAGCAGAACTGGCTGAGGTGGTGGGGTGGGGGTAATGATGTAAAGAAAGTCTGGGGAGGTATTCATATGATCAAAAGGCATTTGAGCTACCGCTTTTGTTCTCCATTCTGATGTAGCTTTTAACGTTAAGAATTAGGTAAATTTTGTCTTTATTTTGACATTCTTTTCCACAACCTTTTGGAAGATTTATATGATATCAGTATATGATATAGGGATAAACTACACTAAATGACGAACCCACACACCAAGTATGATGTCAGTGAAGGTTACCCTTCTTGAGATATTGTGTTGACAGGGTTTTCGCAAAGGTCATTTGAGGTCACCAAAGGTCAAACTGTGTGAAAACTTTGAAAACACAATAAATACTTCAAGAAGGGTAATGTTGAATAATCTCATACTTATTGTGTGGGTTGGTTATACTGAGTAGATGATCCCCATTGTTCTTTATGGAGTCATTTGAGGTCACTAGAGGTAGAATTGTGAAACATTGTAAACATGATATCTCAAGAAGGGTAACCTTGACTGACCTCATACTTGACGTGTGGGTTAGTCATTCTGAACAAATGATCCTCGTTGTTTTTGATGGAGATCAAAGGTCACCTGAAGTCAAACTTCGAAAATATTGTAAACGCAATATTAATAGAAAGGTAAACTCTCCTGATCTTATTCGTGGAGCATCAGTTGGCCATGCAAAGTAGATGATCCCTGTTGTTTAGGTGGAGGTCAAAGGTCACTTCAGGTCAACAGATGTCAAACTATCTAAACTTTGTAAAATCAATATGTCCAGAAAGGTACCTTGACTGATATCACACTTTCAGTGTTGGTTGGCCACAATGTGATGTGTGCCCACGACTATTAATTTCAGTCTTGGCTTCAAAATTGTTAATGAAAAGCAGTCTCAGGGCGTTGCCTGCTGTATTGTAGTATAGTGCGTCAATTACTTTGTGTGGTAAACTTATCCATCCCATCAATCACAAATGGTGCCTGCCTCCTGAAAAAGTTTGTAAGCTGAGACAATATAAAACCCCTCTCCATTCATGACATGTTCTGTGAGACAATGACCGGCTTGTTTCTATTTGTCCACATTTGGAGAGTACTACTTTTGCAATGGGGATTTACCTATTAATATTCCCTCCTGTTATGAATTTTGAGAGAGATTAGAAACAAGTCCGATTTAATGTTTCTCAGAGAACCATGTCAAAATAGTGCCCTTGACTTACTGTGTAAAAGGATCAAAGAAGCTACATTGCTTTGATGAGTGGGTAACGTTTGCTTGAATTCTTGAAGACGTCCTTTGAAAACAGGTTCATGAATAGTGCCATTACTTTACCAAATCTTCACAGACACAAATAGGTTGAAGTGTCATGTGAAGAAACTATTTTTAAGTGATTTTTTATTCCATGCATGTCAGGACACTATGTCTAAACTATTGCAAGTTGTCAAAAACCATCTTATCCACCATTACTAGTACTGCATAAAAACTATACCTTTGTTGCCATCAAGAATGTATGAGTTGCCGCAATTACCACAGTTAACATGAAACCTTTGCACAATTCAGCTGGATAGATTATGTCAAGATTTCAAACCAATATTTGGTCAGCACGGAATTACTAAGTATTTTGGCTCTCTGGTTTATGGAGGTCAAAGGTCATGTGAGGTCAGTAGTGGACATAGTTTTAAGACCATGTAAACACAGTATCTCAAGAAGAGAAAGGTGCTTGAACTTCAAATATGTTGTGTTGGTAGTCCACTGTAGGTAGATGGTCCCTGTTGATTTTCATGGAGGTTAAAGGTCATTTGAGGTTACCTGAGGTTAAAGTATGAAAATATATTACAGCAGATGTCTCAGCAACTACATGCACTAGCTCATCAAACTGTCAAAATTGGTAGTAGCTGATGAGTAGATGATCTCTGTTTTTTTAATTGTCCCTTGAGAGACAGAGTTAACGATTTTAGGGATTTGTATTTACAGCCAAAGCCGACATTTGTGGACCTATCAGTTCTAGATAACAATTTTGTACTATTTTGGGGAAGTCAATTGTCACATCTTGTTATCACTGAAATGTAACAGGATGGCTCAACCTCCCCCCCCCCCCTCCCATTGCTCCTTGCCAAAAAGTAGATATTTAATGACAGATTAATGTTGTTAGATTTAATTCAGTCTGTTTACTTCAACAGCCCATTTTTTTAATGCTTTTCAAACAATCATTTAACATCACTCAGCACAATATTTAAGGGTTATCAGCTACTTATTTTCTAGCAACTCACTGTCAAGATAAACAAAATACTTTGTTTTAATCACGTTTTTCCTAGGAAACTACACTTAGGTAGGGAAGATATTTTTCAGGTTGCCTTTGCAGACTTTTAACCATAAGTTGGTATCAGGAACTTCCTGTCCACTTTTGAACTACCTTGGTTAAGAGATATATGTAATCCTTCATTACCACAAGTTTAATGTATGGTTTTCATCCTTGTGTTCTGTTTTCTGTTTTGATATTGTCCCTTTGCTTCTCCACTGGTCCTGTTTGTTTCAAGTGATTTGTGTGTGTTCTTAAAAAAAAAATAATTGGCAAAGAATCACAAAGTCTTTTGACTTTCTGATAAGTGAATGGCAAAGGTTATTTGAGATCAGCACCATGTGGACATAATTTCAAGGGAGAAGACTCCACAGATCTCATATTTCATGTAAAGCATAGGTAACCTGTGGCACATCCAAATGCTGTAATGTCAGATTCAGGAAAAAGAAATGCTCATAATCGGATCATCAAGTCCACAATGTGCTTGTGGTTTTTTGGTGGGGTTGGGGGGAGGGTCTGGCAATGCAGCTGGCATCTGATATTTCCTGAGCACTTCTGAACTAATTTGTCTATCATCACTAGCAGCTGTTAATTATAGTATTGTAACATAGTTGTTACTGCACATTGGATTCATCTATTTATATCCATAAATTAATTTGGAAATATCAGAATGATGACTTACTTTGAGCTGGTTTATCATAGTATAGAAATGTTTCTGGTGATCCATATCATTATAGAAGTGTTTCTAGGGATCAATATTATTATAGAAGTGGTTCTAGTGATCAATATTATTATAGAAGTGGTTCTAGTGATCAGCATTATTATAGAAGTGTTTCTAGAGATCAATATTATTATAGAAGTGTTTCTAGGGATCAATATTATTATAGAAGTATTTCTAGTGATCAATATCATTATAGAAGTGTTTGTAGTGATCAATATCATCATAGATGTGTTTCTAGGGATCAATATTATTATAGAAGTGTTTCTAGTGATCAGTATTATTATAGAAGTGTTTCTAGGGATCAGTAGTATTATAGAAGTGTTCTAGGATCAATATTGTTATAGAAGTGTTTCTAGGGATCAGTATTATTATAGAAGTGTTTCTAGGGATCAATATTATTATAGAAGTGTTTCTAGTGAACTATAAGATCTATGCTGATTACCAGTATGCATCATGTACAATGTATGCAATCATATGCACACTGTATGTAGAGCTCTGAATCAGCTGCCTATTGCACGTGTATATGTACTTTCTTTTACACTAAAATATGTGCAGCACATGTATGCACTAGTTAATAGTTTATCATTCAGTGAACAATGCTGCCTCTTCTCTCCTGTTTCACCTCCCAAGGCCTCTTTACAGTTGCAGAGAACATTTATTTATTCCATCGAGTGAATCAAATATATCTGAAATATCAATAGCCACCTTCATTTCTCACAGTTTATTTTAAAATTATTATCTGCCTATGAGAGTTATTCCCCAAAACCAATAATGAAAGGATATTACTTGATATTTGTATATTAGAGTATAATGCTTGTTTTTTTTGGTGGTTTTGAATTTTGGTTTTCTTGGCACAGGATATGACAGTAATAATTACCAAGGGCCAAGTTTATACACTGTCAAGTAAGTGAAATAATGTATCTGTTGGTGTGTTTAAATCAATTGGAATGATAAAGAATATTCTTTGTTGTATATGAGATCAGCCATCAGACACATCGCCATCAGACACAGCACAGCTTGAAGATAAAAGTTCAGGCAGACCTACTCCATTGCACAGGGCCTTCAGACACACCACAATAGTTCAAACAGTCCTACTCCACTTTACAGGTTTATAAGACACACCAAGTGCTGCATAATGCAATAGGTCAACCAAGCACAGGGCATAGCATTAAACTACAATGATTTCACTGAACAAATATTGTTGCACATACCATGAACTGGAAGAAGTGATTGCTACAGAGTAATGCAGTAGAGTGAAGACACGTCATTTGTGAGCACACACTCACTCCTTTAAGCTCTTATCCATGCACACATGGATATAAACTGACAAATTAAACTTGTTTACAATGAGTGTTCAAGCCATACCTATTCATATTTTTCAGTGAGATTCATCCAACCTCAGCAATGGAAATCCAGTTAATTGACTACAATTGTTTTGTTTGAAGCTTCTAAATGTTTGAGCCATTTAATACTGCTAATTTCAATAATCCTGGCCAGGATTCTGCAAAAGCAAATTATTTGTTTACAACTCTCCAGTAGTTTAGGGTGAAGAGTACAAAAAAAACATGTTTTTATCACATCTTTTTTGCCAATTTGATAGATGACATGCATTTACCTTACTTGTCAGCTCATTACCATTATCTTAGATTGTGCTTATCTCAGGATCGATCTTCAGACCTGGGTTACTATTATCTCATACATCAGTGCATCATCCCAGTTGAGAGGGTAGGATACTGTCCTAGTGTTCTGAGGTCATTGCTCATCACCTCCTGTGCCCATGGTAGCTGCAGGGCTCCCATTGCATATGCTCAGTCTGACATCCCTCACATTGTTATGAAGGGAAAGACAATGCAGCCTGGTGGAAATCTGAATCAAAATAAATTGGTTGAACCACAGAAGGGTAGAAATTTGTTAGGGCAAGATTTGAAATTTAGAGCAGCTTGTGCCAAAACTGCATTGGCAGTATCTATGCATTTTATAATAAAAATTTGGAAAACATGCCGTTTCTGTGTTTTTGTTTTTTGCCGGTCTAGTTATCTTATGTGCAAGTCTTTGTTGATAGTAATAATTACATTTAATTGACCTATGATGTAGTTGTCAGTTCTATTTCTGTGAGTGAGTCAGTCGAGCATTAATTGCTAACATTACACTAAATAGCATGAAGTAACTTTCATCACTATGTACCATGATGATGCACACAAATTTTTCTCTACTATGTCAAACATGTCCTTGGACGGTAAGAAAAAAATTGATATAAAATCATCTTCCACTGGCTTTGTAATCACTTAAAGTTGGGCATGTAACACATATTGGAGTTAGACTACTGTAGTGTTTCCTAAAATGGCAGTGCCTGAACACTTACAAAAAGTTCTTTGAAGGAGAAAACAATTGGAAGAGATGATTTACCTAAGACATATTTGAACAGATATTTTGAGCATGTCCTTGATATGAAAGTAAAGATGTCATTGTTATCAAAAAGCTTTGTGTGCCATCCATTTTGCTGCTAACATATTTGACCTCAGTAATGATTCTTCACAGTGAAGGTGAGTGTAGTATTTTTATTTTACCCATATTAGTTGCCATATCTACGTTTGAGTAGTATTGTGTATCTGTCACTGCAATTTCCAACAGAAGAGACTGTTCAAATATATCTGTAATTTCAAATTTACCTTGCCAGTTGCTATTTGAAACAGTGAAATGAAAGTTGAGGAAGTACAAATTTCTGCTTTACACTCTTGGAAGCTACTTTCTGTTACAAAGCCACAGTAAATACCGGCCAGATTTTAATATTTAAATAAGTTAGGTTGTTTATATACTTGTGTATCTTGTGGGACTCCACCCTTCACTCCGGTAAGCTTTCAGTCAGACAAGTTTTGAGTCTGACAACTTTCCAGTCCAAAGATGAAATACACAGTTTCAGTGAAAATATAAAATACATGTCCAAGAATTTTTCAGTCCAAAAATGAAGTGCACATTTTCAGTGAAAAAATGACATACATGTTTTAGTCCAAAAAGGAATTCTTTTGCAGGTTGCTATTAACCTTTGACTTCTGTCCATGAACTTTTATCGATTTTATAAAACTTTTTTGACACACCCAACATTTTCAATGACGCCAAATTTGGAACTGTAAAAGAGATGCAGGGGATCATGCAACACTAAACATACAAATTAAGTCTCTAGTTTACCTACTTTGTGAGAATTAAATTTTCTCACTTTTGATGACATCATTTCTGCACAAAGCAAAATGACAGAAAAACCAAAGTATCTAATGTACCACTGATAATTCTTTATATATGTCTTCAAAAATTTCGAAACAAAGCTCAAAACGTCAGAGTATCCTCACACCAAAAGTAGACATCTTATACACTATTAACGCTGATGGCTCTTGATAAGTCCTATCATCACTTTGAATGTCATGTTTGCACACTGTCAATTGGCCACAATGTGGAACCCTTATTAACCTAACTCTACACCTAGGTTTAGCGAAATTTTCAAACTTTCGTCATTTGGTTTTGGAGCAAGATATGGTCAGAAGAAGCATGTTATTTCCAGAACGTGTCAGACTGAAGCCGTGTACCCATTGCGTGTATGTATGTGTGTAATGCCAACACAGCATGCAGGAGAATTATCTGTGAAACTGTTTTTACCCTTACACATAAGTAAGCATCAAAACAGTGATTGGTTGAATTCTGAAACAGTGGTTGCATCAACTTGTACATGATTAATATCAAAGTAGTAAATTTTCTGACAAATGTTTGCTCAAGAATCAACTATGCACTCAGCAATTACATAAATTTGTTTGTGGGGAAGAAAATGTACATGAACATCTAAGTTTGATAGTTTGTGTGTCAGCATTGTACTGCAAACTGCAAGGACGTATTGAAATGGCATGAAATCGGTGGGTTAATGCATATTCACCTTCTAGTAAGTTTGTTGTAGTGTTCATTTGCAATGCTACCACTGAGCTCTGACAGCCAATTATCAAAAGACCCATAAATGCAATGACCCAAAATTGTGAGAATCAATGAGATGTTGATATAAATCATTGGTATTTACTATTTTTCATTGCAGCCTAATAGTTTGAACACAGTCTACTCATAGCCTAGTGTAACCATTTTGCTGATAAATGTATTTATTTAGTTTTTAGTTGTTTTAGTAGTTTTTAGTTTGTAATGTTGAGGGTTGATACCAATTGTTTAACGTGATCAAGTCTTTGTATTTCTTGTTCTTTCAACCTGTAAATACTCCCTCAATATATCTATCATCAAAGTGCACTTAAGAGATTTATGAAACTCATAGCAACTAGCTGTACAAGCATTTTAATATACTAAAAGGCAGCTGTAAACACAAGGGACTAACCTATTGTTATCTATCGGCAGTTGAGCAAGACTGAGCTTAAAGTATCAACATCTGGATGTCATCTGAACATGTCGCATTATATACCAGCTGTACATGGCCATGTAGCAAATGAAGTTATAACTGGTCAGTGATGATTGTAATTCCTCGTATATGGAAGTTTACATTGCTTAAACTTAATTGTTAAATTGAGTCTTACATTATTTCATTATGTGTTATTTCTACCCCACAACAATTCCAATGACTGACCACATACGTTTCAACTAAACCTTGTCAATAAGTAGCAGCCATACAGAATTAACAGTTTGGCATTCAGTACAATGTAAATCTAGATAAAGCCACTGGCATCTCATATCAAATCCCTTGTAGCTGAGATATTAATCTTAACTTTACATGTAAATTACTTATTGTTTTTAATGTTCTATCTCTCTGTCCAACTATCCATAATGTGTATTAGGTATAAATGTTACGTCTACCTCCTGGGAAGGATTCAAGTGATAACAATTGTAACATGACCAAAAAAAATGAACAAGTCTGTCAAAGGTCATCCAGGGGTCATTATTCGACCCATTGTAGCACGTAAAGAAATTAAAATCTAATAAAAAAGTAAGAAATTAAAAAAATGTTTCCCATGTACCAGACACGGTTCTGCAGGGTCGTAGGAAGGCTTCAGCCACAAAATTTGGCTAGCCCCTTTCCAAAATTGGGTAAATGATTTATGTAAATGATCATTCACCTTTATTTTCTGGAAGAGCAAGCTTTTGAAACAAAAGATCTCAAGATAAAGATATTCTGGATGACTTCACACAAAGCTGAGAAGCGCCATTCCTACAATCTGAGAGGCTTTGGTGGCAAAGAATTTTTTGGTACGCTATGCACCAACTAATGGTGGTGCTCTAGTCAGATGGTAAAATGTGAATTAGCACCCCCACCCCCAGAATAATATCCCTATAACTGCACCTGGGTCAAGCATCACCTGTGTCTTTAGAGAACATTATGTGATCACACTTGAAAACCTTTTTCACTTAATACAGTCTACAAACAAGTGCTAGTTTTATGATTTATCAGAAATTATTGGCCAGTGTTTGATAACTCACAATTACAGCCCTTGCGAGTAAGAGCAGTTGCTATGGCAATAAAAATGCTGAAGTTAAATGGCTTTTCCATGGCAAAAGTTTATTTGACCATAGCATTTTTTAGAATGATTATTTTTATATGTCAGGGAAATACGTACTTCATACTCTGTCAGCGATAAAGAACTGATACATTCTGTAACAACCCTGAAAAAGTATGCATTTGTTGTTTTGCATTTCCTTTGTAACAAAATAGTAGCAATATGCAATATAATCATAAACTGAACCAATTAGGTGGTCAGTACTGGACAATTGGGGTCGGGGAGAATGGGGGGAAGTGAGAAGTGAGGAAGGACGGTATTAAGACATTTCAAATAGACGATTTAGGAGTGCCTGTGCCTTGTGGCATCTTTTACCCATCCCCCTATTGCTATGAGCAACTATTTGATTGAGATTGGTTTCAACTGCATTAAGTTGCGAGTTATGAGTTCATGTTGGTTTGTCGTAACAGTGTTATATATTTTGAAATATTCTCTTAACACTTTTTAATTTGAATGTTAAATTTTTTACAATAAAATATGCAGTCCTGTTCCTGATGACCCAAGATCAGCTTACCAATATATTAGACAATATATTAGAAACATATGAAAACATTTTCAAGCAATTTGGATCCAAATTTATTCGAAAACCTTAGACTAGTCTGTTCCTCTACTGTAAGGCACTACAGTTAGTAGCACATGTGTTGGCTAGGCTGTATCTCAGTAAATCCGTTTATACGTGAGGCAAAAAAAAGAAATCCCACATCACTCTAAGAAAATGTCTTGTAGGAGGAAATCTTCAGATTAAAATTTGCAAAAATATTGTGGATTGTTAGTTTGGGGTCTCTTTGCATGTAATTATTTTTGGCAGTCTTGACAGACTGGGGTATTTTTCAATACTTTTGACATTCCATCTTCTTTTCCTGTTTTGGGGGGACTGAAATGCTTACTTTTGGGAGTCTAAAATTTTTCACCATTAACACAGTTTGCAAAAACTATCAACGAAATAATTTCAATACGTCAAACTATTTTTCATGTCACATTATTTTTTAAAATGACACTGCTAACATTTGGATTAAGATAATTTTGAGAGTATTGCCATTGGTATTGCTATTACCACACAGAAGTTTTCCTGTAACTAGGCTCAGTCAGTCAGTGGGAGTTTCCCTGCAGGGTTGTTATATTGTGTGTCAGCCTTTGTTGCCGATGTCACGTCAATTTACTGTAGCTTTTACATCCACATTGCCAAATGCTGAAGCTACTTTTGAAGGCTGCAAATACATGCAAATCATTTATAGTACTTACTGTATAGTCATAATCAAGTACTCACTGATAATCGCAAGAATGCTTTGAGAGTGATTAACCACCCTTACAAATCACCCTTTTAAACTTTAAACTAATGCTGTTTCTCAGCCAAAATCTCATAAATCATGACTTTCTTACACATTTGTAAAAGTTTGTCTACAATTTATTTATCATTTTATGGGGTCGACAAGTTTTTGTCCTCTCAGCCAGGCAGTGGTTCCACTGAAGCTTGGTGGCCTATATGCCAAGTTGTAAGTCATCATTCATGTGTAAGATCCTACCATGCATTTTTCACCAGAAGAAACATTTTGTCACTGAATGAATAACAGTAAATAACATTACCACTGTACAGTCTCTTTCTCACAATAGTCACAAGATGAGTATCAGTAGTCAACTACAGGAGGACAATCAGCACTTCCACACACTCACGCACACACACACACGCACACACACACACCATTATGATTTATGCTACTACACTGTAAATACTCTGGTTTTATCTCTCCGAATACCTAACAAGTGGTTGAAATTGATGATTGGTGAAGCTTGTATGCATGATGCCCTGGCTTAATTGTGCATTCCTGGAAATATTTCAGGCTTTGTAGATCAGAAAAATGGATCCAACACTGACATAATTACACCTAACTGTATTCATGCTTATCCTGTCTTAAATTCCTAGCTTATTTCCTCATTTCAATCCTAAATCCTGATTTTAATTTCTGCCTCAGTTCATAAGTACCCTAAGTTTCTACTTTAATTCCTACATACCCATCCTGATTTAAAGCCCTGACCTGGAGATCCTGTCTCATTTCATACTTAAATTCTGACTTTAGCCACAATATAGGTCTGATGTTGACATTGTTACAGGCCTGTTAACATGCAGATTTTAGTACATGTATGTAAGTCACCATGAGTGTATGAAAACCTGTTGCCTTTAATGTGTTGACATTGTATTTTGTAAATTTGGCTTTTTCCCTCAAATGTCCTTTTGAGTTACAAAGCCAAACTAGGTAGCAGGGTATTCACAGCGCGTACTCCCTCACCTCATATAACTTCACTATCATCCTGGGCTTTTTCAGACTGGGAATTACGGAAGGGCGGTGACCAGATACATACACACGCACACACACACAATAGCCAGATGCTAGACCATTGTTCAGTACGGTAATGCATATAGGTTATATGAGGTGAGTACGTCGCTAGCGAATTCCCAAACCATTCAGTTTTTGGGCATCAATGCAGTCATATAATTGTGTGAACATGTAACTTGGTAATGTCAGAATTTCCTGTAAGTATACATGATGATCCTGTCATAGTTTTTTCTTTGTTCAGACATCAAAAGTCACAGAAAAATGTAATTGTGGTATATTAGGAAAATCTTGTCTGTCAGTGTAAGGTAACCTACTTATGACAAGAAATGAAGGAATATTGTGTAGAAGTTTAAAATCAGTGTTTGCTGCACCGGGTCCTCAAACTCTGAGGTACCATCTGTCCATAGTTGATCAGGTACCTGTGGTTCCCCAAAGTACAACTTCCTTTAGGCTATGGGTTCATTGTGCAGTCATAGTAGTACATAAACACCACATATCAATACATATGGGCATCACAATGAAATGTTCTAATACATGCTGAACAATGTATGCTGTTGAAACATTGCATCACCGCGGTCCTGACATTGTCATTTGTATTCCTGGGTATCCAGTGCAAATACTGTTAAATACTGAAGCATACTGTATCTAGATATTCATTGTCCTGTAAGACTGTGAAGTCAGTAAGTTATAGTAAAGAATATATTTTCAATTGTAATGCATAGACTAGAATAATTTTGAAGTTGAAGTGTATGTGTATATGAATGAATTTTATTGTTCCATAAGGTGATGCTTGTAGATACGAAGGATGCTCAATGTAGGAAGAGAACTGACATAAGAACTACAGATGAACAAAGAATGTTAGTCCCTCATCTGAATTTTAATAATCAAAAAGCTTATAATATTGTTTGTTTACAGTCTGCTGAGAATGGTGCCATTGTACACATCTGCAGTAAACATTCAAGTTAATGGTGACAGTTTTTATGTTCTGCAGTGAATCATACTAGTTGCTGATGCATTAACTATTCATGGAGCCTTCATTTTCTGCCCTATGTTGCTCCATTTGGGAGAGACCATAAAAGGACTGATTTACAACACAACTTGCAAAATTCTAAACAAGAAGTAGCTGTATAATGTCTGAAGCAGAGTATTCCCATCTGTTAACTACTTCCTAATTGCAAGCCTAGTGTTAAAGTTTCAAAAAAGGTTAAGTGGATTGTATTTCATCAATGAAAAACCATAGCAAATCCTTTGTTTTGGGCAATCGTTTTATTGTTTCTCGGTCAGGTCGTCAAGAGAAGTATGATGATTCATTTGTTGACAATTACTGAAAGTCAGACAGTCATCTTGTTTCTTGCCTTGAAATCAAAATGGTGAACCTTTGAGTGAGTGAACATTACATCAAGTCAGATCTTTATGTTTAAAAGAATCACTGTCTAGGTGAATCACTGATCCACTACTAGCGTGGTCCTTACCCCTCTAATCATAACAGACATGCATAATGTTACAGAGTAAGCGAATGGAATTATCCTACACACACCAATTGAAGGTGTGAACCTAGGAATTGTTGTAGTGTAGCGACAATGCAGCTGCTACACCATTGACAGGCAAAATCACTCTCCAAGTTGTCACAGTAGAACAATGCTGTTTGGTAGGGATGGTGATAAGATGCAATGATGAATAGATAGGATGAGAAGTTATGAGTTCACAAGCAATTTTGACTGGCATGCTGAGGTACATAGTATCTCAACTGGCTGCACAATATGTTATTCAGCAGCAAACGTGATGACTTCATTACCTCAAGTCGCTCACTTGAGACCAGCCATTGACAGACTTTGAATGAGTAGCTTGACGGTGAGCCTCTAATGATCTGGATAGATTCTTCTTGAGCCTGTTTCACTTATATCAAGCATTAACTTTTTGTTCAGCTACCTTGGGCAATGCTGTTATTTTCAACATCAATGTTCATGAACAATCAGAGGTGTAGTTAATTCCATGTCATCTACTATGACATCAGCACAAGGAATGATGGGATACTCCTCTATTAACCAGTTAACTAGTTAACTGTAGGAATTAAAATGTCCTAACTTAGAAAAACATCTTTTGTAACAAATGTGTACTTAATGCTGGAAAAGTAATGCACTGTACATATTAACACAAAAATATGTCATCACATTTTTTTTTTTTTTGCAGGAAATACAACAAAAAGCAGTGTCTACATCTTTATTTGTAGGGTTTCTTTCTAAATCACAAGTGCCACTCAAAAAACATTCCTCTTTCTCATTTTCCAAATCTCTGACTCGAATTTCAAGTCACATGGCTCTAAATTGTAGTCAAATAAACACTGCGACGCTTCTTAGATCGAGAATTTTTTTATATGATCCAGCTTCTTCTTTTTTCACCACTAGATGGGGCCATTACAATATTGAAATCAGAAAGAAGCTTTACCGACATGGTCCCTGTGAAGATAAGTTGTAACCAACCAACAAGGTCAAGAACACTTACATTCTAGGTGTATTGGGTGTATTGTGTCGATTGGCTAGGTGTGACATAGTTTTGTGCATGTATTACAGGACAAATGTATCCTTCTTAGTGGCAAAGTGTAGTTAGGATAGAAAGGATATATATGTCTTACTCAGTTCACTGGTTAACCACCTCAACCCAGACTGCTGCACAAGGGCAAATGGTGATGTAACAGGCAAATTGAAGGCAAGTTTGTCCATGAAGTATTTTGACAAGATCTGTGATTGAGTGAGCACTGTGTGCAACATGGACATGTTACATATAACAAACTTTATCCAGGCTAGCACTCTGGGGAAAAGCTGAAAATTTATGTACTTACTAGTTGCTGAAATACTAACTAGGTGCACTGTATCATTACTCACGTTGTAAGCATTTTCTTCCTCAAATAAATTCCAAAGCAATAGTTTTGTTGTATTATCATTCAAGGTATGAGACTGCTACTGGAGTTGATTTCATGATCCACATCTCTATTTATAACACATATACAGAGGCAGTTCAAGGGGGTCTAGGGGACTTAAACCCCACAAAAATTAGACTCTCCCCCAAAATATGGACAAATTATCTACATAAACTATCATTTACCATTATTTTTCTGGAAGAGTTAGATTTGGAAACATGAGGTCTCCAAATAATATTGGGATTCCTTTAAGCAAGGGCAGAGAAGTGCCATTTCTTGCAATGTAGGAGGCGTTTTTGGCAAAAATCTCTAGGGTGCTAAGCGTCAATGGATGGTGTTGCTCCACTTAGTAAAATGTGAACTAGCCCTACCCCCAAATGTCCCTAGAACTGTTCTTGCACATATACATTACACATCAACTTTATGATAGTGCATAGTACTACCAAACCAATATGTATTTGAATTTCTGACTGCGGAGGTGATCTTTTCCCCTTTTTTTTTCTTTTACCGATGAACTGGTATGACTCAGATCAGATGTTCACCCAGTCAATTTAAGTTGATGTCAAACCTTTCTAATATTGTGTCATGAAATTAAGAACAAGATTTCTTCATCAATGTCTCAAGTGAATAATTTCCAATTAAAGATGACTTCATGAACCCTTTGAAGTCCTTTTCTCTTACAGTCAGTCTATTTACCCCTTTAATGATATTACTTCTAGATTTACACCTTTTGTACATGAACTTTCACTTAATATTAATAAATATTTGATAATAGATCTGATTATGAACAAACTCAAGCAGTGCTCTGTCAGCTGAGAAATTATGATGATAGATTGGAAAAGTACTTTTCAAATCATGTTGTGGGACAGTAGGCCAAGCTTACATAATTACATTTCCAAAGCTTGAGCCTTATCCATGGTACATTTAGATAAAAATAGATGAAATGTGCTGTGCACCTTGTCAACACATCGCCTTTATGGATTTACTTTGTTTCAACAACATAAATACTTCTTCAGCTCTCAGTTTGAGGTTAGCAAGAGTTGCATAGTTCATTACACAGACCTACTTTCTGTAATGAGATGATTCTTACTGCATTAACCCTAATATATGTATAGGTCTACACTCAGTGACTACATGTAATGCATCTCATGCTTTCATGCACTGTTGATTTCCACCCCCCTGATGCCATAGTGACCATGATGGTACTCTTCTTTTAGGACAATAAATGCCATTATCATATCTAGAGAGTCCGTGGATATACAACAAACATCATTATTGTGTGAACACTTGACCAAGCTGACATGAACTCAGTCTATTGATGAGCAAGCAAATTGTTCAACCATTCTGGAAACTTTGCAAAGCACCCAGATAACAATCTTGAACAAAACTATTCAGACTTTGTTGTAATTCAACTACCTGAAGATGCCACCTTCCTTTTCCCATTTGCTTCATGAAGACATTAATGAAGATCCATAAACCAGTATGCTTTGAAAAGAAATCTCAAAGTCAATATCATATACAGGAGAAGGAAACAGACTGAGAAGAATATGGGGGGAGCCTAATGAGTTTGTCAAAACTTATCTGACTGTAATCACTGCATGTAATACTATTACATTAGTGACTACCTTTCTTTATGTAAGTATAGTTTATCATTCTGTATGTAAATAATATATGTAACATGTCAAACAGCTACAAACACATTTTTTTTACGAGCCATAATATGAATAAATTTAAGATGTTAATCTCTCATGAGATCGATAAATTCCATCACTGGTTTTTACTTAACAAATTGTCACTCAGTATGGAAAAGACCAATTGTATTGTGATTTAAGAAGAGATGAAGTGTGAAAAATTATAATTTGTTGTATTTCAATGAAAAGGACGTTGATGGAAAGTTGATCATGTGAAGTTTTTAGGTGTCTGTATGGACTCCAATTTTAAAATGCAGAAACCACTTTGTAACTTTTAGAAGTATTAAAATCTTTTCAAAGTTCAAAATCATATTCCTCCTAGGAATGTACTTTGTACATTTTATCTTAAATTAATCTATGCACATCTTCCCTTTTTCCTCATTTTATGCCATATGTAGAAATGGGTTGTTACGCAGGTGTTCCATGCCAAAGAAATTTGTAGACCTTTATGTTACTGAAAGGTGTCTCATGCCAACTTCCAAATCATTCAAATACTGCATTAATTATTTCAGGACCATTTATCTATGTGATGTCAGATCAGTGCTGATAGGGCATAATAACTACCAGATCTAATCCTAAGTGTAAAAGTATTTATTTAAATGGTTTGTTTCATACATGAAAACAGAATTTTGTTTTTTTCTGTTTTTCTGGGGTTTTTTTTATTTTTTATTCACTTTTTTTTTAAATAATGTTAAATGCCCTACATAGAATAGACATCATAGTTAACTTTTGTCTCTAGTCATTTATGTCATAAAGTCAAAAGGTTTTGCTTTTATTAAGTCCAAACGTACGAGTGAACCCTACCTGCATAAGTATGTGGGTGCAGATTGTCATACGTGTACATACGGTAAGTGCATGTGTGTATGCCTCCGTCCATCCAGGTCAAGACATAGGTATGTATGTAAACTGTGTGTTAGTTTTGTTGTTGCCTTGTGATGTTTACGAGCCAACTGTCAGTGTCATTGTGATTAGCCTGTTATTTGCTAATTAGTTGGCCACACCCACTGCTAGGGAGTGATACCCAATGAGATCACTTGCATTTCGTAGACAATCCCCCCCCCCCCCCCCCGTAGCCAATAGGAATGAGGCATGGATTATTTTACTTGTTTATTCGGTGTAAATGTCAGTGTATTCTTCTTGTTTTGTTTGTCTTATTCTGTCCTGGAATGTGATTGTATATCACACCGCAAATCTGAGGCTCATGTTTTGTCTCATTTCCAAGAGTTAAGTTCTGACCTTAACAACGGATCTCCTTTCACTTTCACCCCCTCAGCATGCTGCAATAGCGCACCGAAAGTTGTTAATGTTATGCGGAAAACTGATTTCTGCAAAATAATGCTTTTATTTTAAAAGCCGCATTCGCCTAACTCTAGATTACTTGCTCCCAAGCCATTGAATTAATTTTCTTTTGTTTGTATGAACCATATAGCTCTCACATATGTACATAGGAGGAGCAATTTTAACAGTAAGGAAAAGTGAATCAAGGTTCACCTATCTCAGACATTAGTTAAGAAATAAGCATTGACATTGAACTCTGTCAGTTGTAATATCCCTTTAATCTCTTTGTGTTAATATCACTTATTATATATTCCATTCCAATCTCTCAAAACTCGGTCATATCAATCACCAAATTGTACAATCTTTAAAAAAAAGACAACATTTTGCTGGTTGCTTTATTTGATCCTGTATCGTATGTTAATGGTGATTATTAATGTTTGCACTGCAAGGGAGTGACATACACAAAATAGTTAAGATCAGAATCTTCAAAATAATTACAGTATATTTGACAAATGGACTCATACGTTGCTTTCAGTGGTTGACAACTTGGTAGCCTTCTACAGTGCAATTTGTAAATGCAATTAATTCTTACAATTTGCATGATAAGCTGGTCAATACTGTGATTCTCAACAAAGGGTTACCAAGATCATTTTCAAAATGATATTTATTGCAACAAAGAAGCAATCGTGAGATATTTTATTTACATCAATAGCAGAGGAGGCATCAGTTGTACAATGACAAAGTAGCCAAGCCACTTATTTCCAGCACAAAATGGGAGGGATGACTTAATCTTAAATTTCTACCTTGTGTAACAAATACATGATAATATTGTTGACAGGCTAACATTTAGTAGATATCTGTTTCCTTATACAGAAGGCAGAATAATGAATCAATGTGAATTACAAGATGGTGATGTTCTATTATGGCAACTGTGTGTGTATGTGTGATACCTCGACCTTGTCATCTTATGAAAAGATGGCTACAAAAAACTAGTCTCCTCAGTGTGTCATGGTTGTCTTAGGTAATTTAATGACCATCCTCTTGTTACAGAAGACAAATGTGATACAAAGTCAAGACTTTGACCTCCATTGACATCCAATATCCCACAACCACTGTATCAGTAGTCAAGTATCATCCTGTCTACACTTTGAATTGAAGCTTTAAAGCATGATGTGCTGTTTGAAGAAAACGAAAAATAGTCTTTGTCGTTAATTATCTATCATTCTCTTCAATTTGATAACTATCTGGAAAGTAACTGCCTCACAACATTGCTTTCAGGATAAATTTCTTTAGTTAAGTGTTAGGTACTGGAGAAAGAAGAGTGTTGTAGTTGTTTTTTTTTTCTGACTAAAAGGTTAGCGGAACCGGGCCCTGTGGCAAATGTACAGCACTTTTGTGCGAATACTACCATAACAAAACTCCTATGCAAATGCATTTCTTTTGAAAATTAGGCTATACTTGGTCAAACAGACCACTGTAGCAGTAGCTTTTGTAGCTTTCTATAGCTGTAAAAATCATATATAATTCTCTGTTGTACTTTTGAAAACAAAGAAGTAACAGTAAATCCTGCTTTAAGGTTGCATCCAGAACTGAGGTGCAGCTGCTGCATTCAGAAGGTGCAGATAGCAACCTCAAATGACATTGACAGTGACATGGTTGCATACTGTCAGTTAATTTCTTTTGTTAAATCTTTCTATATTGCTTCCTAATTACTTAATTAATATGTTTCACATTTGCAAGTGAAATTAATATGAGAAGAAAATGTATGCATCCAAAAGAAATCTCTCTGTGCATATCAAATTCTCAGTTGTCCTTGCAATAAAGGCTAAGTAAACAAAGGATAAAATAAGACATAGGAATCCATTTCTTGCCATCTTCAATTTGCATACTCAGCCTATGTGTATTTCATGATGCACCTGTGAGACAGGAATTGCCTGTAAAGTTGTCAATATTTGATGGAATGTGTGGCTATTTTCAGCATTTTCATCGATGAATTACACCCAATGCTCCAAAATGTCATTTTCATGTCACATGAACTTTGATCAAGTAATGCTTTCAGTGTACGTTTATGACTGGAAAATATCAACACAGACATTACTTTAAATGGAACAGTTTTATTTTTAGATCATCAAGTACCAGGGTTGTTGATTTTTTTTTCAATCATGATGTGAATCAAAAACAGTGATTTAAATCAAATAACTCAATTTACATCATGATTTTTTGGCTAATTGGCTTGATTTAAATCAAACAACCCCTTTAAATAGGCATAAATTGAAAAGTAACCTACCAGGAAAATGTTGAATGCAAATTTGCTGTCATCACTGGAAATGCTTAGGCTACTTAAAAGTTCCTAACGCTTGTAGAGTCTCATAATTTACAAAATGCCCATCTGGAACATTCTGTGATAGCGATATTACTGATTTCTGAGTCATTTACATGTGTAGGGCCCCTTTGTTTCACAGTACATTTACAAGTATTATATTGTTGGAGGCCCAAGTTTTTTCTAAAGCATAGCAATATATTGTTTTGATGATTTCTACCACTATGTGTTTATGAGTTATTTTGAACATTCATGAATATGCATGAATTGAATATTAGACTTGAATCAGGATTCTAATTACTTTGTGTTTGTTATTTCCTTTGGTGTTGTTTATGTGACCATCATCGCTACAATCTACACGAATCAGAATTTGGATGTTTCCAAGGTGATTAACTGCAAGGTGGTCGTTGAGATAATAAACTAGCTAAGCAAAGTTACCACAAAATGAAGAAATACTATTTTTAATCTCATATGTTGATGATTTAGAAGATAGTAATGTAATTAAAATAGTAGTTTTGTTAATCTGCTGCACTTAATCAGGTTAGCATTCAAAAAAAGAATGCAAGAATTAGGTAATGGAAGTGTTATTAAAACTTTTATGTTAGTTCTCACTCTTTTGTGGGCAGAATATCTAAGCAATACATGAACTAATTGAATGATGTAGGGATCTCAGAGTTGAAAAAATCTTTCAGATCAAAAAGATAATCACTCAAAATTCAGCATTGAGAATTGTAAAGACACATTAGTGTATTTATGCCTCTACCTTATAGTTTATGTAGGTCTGCTTCAAGTATTATTTATTACAAAAAGATGATATCATCCATACATCCTCTCATATGCTCTGTTAGTCTGAAATGCTTGATTGTCTGTTATACTGTTAATACTATCTTGTCATTTGTTGTTAGTACAGTTTAGGGATCCATGTGCATAGATATCGAATTTAATTGTAATTGAGCCTCCTGGAAGGTTTAAGAACATCAACTGTATTTTTTTATTGTTAAGCAGGATGTTACATGGTAGACCTCAACACATGATCAACTCTTGTATCAAATAAATCTTTAATTTAGTTTTTGATAAAACACCTGTAAGTTATCTAAGGTAGCTTTGATTGAAGATCAAAGCCTCCCATAATTATGCGCATTTAAGGCATATGTGTACTTGAATAATAACTTTTATTGACTTGTTGCTTCAATGAACGGTTCATGTATTGAGGTTTGCTGTACCTAACACTTTCAACTGAAGTAGTATTTTGTTTCAGGGGCCTGCAAAGATGGCATCTTTTGCTAAAGGTTAGGTTGATGTGTGGGAGCTTTGTTTGAGCTCCTGTTGAATCCATTTTGAAGAAGACATTAGAAAAATATTTAATCTATGCTACAAAATGCCAAGAGTGATTCACTATTGGTTAAGTACTGCAGAGGGAGCATACTAGATTACAGCACTCAGGAATATTTCAATGATGAGTTAGAAGTAGGAAATGTGCTGAAATGGCAAGTTCCCTCTAAACCCAGAAACCACCCCTAGTTACTCAGATTTATTTCATAATTTGCAATCATGCTTTTGCCAGTATGCTATTGTATACTTCCAAGTCTACAATATGAAGAATACTCGAAAATAAAATATGTTAATTGAGATAAATGGTGCATTAATGATGGAAACAAATCCTTGCAAGGGTCATTTCTTGCAATCAGGTTGGCTTCTATGACTTAGATTTCCTTGCACACTATGCATCAAGTGATAGTGTTGCTCTGCATAAATGGTCATCAAGCCAGCAGCAGTAATGTCCCGTACTCTTATCTCTCTAGCTACATTCATCCTCATGATGCTGAGAGTCATCACCTCCAGTATCCCGGCTATACCCTGCCATGGCATTTGCAGTGTGTCCTATGTGTATTTGATAAGACTTTCCTGGTGTCTACAATCTTGGACAAAATACCTTGGGACACGCCGCGCCCCCGTCCAATGTTGGCTATAGGATTGCTGTTCAAATGGTACATTGACTTCTATGGAGCAACATTGGAAAGGGGTGTGGGGTTTCATGTTATCCTCTTACCTAAAATTCAGTATTATATTTGCAACATATGACAAAGGGTCCCAACAATTTTGTCCAAGATTGTAGTACAAGAGTAACATCATACTTAACTGCATGTACATACATGTATCTATAGCAGCATGAGAGCAGGAAAACTTTGCAGTAATTAGATGCTCAATTAATCACTATGAACTGCTACAATTTTAGCAATATCTTAGCCCTGGGTATAAGGTATATTGGTTGTTTTATACATGATATGGCTCCTTTCGCCTTAGCAGGGTTGCTGATACATTCTCTGCTATTAAACATTCCTTCAATCACAGTTTTATTTC
Organism: Stichopus chloronotus; assembly: GCA_021234535.1. Taxonomy (NCBI): domain Eukaryota; kingdom Metazoa; phylum Echinodermata; class Holothuroidea; order Aspidochirotida; family Stichopodidae; genus Stichopus; species Stichopus chloronotus. The sequence goes on along the minus strand of CM037843.1, from coordinate 48,839,348 downwards.
TATTCCCTGTCAAAATCTTCACCCTAACACGCTAAACAAGAAATTATTCACAGAACTAATGATTTGTGAATGGTAAATTGTTGAAAACATTGGGTATCCTTCATGGTCAGCCACTTCCCACCTGTGGCTCTACCATGGAGCCATATATTAACAATGACACATCCATTTTCAACTCAAACTCGTTAATGACTAGGTCATGATCTGGCAGATAATCCTTTATCTCTTCATCAAGCTAATTGGTTCAGATAGTTTGTTCCAAGAATGATGTGTCAGAATCAATTTCTTTACTATGGTTTAAAACCTTGAAAATAGGCTTTTCACCCACTTTTTGTAAAGATATCTCTGTCATAGTCCGAGATTGCAGGCCTTCACACTGCATGTGTACAAGAATTTGATGTAATTAGTGAAGCCATGCATAACATGCAACCTATCTTGAAGTTTTTTTAGACAGGATTAGATTTTGTTACAGTTGCCGTGATCATTAGCAAAGCTTGAAGAAAGCATTAAAGAACAAAGTGGAGGTCACGTGCCCTCTGCGGGCCATAAGCAGATTGGTATATCTATGATGTAGACCCCTGTCGTGTCGCACCTTTCGTACTGATTCTCTTCATCGCACAGCCCAAGGTTCATGTCAGTCCCAATAAGTGGCAGAGTAATTTAAATAATTTTTTTTTACACTTTTGTAAGAATGTGTAGGCTGCAATGCATTGCGAACGAAGCGGTACGCTATTCTGTAAATGACCGCCTATGGCTCAGAGATTTGAGGCTAGGCTGAAACCGTAATAGGACCACCAGGGGCCCAAATCAGAGTTGATTTTTGCCGGAGGGTTGGTAGTCAAAGCGTTTTTGATGAGTTTTGGGTGGTACAGACGTTATCGTTCTAGACCTTAGATTTTGTCTTTGAATCTTTCTTATGGTGAATGAGTAATTCGTTTTGACTTGTTAAATAACATCACGCCTGTCTTCATCTTGCTGTGTAGGCAAGTGTATGTGCTATCTTGTTGACTATGTTTCCCATAATCATGACCGTATTAGGAAACAGATGTTCCAATTGATGGAGGTGTCATAGATCATCTATGGTGAGTTTCAACCCTTAAATGAGATCTTTGGTACCTTTTATGCTTTTCTTACCAAGGTGTGACAGACAAAATGTAGGTCAAGTTTGCCTGATGATAGTTTTGGAAGGGTGTGGTACAGTGGGGGAGATTCATGATGATCACTTATGATGCTAACAATGAGAGTTCCATGATGGTTGTAATATTTGGGGGTGGAGTGGGATAGTGGAGATTTTAGGTGGGTTGCACATGTCCTTTCGAGCACGCAATATTGGACTGTGGAAGATTACATAATATCACTCACCTAGCATCACTGTGACTTTTTGACGTGATACTTAACGATGCAGTATCATGCAAACAATGGATTTATGGTGGTGTTTATATGACCTTTGCATGAAAGCTGATCATATGGTACAGTGAGAGATAATAGGCTAATGGTGATGACCTACTCAAGTAATAATTATGTGATACAGTAGGAGACAATGGGCTTAAAGTGGTTTTTACAACCTGCATATATTTGACTGTGTCTGACACTGGCATTAATTTGGCCTGGTATAACTTGTAGGCAATGGTGTGGATTATTTGGAGAGACTTGGATAAATGTTGATGGTTAGTATAATCTGGTTATGTGATAATTGCATGGTACAGTGGAACATATTGAACTAACACTGGTATTAAAGACCAAGTGGTGTGCATCTAGAAAAGAGGTAACTGCATCCAGAAGTTTTCAGAACAAAATCCCTGGATGATAATCCAGTTGGAATTGTGTTTATATTTATTACAAGTTTTTTAGCTATGGCTTTTCAAAGTTTGATGCAAATGCAAAACAGATGACGTAGAGTGTTGCACATTGTCAGTATTTCTTTTGTTAGGTCCTTATATTTTATCTCTTTATTACTTAATTTCTGGGTTTCATGTTAGTGAGTAATGTCAATATTTTTAAAGAGGGCAATACATTCTTCCAAAAAGAAAACCCTTAGTTGATATGAAGTTATACAGATTAAGTGAACAGAATAACATAAGGTGTTTCAGGGGAAGCGGACACCACAAAATTGAAAATTTGACTTACGTTTGTTGGTGACACAATATGAAAAAAAAAGTAAAATGCTCAAGGTTTGATGGATTTTAGTAAAAATTGTGGCTATTTTCAATTTGTTTAGTGATTAATTTGCTCAATATTTCAAAATGTGCTTTCAATATCACATGTCCTTTAATATGACTTGCTTATGACAGAAGGTGTGGTACTGTGCAGTACAAGACTGGTGCTGGTATAAATATGACTTTTTATCATTAAGTGATGGTATGGTAAAGTGGGAGATTTTGGATAACTGTAGGTAGTATGATAGCCTGCCTAACATAGTAAGTAATTGTCTGGTAGCAACTGCAGTAAAGACCATGAGTTGTGATAGTGTTTACCTCATTTCTTTTGTGATTGTATTCATTGCAGTGTAGCAGTAGAATTCGCAACTGTAATGTCACTTCTTCTATGGACATCACTTAATGCAGTATAACAAAGTATTAAAGAACCTTCTGCAGAGTTTAGAGCAATTCTTTTTCATGTTTGAGATCATTTGTCTCTATACTTTTTGTTTTGCTAGCAGCTTTATCTCTGAAGCTATGGTAACCACTAACCTCAACCCTTTCCCTGATATATGAGAAATCTAGATTTGTACTATCCATTCATCTGTCCCCTTCCATTCCATCCTTTTTAAGATTTCAAACTCAGTGCACCATAATTCTTTTATAACTGGCTATGTCACATGTTCTGTTAGTCTGTCCATCTAAAGATGTATGCTGAGAGGTGAGAGAGAGAGCAGATATCAGCATGGTCTGGGCCTTCTATGATTTCAGTTTTGAGGTGACTCTTTCACTTAATTAGCAAGTGGGCCTCAAATATTGAGACACTAAGTCTGTCTTTCTGGATAAGGGGAGATGAAATATTTTAAATGAAGATTGCATGAACCAAGTTCCTTACTCTGTTTGTAATGTTAGCTGACCGATGAGGCAAGATTAAAGATAGAACTGGTGCAAAAATGACTTAATCTGAACTTTGGAAATGACACATATGAAAAGTTAAGATGAATCTGAAGTGTATTGGATCTAACCTGAATAAATGCAGACAACAAATCCAACTATATAGTAAGTCCATTCAGAGACCTGTTCACAGTAAGTTAAATGTACATTGTGCTGCAGGTAGCCAATGCAAGTCCATCAAGATTGGATGTGATAGAATTTCTTGCTGCAAGGTCAATATCATTCACATATAAGAATTAGATTGATACTTAATGTGTGTTGATTGTTCTGTTGGTACCATATTCGTTGCATGTTATATGAATTGGTTTTGTCTCAGTTGGTTGTTCTATTGATTGGTACCATATTGGTCCATTGTTCTGTCAATTGACACCACTTTGGTTGATTGTACTCTTGGTACCATATTGGTTGAGTGTTATGTTAATTGCATATCGGTTGATTGTCCTGTTCGCACAATAATGGTCGATTGTCTTCTTAATTGGTACTATATTAGTTGATTGTTCTGTGGGTGCCATTTTGTTTGTATTGGCACCATATTGTTATGTTAGTACCATGTTGATTGATTCTCCTGTTGGTACCAAATTAGTTGATTGTTCTGTTGGTGCTATGTTGGGTGATTGCGCTGTTAATAGATATCATATTAGGTGATTGTTCCGTTTATTGATATTACATTGGTTAATTGTTCTATTGGCACAATACTGTCAATCTATCTGTTCACAATTATTCAAAATGCTTCTCCTCCGTCATGCTTTCATGCATTTTATGAACTTGGACACAGTGTTCTATAGGTGTTGGACCATTGGACTGTTAAAAATTTTGGTCCTAGGTCCTGTGACCCATTTTGTGAAATGCTGCAAAATGCTTCTCCCACAGATTCTGTTACAATGGTGATGGTTTGTCACAATAATACTCTATAAGTGGCACCTTCAGGGTGTTCAGGAATTTTTAATCCAAGGCCCCATGTGGATCCCATGGAGCATTTTATGACATGAAGTGCTAAATGCTGCTTGAGTGGTAGGCAAATTAAGTTGGGGTATTCAAAACTACTTGGTCCAATTTATTTGAATTTTAATATTATGTGAATGTTCCTTGAAGTCCAAAACTTGCGAAAAGTTGTTTGTTCCCTGTATGTAAATACGAGACACGGAGATGAAAAGGCTATTCGCTATACACTCACTATGTTAGGATGTCATTACTTAAAATTTTCAGAAGGCTGTACACGATCTTACCTGTTTCTTTTCATGAACCTTTCTGGGACATTTCAACTTCAAAAATGTATGTAATACTGTTTGGTTTACATAATATTTGCAACGCTTCATGAAATGTTGTAGTTTTGAAGCGATATCAATGATTTTATGGTGATTGTACTTTCATGTTTCCATCCGATACACTATATGGTCCTACTGCGAGACTGACTGTGAAAGAGACTTTGCATAACCGGCATTTATAGATTTTTTACTTCAAACATGGCCATCTTTGCCAGTCGGTATCTTTGAAAATGGAAAAGAATTAGCAAGAATCAAAAAGTTGAAAACAGTTGTTAAAGTAGCTGATGGTGCTTTTTGTTATTTAGATGGATTATGTTCAAGAATCAAGGCTGTAATTAGGTGATTAGCTACATCGTCTAGCTATAGGAACGAACTTACCGCCATGCATATGAGCCTCCGTACCATTAGTTCTCTAATTTTTTTAGTAGGCCTTTAGTGCATATATATTTAAATTTGGAGCGAGGTTAAGGGGCTTCAGTGTATTATCATAAGAGAATTAATATGTTTACACAAGGTATTAACTAGGGTATTGATTCTGTACTGTTAATATGGATTCAGTGATTGAAGTATGTATAGGTATTGCTTAATATTGTTGGACTTATTGTAGCTAGGATAGTATTAAGTTATAAGAAGGCAATATCATGTGCAGATGTGAATGCAGTATTACTGTACTGAATGTAATATTAGCTGTATAAATTTACTTCCTTTGAAATGTATTTAATGTATAGGGCATGTGTTTAATATTGTGGGAAAGAATTTGATTTAGAGTAGCATATTTTGTATCTGTACTTTGCTTTATATAGGCTGAATTCACAGCGCGTACTCCCTCACCTCATATAACCTATGCATTACGGTATTGACCATGGTCTAGCATCTGGCAATTTGTGTGTGTGTGTGTGTGTGAGGGTGTGTGTGTGTGTGTGTGGGTGTGTGCGTGTGTGTGTGTGTGTGTATCTAGCCACCTGCCCTTCCGTAATTGCCAGCCTTTTGGTCTGTCAGGGAAGTTTACCTGATATAGGCTGAATCTGTCATACGTTTTTTACTGAAACAGATGTACTTAGTCAAGTTATGAAGTTACTATGTTTTTTTGTGTATTTTATATTTTGTATCATTTCATATGGATGTAAGGTTGCATTGGTATAGGACATAATCATTTTATTGCTTTGTCTTTACACCGTATGAGGGTATGAAGTGACCAACAAATCAATATGTAATATAAGTACTAGCAATGATATATTTTTTTTGTGTCAAGTGATACCCCTGACAGATTTCGAATGAAATAGTGCTGCCATGCATATAATGTTTATTTCCTGAGTCCTCTGACCAATTGTCCTCATCTCCTGTCTAGAGTTCAAAACCAAAGGTCAAGGATCAAAGGCTCATATAACGGGTATTTAGAATTGTGCATTTCTGTAATAAAGTAAAGCTGCTGCCAGTGCATAAAATGATGACATTCATGGTATTTGCTTCAAATTTGTTTTTGATTCCTTGTGGAAGGCAGGCAAGGGATCTGTCCAATCTTGATGATACATGTGTTTGTGTGTGTGCACACATGATGCCTTGGCTTATAAACACAATATCTCCAGAAGGGAAAGGTAATTGACACCGATTGTTGTTCATGGAGGTCAAATGTCATTTGAGGTCACAATGAAATAAAGTATGAAAACTTACTAATTAAAATATCTTAGCAACTGAATGATTCATAAACTTCAAGCATAGTGCACAGGTAGTCCATTGTAAGTAGATGTTACCTATAATTTTTCATGGAGGTCAAAGGTCAATTGAGGTCACCAAAGGTTAAAGTCTGAAAATTCACAAAGTAAGATATCTCAGCAACTTAGCTGAATGTTGCTAGAACTTCAAAGTGTAGGTAGTCCATTTTGGAGGTTGAAAGCATATTTTACTGACAAATGAAGGGACTCTTCCATGAAAGAGAATAATTGTCCACTGCATGCCATTCCAGTGTCCTGTTCCTAACTCAAGATATAACTGTCTTGTTTTTCCTGGAGGTCAAATGTCATTTGAGTGCACAATAGAATAAAGTATAAAAGCATGCTAATTAAAATACCTCAACAACAGAGTGTTGCTTACACTTCAAACTTAGTATGTGAGTAGGAACATTTGAACGGTACATCACCCATCCATGACCACATTTTCTGCTGTGAGGAGTGTAGAGGTTGCACAGTTAGTGATATGTACACCATTTTGGCATCTGGCAACTCTGACTTCAAAATTGAGATCAAGGAAGTGCTATTGATCAAGCACTACAGACCTGCACTTAACTCACAATTATGACAGCATAGATCATCATATAATTTGTCTGTGTTCTGACATTATTTGTAACTGTCTGCTACTTAATAGTACATTTGCAAGTCAAGGTCTTTTCTTTGTATGTATTGTATATTTTGTATGTTCCAAACTTTATTTGCCTGAAGAGGTAGATGTGATACCTTCAAAAGTGTTAGTATTTTAAAATGCCTCTCAAGAACTGTCTTGTTTTCACTTGCTCCTTTACTTGGTTTAGTAAGGTGAAACCATCTGGTCAAGAAAGATTTCCAGTTGCCTCAGTATTACCAAAACTCCATGGTAACAGTGGCAAATTATTACAAGAAGTCTTTGTTTTTCTTTGAAATTGAAGCCCTTATTTAACCTTGAAATTTGACACATATGAAATGTACATTGGTTGTATTGTAAATTTACCTTAAAACATTGTGGAAATTGGGACCACATCTCTTACACTATTACAATGTTTCTTTTAAGATTTTCAAGATTATAAAGAAATACAAAGGATAAATACTTCTTAAGAAAATCATAACATCTGAACCAAACATGCTATTGAGATACGGTGTTACCAATAAAGAGAAAAATATTGCTAATTTTTATGAAATACCAATTCCCTTCAGTGGCCAGTCCAACCTTTACTGAATGTTGCTGGAACTTAATACTGTTAGCATTGGTAGCATTGGTAGTTCTTGTGAGCAGATGATCTCTGTATTTTCTGCACAGGTCGAAGGTCATGTGAGGTCAGTAGAGATCGTAGTCTGTAAACCTTGTAAATATTGTATCTCACAAAGAGTAAGGTGTTTACATTGGTATGTATTGTCTTTTGTTTTCCATGAATAATGGCAAAGAATGTCAAAGTCTTCCAACTTCTGGTTGTGATGAAAGAATTATAAAGACTTTCGATTGTCAGAGTATGTTCAGGGAGCTCACAAATGAATGCTTCATAAAATTCACCATAAGTTCATGCTGTATCAGCATTTCCTCTTTAGAAAGTATTGATTTGGGTCTAGAATATCCTTTCAAGAGTTTGTAGACCACCCCTTGCACATGCAAGTAAGTAAATACATTTGTTCCCAACCATGGATCACTGTGATTAGCTGACTTTCAGTTTCCTTATAGCTAGTCATGGTCCATGATCCTAATGGTGGTAGAAAAAAATTAGGTGCAGCAACATTGAATGAACTTCATGTTTTGTGTTTTTGATTGTTTGATGCAGCAAAGGGACCTCTGCAGCCAGGTTGGCATAAGTGTTCATGTGTGTGTGTCTTAACGCTCATTTGGGTACACTCTAAGTTAATAGGGGAAAGGTGGATGAAAGTCTAACTTTGTAGGTCTGCTATTTTGGTTAGGTGTGCACTATCATTTTTGGTGAAGTCAAAGGTTATCTGGAAACACTGAGGGCAAAACTCTGAAAACCATTTGAATCCAATACCTCAAGTTAGAAAGCTTGTTCGAGGTTAGAGTGATTGCCATTCGTAGGCAAAAAGTTAAAACATTGAAATTTCATCTGTAAAAATTTGGGAAGGCTTTTAACTGCTCCATTCAGACAATCTGGGAAAATAAATAGGTTTCAGTTGTTTAATTCTGCAATACTATTTCAAATTCCACCACCATAACAACAAAACTTGTATTATACGATAATGTAGTGGTTGACAGTCTTCATTCAGATCAAAAGTGTGCTTCTTTGAACAAGCCAATGGGAAGTATACTAGTATTGAATATTCAGTTATTCAAAACAGCTCAGGATCACTGACGCCGCAATGTTGTGATCAGTTTGTGGGTTATTTGTAATTGTAGTGCTTCCTTTCACCAAATGCTACAATTCCCGGATACCGAGCAAGGAGCAACGCTCTGAGTAGTATGTTTTTGGTATACCAGTGAGATCTGTACTGTTGCATATTCATTATATAGACACTTATAGTAAGAACCATTAATTTCAAATATGATTTCTGTTTTTTACTGGGGTTTTTTTGCCAATCCCGTTGCTTTTCAAAGCAGTTACTGTCATTTTCCTTCATTGTAAGACGTAGTCCTTCCATGTACAACCTTGCGTGTACATTTAAAAATAAAGACAAAGTTAAGATTGAACATAATCTTATATCTCTGGTTTTTCAGTACACATGCAATCACTTTAATACTTAAAACATTTATGCATTATGGTGAGAGAACATTTTGATTTGTTTTGGTGGAGGTCAAACCAGGGTCTAAGGATAGGGGTTTATTTTAGCCCTAAACAGTGGTACTATGGCATTATGAGATTACTGTATACACTCCAAATTGCCATGTATCATAGTGTAATGAGAGTGTGCAGCAAATACTTTACTGTCAGTGATGTACTGTAGGTACTGTCAGTTTTGTCACTCAGCTGATATTCATGCTATGGATGCTTTTTTTGACCATCAGTGTTGTGATTGAATTTGTTTGACTGTAGGAGTACTGATCTAATTAGAATTCTTTTTTCTGCAAGTTAGTTAAACATCTTTCATCACAACTTGCAAATGGTGTAAGCTGTTGTGATGAGGATTTTTTTTATCTCTATACATTACATTGTATGGAGATATTGTCATGTTATCTGGAAATTCAGGAATTCTTATAAAATGGTGTCATGGTCTTGATCCATTGTCAATGTGTATCAACTGCCTCATCATGCTTCTTGGCATCTACAGTAAGTAAAAGATGTTACTAGTTTAGGTGTGATGAAAATCTGTATAGCGAGTCAATTGTGATTCCTTGCCGAAGGCAAGGGATCAAAAATGTCAAAAGTCAAAGGTCAAAAATCAAAAATGTCAAAAATCAAAATGTCAAAAATCAAAATGTCAAAAATCAAAATGTCAAAAATCAAAAATGTCAAAAGTCAAAGGTCACTAGAGATCCAAATGTGAAAACCATGTAAACATGATATCTCCAGAAGGGTAACTGTGACTGATGTGATACTTGGTATGTGGGTTGGTCATATTGAGTAGATGGTCCCTTTTTTTTTGGTGAAGGTCAAAAGGTCATTGGAGGTCACCATAGGTCAAAGTGTAAAGAAGTTATGTGCTCATCAAAGTACATATTTTCATGTATATATGTATTATATTCCCACATGTGCGCCAAACTAATCCTTTAATTTCCTTTATTTCTCGAATCAGTGCGCTTGCCACTCTAGGTATTTTGTAATAGTTCTAAGAAACATGTCACAATTCATTGCATAATTCAATTTCTTTTCCCGCCAAAACATACTGTAAACCACTCGATTCCTTGGCTAGTGTATACAGGACATGTAACAGTAAAAACATTTTGAGTAGGGGTATCATCAAAAGCACAGAATATGACATTGTTATTAGATATAATTGCCCAGTCCAAACATGGCTGCATAAGTTGCAATATTAGTTTACATTGTATGGAAAAGCATAGATCTAATGATTTATGTTGCACCTTGTACTAACAGAACCTACCATGCTGTATCATGTTCTCTATTGACCTATGACATCATCAGTTCAGGTGAACACTACATATCATAATCAGGTACCAAACGACCAAGTTTGAAGTTCATTAGACTTACTGTCTAGAAGAAAATCACTACACTGTTTGCCGATTTGAGATTTGACCCATGACTTCTGATCACTGACCTCTGACCTTAAATTTTGATGGGAGACAACTTCAGACCATAGGTTACCTATCTACCAACTTTGACCCTCATCAGCTTTGTGGTCTAGGAGGTGTTGCAGACAGTGCAAACTTTTTGGTGTCAAATTTGACCTTTGAGCTCTGAACTTGACCTCTGACCTCAAAACACATAAAAAGGATGATTTTAGATAAAATCTTTTGTACCTGTCATATATTGGACGGTCCCATGTAAATAGATAGATATTTTGGATCAAGAAATACAGCAAATTGAAAATTTTCATTAATGGACCTCTGACCTTTCATTGCTAACCTGAAATTTTGACGGGAGACACAACTTCAGACCATGGGTCATTTGTCTACCAACTTTGACCCTCATTGGTCTTGCAGTCTAGGAGGAGCAGCAGATGCAAACTTTTCGTTGTCAAATTTGACCTCAGACTACATACAAACATGATTTTTAGATGAAATCTCGTATATCAGTCTTATATTTGAAGGTCGCATGTAAATAGCCATTTTGGAAAAAGAAATACAGCAGATTAACATTTTCCCTGATTTGACCTTTGACATGTTTTCTTAAATTTTGATGGGAAACACAACTTCAGACCATGGGTCACTTATCTACCAACTAGGACCATAATCACCTTTGCAGTCTAGGAGGAGTTATGGAGGCCATACCCCAATTAACAGCCAGCTAAAACATGGGACCCCAATAAAAGCAGCCAACTTAAGTTTGGTACCACAGTAGACAGATAGAAACTTCTTGTCCCAGTATACACTGCCAATAGTACAGTCAACTAAAGCCTGGTATTTGATTAATACAGGAGCCAGCCATAGCATGGTTCTAAGGTTACCATGTTTCTTTGCAGAAAGTGGGACATAACTATTGGGAATTAATTTGAAGGTATGGATATCTTTGGTAAGTCCCTAAACAAGTGCTGGGTCTACTATGGGTCATATTGCTGAAGGGAAGTGCTCACTTTGTGCCCACTCAAAATCCGTGAATATTATGTGCTAGCAGCTACACATTGATTTGTTTTCCAGACAATGGGGACAACTTGTCAAACCGGTCAGGACGGTTCACTTTTTGTTTAAAATAGGGGATAATGTGAATAATAGGGACAAATGGTAACCTCACATGTTACCCCAATAACGAAGTGTTCAGCCAAGCTAAGACTTGTTACCTCATTACCTCAGTAAAGAAAGGCTTGGTCAAAACAATGTTGTGTACCTTATTGTGCTTAGTGCTTTGTATCCCCAACACTATGAAACTGAAGCTTCATAATGTCAGTACTCAAAAGCTAAAGCTTTGTACCTTCATACAATGAAACCAAATCATCTTACACACAATACCAGGAAATCAAAGCATCATACTCCCAATATTCAGAAACTATAGCATAGACTGTAACATGTATGAATTTTATGAAATAACATGAAATTTAGAACCTCAGCTATAGCAATCCTACAATTTTGGACAAAATACCATGTGACACCTCGCTCTCCAGTTCAATGTTGGCTACAGGATTACTGTTCAAAGTGTGCATTCACTCCTATAGCGCAACATTGGAAAGGGACGTGGGGTCTCAAGTTATCCTCTCACCTAAAATTCAGTATTATATTTGCAATGTAGGGCAAAGTGTCCCAACAATTTTGTCCAAGATTGTAGTTACCCCAGTAAGAAGGAACAGTGAAGCTTTGATATCCCAGCAAAAGGAACCTAAAGTTAATGCCTGGCATAGAGCAATCTTTAGCTTGGTACTCCAGTTATGGGAGATTGAAAGCTGGGACCCCAGTTTGAGAATCCACTTGCAATCTTAAGCTTGCTTCCCCAGTAATAGGAAGCTGAATTTTGTACTCCAATATCTGATAGCTGAAGATAGAGGCTCCAGATATAACATGAAACTAATAATGTTTGATTGACAAAACTGAAGTGGCCTGACCTATTACCATCACTTTTGTGTCTCTAATATTTGCATCCTACTGGCAACTGGTGAAATACGTTATTGTTACTGGTTCAAGCATGTAATAACTTGGCTGTTATTTACATGCTGTATATAAATTGTCATTTTCTTGTAGTAGGTCATAATACATACCACATATTTCAATTGGATTGGTGGCAGTTTAAGTTCAGTTAATGGGCCTAACCTGTCAACTGCATCCATTATTTAATGGTATTGAGAACTGACATCATACATTAATTCTTGATGCCCATGTGCAAAGCATAAAGATTAAGATTAATTTGCAAATCAGCAATTTATAACATTAACCTTTTGTTTTCTCTTTCTTTCATGTATCCTTATTGATCTGGCATCCGTTATTAGGTAAGTCATTGCATATTTACTCAGTGTCACTGCTCCTCCTTATCCAGGCCTACTCTCCCCCCTCACCATTCCTTACTATTTGATAGCACAGTACAACAGAACAGTTATGCATTTTATTCTGAATAGTTTTGGTGTTCATCATGTTTGAAGCACCATATAGTAACTGATCTGCTAGTAATGTGATGATTAAATGACTAATAATAAATCTATTGATTATAGAGGAAAGTTACACGATTTGCTTTTCTTGCTTTTTGGGGATACTAGGCCTGCTTTGAAATGACTGTTGAAAATGCAACATCGATACAGCAGTGAATTAGTCATGATCTCGTATAATACCATACCTGATAATGAATTTCTTAGTAAGTTGTCACTATCCTTAGTGCTTTATGTAATTGTCTCATAGTGGTTAACATTGATATATGAATATATCTTGCAGTGAAACAGTGTCTATGACAATGAACTGTCATTTTCAGAATGGTAAAATGTTTTATACTCTTGTTTGTTGAATGTATGTGGGTAATTCCTGATAAGATCAGTGCAGAAGAGCATTTCAATTTACACGCTGACACCTACAATTCACTTGTGACTGTTTTTAGTGGATTTCTCTCATTATAAGTCTTAATATTAACATTATTATCATTTAATAGATTATCTTATGTGAACAGTGAGTGTCAAATGCAATGTATAACTCACCAACAGGATAGCATGATATGTGACACTGTTACTGTTTCAATACATTTCTCTAAGGAAAAGATTCCCATCCATCCCCCTTTGAATGCACTAACAAAAAGTTTGGTTGTAGTTCTCCTCCAAGACTCCTTAGCATTCTGTAGTTTAGGAAATAACCACATCATGTCATTTTTTACTGCTACACATATGTAGCACTATCTGTGATAGTTCGTAGTGATAGGTTTATAGTTCTGTGGTTGCCAGTCTTTTTAAGGCAGGTCATTCTTTGTAATAGTTCCTTCCTATTAGCTTCCAATCAAAAACAGTCATCAAACAGGAGATTGTTTACAGCAGTCAGTCAGTGGATTACCTTTCACCCACCATTTACTGCCATTAAAGCCTAAGGAGTTTCTTTATCATCTTGACATACCTGCTGTAAATGGTAGATGATCATTCTTTTAGTAGATAGGGAGTTAGTATGATTTTGACCTTGGTTGGCCTTTGTTGAATTGGTTTGGCATAAATTACACTGAGTGCCACAGCAGCAGCAGCAAGCATGCAGCAGCAGCAGTATTATTAGTTGTTAGAAGCCTACGGTGGTGGGTGCAGGCGGTTAGCAGCCAGCCTCTGTGAGCTGCTGGAAGACAGAATCCATTGGTAACAGTAGTTATCTGTGATGATAACTGACTGGAGTTGGAGCCAAGTATTTTGAGGTATATGTGCACTTCGTGTCAGCTGAAGAAAAGTTCATTCTGAACTCAAGGAGTGTAACTCTTAGACATGAACTTTTCTAGTTCATAAGTCGTGCTTGAGAGGAATCAAAGAGGTACTCACATTTTCTTACTATTTAGTCCAAGGAGGTTTATCTGGAGTTTCAGGATTTATTCAGATTCAGAGCAAACTTTGTATTTACTTAACCTAACTTTAATGACTTGATAGCAACTGGATTCTTCCCACTTTTGGATATACAAAGGACTGACGTGCTGTTTTCTTCTTAATGATTCACTGCTAAGAATGGAGGTGTTCTGGAAAAAAGTTGTTGAAAACGAGGATTTGTTTACTGGGTGAGCTAGCCAAGTTACTTTTCTTATCAAGTGTTTCAATGAGGTTAAACTTTTGGCAGGTTTTAGAAATTTCAAGAAAAGGAAGTAAATGAAAATAAAGCATTGTGTTTGAATAAATTCATTTTAAGTTAATATTTTCATTAGTTTTTGACATGAGTAAGTTTTGTATGTCATGGGTTATTGTACTATTCTAATTATCAATTAAACCTTGTTAATTGGGTACGCAGAAGATGATGATTGTAATTAAAACTCTAACATGACAATTTTAAGGGTTCGTGGCAATTTTACGGGTTGACCGTCTGTCATTTATTCAAATAAAACTTAGAAGTTGCATCACCTTAATGTAATAATTTGTTTTGTTGTTTTGAAATCATAAATTCATTGGAGCACCTATGTGGTTTCAATTTGATGTTTTTCCTTTTGTGTTTTCTGCAGTGAATTTCAGATGAACCAAAAACATGTGATGCATGAGTTCAGCTTTCCAATGTCTTCACTTGCCATTAACTGATAACCATTCATAATCATATGTGTGCATCATGCAGTTAATACAGTGAAGTCACAAGTGTGTATGTCAAAGAATATTTCATTGATTTAATTTCTAAATTTGTGAGATATTACATTAGTATTTAGAAAACTAGGAGGCAAGTCAATACAATTTCGTTAGTGATAGACATCAGATATTTTTTTAACCAGTATCCCTATTACATTTATTGTAATGCAAATGAGGTTTTATGTACACTATTATTACATATTCATTAGTGCTATTAGTCAAATACTAATCCATAGAGGATGACAGTTACATTAGTAGGTTGCTTCTTAGCAACAAAATGAGGAATGCCTTTCTTTTGTGGCACATAATGTATGTCTTTATCGTTGTCAGCTACTTTCAGGCTAGTATCTCAAAAAGAAAAAATTCACCTGAGCATGGTTTGCAACTGTTTCACAAGTTCACCAAATATTAGTAAAACAGTAGCAAAACAGTAGCAAAACTGTTGCCTTAATTCACATGAATGGCAAAGCATCCTCAGCAGTTTTGAACATGTTCAGAATATTCTGCAACGATTTTGCAAAAATGTATAAGCCAAATAGTAGCCATGTTTTAGTATTAATGTGGAACTAACACCATGCATTTTGTTGAACTTGCCCTTGGCGAAATATCCCCTGATTTTGCCTTGGTTGTTTCGTATCATTAGTGATGACTTCGTACTAAGGTAGTGCTAAATGTTTTGCGACTGTCTGCCCTGCCTTTGACATTCCTGTCTTCAGGTGAGACATATTCATTTACTTTGCTCATTTATTTTTGTGACAATTGCATTTTTCGAACATGCAGTAGTGGCAAAATAAACATGCAGATTCATCTTTGTGAGGTTATAATTTTACCCAGGTAGACAAATTCACACATTTATTTTTGCAACTACTTTGTGTTCAGAAACGCAATAGTCTATAAAATAAACATGGGGATTTGCCTTTGTGGGATACTGGCGTTAGCAAATATACCAGGAAGGAGTTCTTATTTGGGTGATGAGATCATTGTTGCAGTATATATAATGATTCATTACAGATGGGCTCTCTCTTTTTTTTTCTTCTTTTTTTTTTGAGATGGAAGGACATATTAGAAGGTTCCAACGCAGTAGCTTCTCACACATTTTATTCTAAAATTGTCCATTTCTCTTTTGTTAGCATGCTCAGCGATTTGGTTATTCATAAGTAATAGCTGATCCTTAGCCAGTTTTTTTTTTTTTTTTCTTCAGTGTTTTGAGCTAACATTGGTAGTATGTGTAATAGTATGTGAAAAGTATGACAAAGCTGTCTAATAGTGAGTGTGTTTCAACTGTATTGTATTTTCTGCAGTGGAACACTACTTTAATTCAAGAAGCTAGTTTTCTTGTTAATGATGCAGTGAGCAGTCTTTGGATTTCTTGAATGCTGTTTGGCTATTATATGTACTCAGTACAATGACTGGGGTACCTGCATCTTCACCTAACAAATTTGATCTTAAAGATATAAAACGTGGAACTTTGGAAGTTTGCAGTAAAATTTATAAATGTGCATTTTTGATTCTGCTATATTTTGATTTTGTTCAGAATGAGTAATCACATTGAAAAGGTTCTGAATTGAAGGAGAACAGTATACAACACAAACATGACAAAATGTTGAGTCAGTCACTTCAGAAAAAGAGCTATCAAATACGTCTTATTATCACATTCTTGAATAACAATGTTAAAATGCAATACATATATTGTCCTTACTATCAAAATTTGAATGAGTTTCATCCATGATCCAATGTTCTGTTCAATTTTTTTGGTAAGATTTGGAACATGCTAGTTAGCTATAGCCAGGGAGCTACTAGAGTGGCAGCTCCCTGCTATAACTTGAAACTTTGGCTGTGGGTTAAGTGCTTCCTTGAAATAAACAGCTGATACTTAGTTTTGATGTTATTTGAAGTACATGTGATGTAGGTGGTGCTTAGTTTCCTTCACTCCTACAGTGCTATACTTGGTGCTTAGAATGCATTGATCGACTCCGAGATAATGATGGACTCAGGGTGCCGTAAGTATCTGCCTGTTTGGCACTACTGAATGTGTAATCAGTGTCTGACATTGTTGTATCAATCTTAGCTATGTACAATTCCTATTTGATTCACTATTGACGAGTTTGATAAATTATGTACGTGTATCAACATTATTTGCTCATTAGCTTAAACTCATAGATTAAGACAACATGAAAAAAAGTAGAGCTCTTCTGGCACCAATTTTAAGTCAGTAGTAACTCCTCAGCTGCTACAACATGTTTCTGAAGGACCTCTATTGATAGATGGTGATCGTGTGCCGCACAATCTGAATATCACTCCCAAGTACGAAGGAAAAACTAGAATTTGAGATGAAAAGGAAAAATAAAGGTGTAAATGGACAGATGTGTCATTTTTTTTCAACTTCCCTTTATGTTTTGAAGCTTATAAAAGACATTTTAATGAGGTTTAGGGACCCAGGATCAGCTGACTTACATTGAGTCATGTGATTGGCTTTCAGGATCAGCTTACCTACATTGAGTCATTTGATTGGCTTTCTGGATCAACTAACCTGCATTGAGTCATTTGATTGGCTTTCTGGATCAGCTGACCTGCATTGAGTCGTTTGCTTGTCTTCAGGTTCAACAGCTGATAGAATCTCTTCCACTCTCATTCCCTGTTAGCACACTGACAGCTGCTTTACTACGATTTTACTTGAACATTTCAGACATTTTTCTTTTTTTTTATTCAGATTTCTATGGTTAATAAAACTTGAATTAAATTTGCCAATGTTTAAATTTTTCCAAACATCATTCAAAACAGCCCTGCCTAACTTAGTTGATTGTATGCTTCTTAAATGTATATCCTCTGATAGGAGGTACCCAATACATCACCTGTTGACCAGCTGATTTGTTAGCTTGCAATATGTTGTAATGGGACTAGTCATTGTTTGTGCCACAAAGGCAATAAATAACACTACACTTCTGGACTCTGACAGCATTTCTACATTAAACCTATTTTTAGAGAACAATTGGAATAATACGTTTTCTCATTTAAGCTCCTCTTTTAATGATTCATCAGAAGACAGAGAAGATTCAGGATACAAACCAAGTAGAAATTTATTACAGAAATTAGTAGTAATGCAAAATACCTGGGTTTGGTGTGTTCATATATAACGTTGTTGCGATATGAAATTTTTTGAAATCGATATCACAAGCACTTTCCTTTCAATTTCTAAATGATATCACGATATCATGGAGTAAGTTGGAATCGAAGCACATCTGAAGAGATGTGTGTAAAACTATGGATTGTGTACAGTAGTTACATTGTGCAGTCTAAGTGTATTCTTCTGATATGATATTTTATTTTGATATTAATGATTCCATGTGCTATTTACTAGTAGTAGATGTAATGTAAATCTGTTTGAAGAAAGATCGATTTTTTTTTTTTTTTATTTAATCAAACAGACGATGTCATTTGGGTCATTTCACTGAACAATATCGGGAGCAAAGTCTCATAACGATATCCGGATATCGTTTGCCAATATTGCAGTATCACAACAACCCTAATGTTCAACAAAGAGTACAGCATCCTGGAGGCAACATGAATATCTGTAATCATTGTACAAACCTGTTAGCCCCTACCATCACTTTCATTCAGTCATGAATGTTTAATTTCAAGTCATATCACTGACGTCCATGACAGTCAATGTAAAAACACAAGACAATGATTTATTTTGTTAAAATCTTGTCCACTCATTAGCTTCTTGACTTAGTAGTTGGCTATGATTTATCAAGATCAGCACTTTAAAGATGGGTTTATATTAACTTGTTCCACAGAGAAAGTACAGATATTTACCAACTGTTAATGAATGGCATGTAACCTCTGCAATGTCCACCTTTTGAACATCAAATGTCTCAGAAAGTGATCTCACATTTCTGTCAAATCGATCCTCACATCTATTTCTAACAGTGTTGTCTGTGTGTATTTGATCAATGGTGATGCATACGTAGTATGTATGCATATTTCACTGGAGCATATCCCATCGAACTACATTCAAGTATGTCACAGAGTTAAAAGTATTTATTTTTGGGGGTTGTAAACCTGGCCTATAAAGTTTATGTATTACATGTCTTTATTGTGGGGCACTGGAGACACTATTCACAGATAAACACTAGTACAATATATCATGAAATATATATCTCTGCAGTGATATTGTTTTCAAAATGGAGTGGAATAAATTGCCTGAAATAAAATCTTCATGTTTCCATATTACCATATTGGTGAGTCACAATGAATATTATAAAAAGGCCTCAGGGATGTTACTGCTTGCATCAAGCCTCCAAAACCCCTTAAGATTTAAAATGTCCAAATAGAATGAGGGAAAAAGTATAAAATCACCACTTGTTCACTACCTCTATGCAATCATAATTTGAAAAAAGAACTTATATGCATTCAACTGTTCACAAAATGAAAGACATACAAACAATTGGAAGATAACAGTTTTCTGTCATTAAAAAGCTGGAAGAAATGACTGTAAGTAAGAAAGAAATAACTGTAAGTAATAGTGAAAGTAACATTTGATTTGAAGTTCCTAGAGCTAACGTTATACCTAAGTTGGGGTCTGGCTTAAGCTACTGAAAAAAGTGAAATAGGCCACGACTATAATACGTTAGTGCAAATCATAAATATACATCACAACAATGTCAGTAGTTTTCTTCTAATGTAATCTTACCGCTCTAAATTTCAGAATTGTGTCAGGCAAAAACTTATTCAGCAGATTTTGAACCCCTTTGAAAGTTTGATAGCCTACTGGAATTAGTTTTTTTTTTCCTTGTCAGTTCTACGGAGAAGTCCAAAAACAATTCTGTATGCAATAAAATCATAAAGAGGACTAAGGACTGCAATCCATCACCACCTTGCACTCCATACAACAGCAACATTAGTATCCTTCCAAGCACAAACAATGTAATAGTGTATTGATAGGACTAACATTAGTCCCTATGCTGAAAAATTCAACAGGGAAAGCCTTGATGTGATTTATCCCAAAACCAACCATAAAAAGATCTTACATCTACAGTATGTTTGACAGTAATGTTTTGGCCATGTATAATCCTTCTTTGTTGAACCTGTATAATAGAGGCCTACTGTTAAGTTACAAAATTTTACATAAACTCTTAAAAAAGTCACAGGCTAGTCAGGGTCCGTAGAATCCGTACTCAGCAATTCCTCATAAAATGTTCAAACCTGCCTGCCACCTGTTGCGGCTACGACATTGGTACCAAACTTTTTTTTTTTATCACTGACGAATGTGACCATTAACAGGCAGTAGAAAGTTGCAGGTAAAAGAAGTTAAAAATGGAAGTCATCTGCCCCATATTTCAAAATGGCTTGATCATGGCAATTTCTCTGCTGTGTGCAAGGTGATGTTTTCTGGAAAGGTGTTTGGCTCTACAGTACTACTGGATCTGTGTGTAGGTTGTAACCATAAAGAAGGTACTAAGGTCACATACTCGTGCATGGGCTCTGTTTACGTGGCTGTGTATGTATGTTGCCTATATTCAGATCATTCAGAACACATTGCACAGAGAATCTGTGTTGAAAAAAAAAAAGTCACTAAAACCTGAACAGGAGATGAAATTGTGCACGGGCCTTGCAGATTCATCCACAGGCATGGGGGGTCAGCGGTAATCTCCGGTAACTTGCATTACTGCTGTGGATGTACTCTGGAATTTGTGGTCAGGCACAGACACAGCCTGCACTTTTTGGGGTATCCTGAGTATTATAAGCAATAACAATCAAAAGAGCCTCTTCTCAATATTTTTTTTCCAACATTTTCATTGTTCTCCTTCATTTTTTTCTCCAAACATTTCCCAGTTTCTTATCCCCCCATTTTTTTTTTACTAAAAAAAGACAAACTGCCCTGCCATGCAAGGTTTCTTGCGAGGGTCACAGATTTCTCATGAACCAGGTTGGGAAGGTTTGCAAGGTTTTCCCACCCTGAAGGATTCAATTGTGCCATAAGATTTCAAATTAGTAAAGAAAAATGACTAAAAGTGTAAAATCTGATAATATAGTGGGTGATATTATTTCCTACAACTTAGTCATGTGCTTCTTATCAATGGGAAATATACTAGTTATGAATATTCAGTTGGTTGAAAATATTCAGTTGGTTGAAACAGCCTATCACTGACACCATAACTTGGTGATCGGTTTGTAGAATTACATTGCTCTGTGTCTCTAAATACAATTCCCAATACCAAGTAAAAATGTACAACTTGTGTAGTATGTTTTTCATTCAGCAGTGTGAACTGTACTGTTGCATATTCATTATTAAGACAGGATTTACCTCTTTAAGTAAGAACCATAAATTTTCACATGTAAATTCTGTTTTTAAGTGATTTTATGCTGTAGATACTTTCATTCTCCTTTATTGAATGATGTCATTTGTCAGTGAGCAACCTCAGATGTACATTTCAAAAAGTTAAGGAAACCTTAGGATCAAACATAACCTTTTCCCTCTGTCTCCCCTCCCCCCCCCCCAACACATACACAAACATTTGCTAAAGGGAAAATACAGTCATTACAAACTGAATTAGTACACCACTGTATTCTAATTTATGAATGGCTCTATTTAATTATATGATATCATTTTTGTTGTATAAGTGCTTTGTTTTGCCGTGTAGTTCTGATACACAGCAACATCATGGAAAGTACTTCTGATAGAAATGAGAAGAGAACTGCAAGATTTTGATGATTTTTCAAAACGAAGTAGGAACAACTGCATTATTCCCTTTAATATTTCATAAACATTAGTGGTTACAAATTTTTGAGTTTGTTTTTGGTCAAAGTTCACTTAAGGGCTACAAGATGTCAAACACTTGCATACGTTTGTTAGCATTTAATGTTTTCTTACGAGGCAAATTTATTTGTGTGTTGCTGTCACAATATTTCTGGTTTATAGAAGACTGACATGGTTCAAAGTTATCAGAAGCAGAGATAGGTCCATGATTGTAATAATAATGGAAGGAACCACTCTACAAGCTCTGTGGATGTACCTGTCTACATTGAAGAATTAGACCTACTGATCTCCATTTAGCAAGTTAGCTAATATGAAACTACAACAGTCACTCTTATGAGCAATGGTTACTGTTCGAGGGTATTTTACAATGCCATCTCTGCATGTCATGTGTGAATGGTATCTGATGTTAACCAAGTCAGGTTCCTTACCATCACAGCAAAGCCAATTCTTTTGTTCTCACTTACAGAAATTTAGAGGGTACAAAGATTTACTGGTTTGCAGGTGGAAACCATGTGTTAATGTCATTTTCTATTTCAAGGTTTGAATTGTTCCAGTTTGTTTTTTGGCAGTGGTACATTGTACTGTAGTATGGGACATACCTTATGTCATACTGGCCATGCTTATTGAACATCTTTTGTACTTGTTTAGAATGTTGACTACCACATTACCACACATCGAGATCTTTATTTTCACATTTTAATTTCAATTTACACCCCCCTCCCCCCCTTCCTCATGTAGTTTCACTGGTGTAAGTGGTGTCAAATTTCAAAGTATTGCACACTTTAACAGTGCAATTATTTTCCTGTGTTACATCATTTTTTTAAGAAATTGGATTTTTTGTCTCAATTAGAACAATCATCCTCCAAACAGCAATGTTGAATTACAAACAAGATATTGAAGTGGGATTTGAAGTACCTGTGGTGAAAATATACTTTCTTAAGATCCCCTTAATATTTCATTTTATTTTTTTCAATATGATTTTGTCCTGTGGGATGTGATGTACTAGGTGTACCCTGAGTCGATCAATATTTTGGGTCGACCAATGCATTCTTAACTCTGGTGAGGCCGTGTGGAAGCAAAGAAATTCCAAAGTAAGCATCGTCTGCATCATATTTACTTCAAGCAACATCAAAAATAGTACTTGTCCGTGTTATTTTTCATTTCCATAGAATTATTTTACACAGATTCAAATTTTTAAGTTTCAGCAATATTCCTGACTATCATGTTTCAAATCGTACCAAAATATTGACCAGAATGTCTTCGGTAAAACTCTCATTCAAAATTTGGATAGAAGAAACAATATCTTTATCGTTATTTGACATTATTATGTATTTATTTGATAATAAACAGTATTTTCATAGGTCTTAGTCTGATGTGATCAACTCAAGGTTTCATCATAGGCCTAGTGTTATGTATGGCCATGTTAAATTCAAAGCCTGTTTCCAAGTAATTACTCATTTTTAACACAACCAAAAGGTATTGGAATGGTAAGGGCAGATTTACAAATATTTCTGTCAAGTTACATATATATTCTAATGATGTTTCCATGTTTTTAAGTTTTTGTTAGGTGTTTGACTCATGATACCTCCCTGCTATTAGTGAAAGACAACAACTCAGAAGACTCTCACTCTCATGAAATTCTGAGAATGTGGCTTTCGTCAGAAATTCATCAACAAAAGCTTTGATGTTAATTCATTTAGGACATGACTCACAACATCAGTAACAACCTACTGTAAAGTGTGTTACCAGCAGTTACGGATATTGACTTCTTGAATATCTGTATGGAGTTAGAGAACATCCAGCATCCATTACTTTTCAAACGTAACACACATTTTAAGCTCCAAATCGTTCATTTATGTGGATGTGTCCATACAGATAAATGCTTCAAAGTACCCCATTTCAGTAACTAGAAATGTGGTTGCAAAATCACAACCACCTGGCTGTGAGCTTAAAAGTTGTTCTGTACGTAGAGTCCTGTGAGATTGGGTCAGGGTTTCTTACATCGCTGGACTATGGGTCTCTTGTCTGCAAGAGTTGTCCGACTTTGGGAAGACTTAAAAAAATTGTGTATGGATGGAAGATCTTAGAGTACTAATCTTGCCACATTGAGATGTCCAAGATAGGTAGCTAGTCCACACGAAAAATGTAGAATTTATTCCTATTGAAAAATAGCACAATGATATGCAGCATCAAATAATCAAGCAAATAAAAAAATCATGTAAATCGGTGAACAGATGACTGAGATCCTGTGATTTTGTTTTTTTCATTTTGCAGTAATATTTTTCAACTGTTCAGCCGATATTGTCAATTCCACATTACCATTGAACAAAGCACAACAAAGTTGTTCGTAGTTAGCAATCTGCTATGATGCTGAATTGCTCCATTCATAATGGCCAGCCAATCACACTCTATGTTACAAACACCCCCCTCTTCATCTGAAATATGCATTATGTTATTTTTCCACTAATCGCTCTCGGACCTTCTGTGAAAAACATCACCGACATTTTTGGAACGAGCTAGGTGGATTTTCACTTCGAGCACAAATTTGAGAGACACCTATAACAATACTGACTATGAGTTAACTCATAGCAAGAAATGACCCACACTGTCTATGGTATAGTTGTATCAACAATAGTAGCTAAGGTGAATATCTGTTTTTCATGGTGAGATTATACATTTTTGTGTGCTTTGGTTATAGCTCTGTTTGTTCAGCATCATTTCATTGTCCTACTGTCAGGAGCAGCTGGACTGCTGCAGATACTAAACTGATACTTGATTCCCTGACATTTGGGATATTTGTGTATTGGATCCAGATCACCTGTGATTATCTGTGATTTACCTAGCAGTAATTCTTAGCCTATACACATGATTAAACATGAGTTAAGTCACCGTATAGTAGTAAGTGATCTTCATTGTTTTATTTCCACAAGTTTGAAGCTACTTGTACGTAATCTGTTAATTATGGCACAGTGTCTGTGTGCACAATATCATGGCTGTCAATACGACGTCTCAAAAAATGAACCCGGCACAGACATTGTTTGATATGTAATGTGCACTAACACAAAACTGTAAGATATATTTCGGTGTAATCTTTTGGGTCAAGAAGTATGAAAGTGGTCATTTTGAGATCAGCAGTCACTGTTTATTCATATCATGTAGGGTTACCATATTTCTTTGAGCTGAAATTGGGACTTGACTGTCGGAAACTAATCTGGTGAATAGCCCCTATGCTAAGAAATGGGGGGTGTAGTGTATTTCATGTTTCTGAGGGGAAGTGCTCAATACATGAATATTGTACTAAAGCAAATGTATTTTTACTCCACATGCAATAAAGTTATCTTACGAGATGCTCTCTGTTCCTTTAAAAACAATCCCAATTAATCAGGACAGATGGTAACCGTAATGTCATGTAATTGTATGTCTGCATGCTAACTTAATTCTTCATAAAATGATTGTCATTGCCAAGCTTCTTCCATTGTTTATGCTTGCAATTACAGGAAGGTCTCCATTAGGATGATATGAAACAACCAACAGTTTTTCTTCAGTCATATTTTCTTATATTGACAAGTGGAAACAAACAAAGCTGTTAATGTAAAAGATGCAGAAGATGTACAAATATTGACATATCTGTATACAGGTAAATATCACAGAAGTAGTTATGTGCTGAACAAGCTGGTAGGATGCTTACCTTACAGTGACATCTAGAAAATGTACCTTCTTTTTGTGGTGATCCCAAGACATTCTAGAATTTTTTTCTCTCGTACAAGACGCATTGCATAAGGTTTCAACCCTATAGCTTTTGGAATATTTACAGTTGATACATAGACAAGTTTAACAGCATAATGCAGGTATTAAACTTTTTTTTTTCTCATTTGTGTGTAGACAATTCTAAATTTTGCCTTGACTCTGAAAACGGTATGCCTAACGTTGCATCCACCCCCCCCCCCTTTTGGTCAGTTCCACTACAAACTGAAAGGCTCATTGTTATTGGTTGTTAATTTTACAACTAATTTGGTTGCGAAAAAGCAATGTTGTTCTTTGAATAAGTGTGAATATACTACTGCTTCTCCCAGGGTTGGAGAAACTGAGGAGCGTGAATGAGAATGTACAAGACATCTTTGTATGCTATATCTGTGATCTGGTCCAACAGGTTCTAAGTGATAGTTAGCCTTTAACTACCAACCTGTCCTCGTTCAGTGATACTTTGCTCTGTATTGTCACTAACCTGTCCACATTCAGTGATACTTTGCTCTGTATAGCCACTAACCTGCCCACGTTCAGTGATACTTTGCTCTGTATTGTCACTAACCTGTCCTCGTTCAGTGATACTTTGCTCTGTATAGCCACTAACATGTCCTCGTTCAGTAATACTTTGCTCTGTATAGCCACTAACCTGTCCTCGTTCAGTGATACTTTGCTCTGTATAGCCATTAACCTGTCCTCATTCAGTGATACTTTGCTCTGTGTAGCCACTAACCTGTCCTCGTTCAGTGATACTTTGCTCTGTATAGCCACTAACCTTTCTTCCGTAATCTACCCAACATGTCAATCAGTTTGGTACAGTTTTGGTCACTGTTATATGCACTGATACTAATTCTCTTGATGGAAACATAATGTCATGCTCAGTTTTTTTTTTTTTTTCTAAACCACTTTCAGAATTGTTTGAGGTTCCTCCTTAAAGTTGCAAGGTTATGTAAACAAGGGAACAACAAATGTGAAGTAATATTGTATTACAGAATAGTTTAAGATCATGCCTGTGTGTATTGAAATATTGTTTACAAACCAATTTGGCATCCGATGGTATGAATTAATTGTTTTGGTTTTAGTTATGAAATGTTCAAATGTTACAAACTATGACAGGTGGACAGAGAACAAATACAGGCAATAGGCATACGATTGATGAAAGCTTCTGTGGTAATGGAGACCTTACTTAGTGAGTGCAGAAGTATGACAGCTTAGACAAGCTATCAAGTATGTTGTTGTGACAGCTTAGGATATCGACTAGGTCATGACAACTGAATAGTTTATGAGTTCCATGATTCAGTCAATACTTTGCTAATCACTGCCATTGGTTTTTTCCATTATCAGTAGTTACTCAGTTACATGCAGTGTTTACAATTGTTGATTTCACCTTTGATATCAGGAGTCCAGTTAGCCTCTGGATATCATTAGTATTAATGTAATATACTCTGATTATCAGTGATAACCTTTGATATTCATGTTGAGTGTGTTTGGTCACTCTTTCAATTTAATGGTATACAAAATAAACCAGTTGTCATTTTGAAGGGTGTATTTACTTGTGTATATTGTATACAAGTGAAAAGTCTGTAAAGGAAATTGTGGTGTACTGGTAATATATTCACAAGATATTACAGTACTTTGAAACTGTAATTGAAATGGACAATTGCTGAATGTTGTTGCTATGGTTACTCCCAGTTAGCACCAGGACGGATGGAAGACACCCAGAGGTGCTGCTGTACAACCATCTCTTTCTTTCATGTATCCTGTAGATCTCCAGCTTAAAGTTGAGAAAGGAAAAAGACTGGCTTGCCCTGTTTGGTATTTTGGTTGTGCCAAATGGGGTTCAAAGATATTCTGCAAATTCATTCATATTTGATATTTAGGAGGTTTTAACCCTTAGGTTATTTCTGTAGTTTGCCAGCTCTGTCTTTCTGGATGTAATTTGAAGAGCTGGCTGGAATGCAGCGTTTGTTTGGGCTTGAAGAATTGAAGAGGATTTGGGGACTGAAACTGTTTTATGTACTCCATTGTGTTGTATCTAAAAGAGAATGCTTCTAGCCAGCCCTGCAGCCAGGGCATCTGTATTCAACAGTTAGAGGTGCACTTTACTGTTTAAAGAAGTCGAGGAACTTTGGGAAAGAAGCCCTCTCTTTTCTTGTAGTAAATAACAGTGAACATAGTTTACATGCTATGTTAGACTCTTCTTGGAGTATAGACAGTTTTGTCCATGATTACATACAGGAAATGGAAAATACAGATGAACATATTTAACAAATCTATGCTATGTTGGTCTGGACTATCTTCTCTTAATAGTATGTGACAGACAGGTGTATTCACAATTCAGCACAGGAATAGTTCTGTTGCTATATTAGACTTTGTTTATTAGTCACTATACATGCTGGGTTGTATTTTTCTATCTTACTGCCTATCTATGTGTCCATCTATCTATCAATATATCTGTTTCCATTTATTTGTTTATAAGTTTGTCTATGTTTGTCTATCTGTCAGTCTCTCTAAAAGCCTGTATATATACATGTCTGTTTTTTAGTCTGTATTGGTCTTCATTGTGTGAGTGACTGTGTATTTGTCTGAGCATTTGTTCTCTGTTAGTCAATTACCTCAATTTTTCTGTCCATCAGCATATCTAACTCAACTCATTCCATAACATCTTTACATAAAAATATAATTTCTTAAATTCCTTACAGTTATGTGTACAATGTGATGTAAACCACTGTACTGCATCATTTAGTGCTCTAGTTTTGCAGCAGTTTCCTACCTTGTTATACATGTTTACAAACTGTTACACAACTTTGTGCCTATATATATTTGGCGTGTATGCTTTCCTGATGGAGTCAAAAGTAATACTGCAGCTATTTGTACTGCAGTGAGCACGGTACTCTTTGACGGACTACTGACTTTGTTATCATTGCAGTATTTACGTGCAAGCATTATCTTAATTAAGTTTTTTTTGTGTGTAGATGTCTTTCTGGTTGGTATGTGTACTACACACACTAGATAAGCCATACATAGTGCATACTGACACCTCTCACCAGATTCTTAGGCAAGCAGTGGAGTTTAACACCTGTTATGACACCTCTGTGTAAACATCTATTAAACCTTTTGTGTGGAGTCCTTGAGATCTTACTAATGCCCAGAATAGAGGTCAATGTTATCATTGAGCATAGATACTCTAGCTCCAGTAAAATTTGATTATACCCTCAGAATCACACACTCAAATTTTCAATGTGCACTTGTGACTTCTTTTGTATGTACTGTACACTCAGCCCTGCTATACATCCAATGGTACAATGCCCTAGTTATCAATAAATTGATACCCTATCCTAGCTTCTTGTTGATAGTTTTCACATCTCCAAGACTCTTTAGTGCTCTAATCTACTGCATATAAGTCTTTTACCTGGTAACTGACAAATGATGTCAGGACCCAAATTAGTCTGCACATACTGGATGGCCGCATTTCTAATACAGGATGCGTGTAAAAAAACGTGCATACTAATACCTGCCTGGAAGGTCGTACCCTGATCTGAAATTGCTACTTGGATCTAAACTTTCACTCACATCAATCCTGTGCCAAAAACTTAAAATCCTACTTTTTCCAAGCAAACATGCAAGAAAGTATACATGTCCTTTTTAACTTTCTCAAAACTTTTACAAAGTATCAGAAATTGTGGTGCATTTCAAAGCATAAGTTGTATATTAATGAAACACATTTCCTCAGATTTTGTCTCTGCAGCATGAAGCAAGTCTCACTCGCTTTCTAGAGAAATGTCCCCTTGCTGCAGCATCGCGAAGATGTTGTGCAGTGTAGTAGAACTATACAACCAAGGAGCTATTTATAATACAACTAACACTGGCAGGCACTTCTTGATTCCTTGCTGAACGCAGGATAGGAATCTCTGATGGCGTATGTGTGTGTGTGTGTGCGTATGTGACGCCTTGGCTTGCAAACACGATATCTCAAAAACCTTTGTTAACGTGGTATATCAAGAAGAGAAAGTTGCTGGACTTCAACCTTCATGTATAGGTTGACCATTCTTAGTAGGTGATCCCTATTGTTTGAAAACCTACTGTGTAATTAAGATATCTCAGCAACTGGATGTTGCTTGAACTTTAGTGGATAGGTATTCCATGTTGAGTAAATAATCCTAGCAAGGAAGTTAAGATCATTTGAGGTCACCAGAAGTGAAAAGAATATTCCAGACCATTAAAATCTTCATGTCACAAACAGAGAATATTCAATTATGACTATACAAGCCATTTTACCACAATAGTAACTCCTACTTGGTTCAGAGAGATGTGGAAATAGCATTTTATGATAAATAACATTTGAGACAGCCTTGTGAATAATTCATAATTACAGCATAATGATGTCAAAGTCACCCAATAGTTTTGTTATCCCTGTTTCTGTGTGACTCTTACTCCATAGGCTCCGTCAGCCTATTCAAAAATTTTGGCGGTTTCAAATGATTTGTATCTATGTACGAAGACTCAGAGCAGTTGTTGACATGTGGTTGCATGTTATTGTGGACTTTACGAGAACATTTTGAATATTGCCTGGCCTATACTTTTTAAGTATGAAGATCTATTAAGGATGCCTATCTCATCTGTAATCTTGTAGACATGTTATCTCTCAAGATATCAGGTGTTTGAATTTCAAAATTGGTATGTATTGTCCTTTGTTTTCCATGAAGATTGGCAAGGAAAGGAATCTCAAGAACATTTGACTCCTAGCCTTTGACTCTGAATCTAAAAATTATAGTAACCAAAACCTTCTTTTAGCTCATCCAAGATTTCTTCCATTTCAATTGTCAGTTGGATAGAAGAATGGCAGTCCAAAATCTTTCAGGTCACTCCAAAGTTCAGTTATGTATATTGCTAGCCTTTTGAACTCTTGAGTTTCCTGGTGTTGGACACATTGGTGGTGTACTGTGTTGACCAATTTTCGTGCCTAGCTACCCTCCCTCTATGTTATTAGATCACAATGTTTTCGACATTGCTTTGCATTGTATTGTGACAGAGGAGATAGGAATGGGGAAATAGCTATCCAAACTGTGCATGGACTTAATGACATTGGGATAAACAGTCAAGAAATGAATATTTCACCCAGCAAAGTGAAAATGTTAACATCATTACTTAAAAAGTAATTCCTGGAGATATATCTTGTTCCAATCTAGTATTAAATGTATCACTGTTTTGCATAGATCTAATCCACTATGCATAAATAAAGTTTCCCAAAAAGGATTGTAGGGGACCCCTTGACCTCCACCAGCATGGCAATCAGTCGTCAGTGGTATCATATCAGAAGTCACGCTCGTGTGCAAGCTAGCATTCAAACGATAGTCAGAATCGGACTGATTTTTGCATAATCCGTGTAAAATGGGAATCGGTAAAAATTATGTGCAACACCAGTTATGTATACCCATTATTCAAACACATAAGGAAAGATGGTAATCATTACTGTTGTTCTAAATTTTTGCTTGTACTACAAAAATGAAATAAAGATACCATCTGCATGTCTTAAAGCTGGAATTTGAGTTGAAAATTTGTCAGTGAAAGTCAAATTCAGTGGAATATGTCACAGCCACTACAAAAAACATTGTTTAAGCCCCATTTTTGCACAAATGAATATATCCATTCCCATTGGCCTGCTTGATTTCAAGTAACTGATTGACTGCTGTCAGCTTCCTCCTTGAGTTTGAACAATTGTAGGGCCAACAAAAATGTCAAAACAATTATCATTTTCAAGTATTGAGACGATGAGTACATAGTTCACTTTCAGATTTTGTGACAGGTGATTTTTTCCCCTACTTTCTCTTTCCTGAAACAATGACAAGACAATTGGTAGATGACCAGGTGTAATTCTCATCATATTCCAGCTTCAGTGTTTTCCTTTCAAATTAGGGTCCAAGATTTGTGTATTTTCATCCCTTGTGTTTTGATTGTTTTCAGTGCAGTTAGCATGGCATCATGCAATTCCAGTTTTGCAACATTACAGTAATGCTGTAACTGTTTTTAATGCTGATGAAATGTTCTATACTTCTGCCAGTAACATTTTTGACTCAGTAGCTCTGTTGAGTAATGTGATAGTGGTATACTACATGTTTAGGCAGCTTTTTCATGTTTCTGTAAATTGCAAGTGCACAACTGTTGTTAACACGTTGCTTTTAGACATGGATACTTCATTAAAGAGTCTTGCTTGGGCTGACTTTTGTTTGTTTGACATACAAAGTAAAAAAGATGTGCCATGTATGATAGTCATTTTAGTGGAACTGGATTATTGTTACTTGTACAGCGTAAGAAGGCATATATGGCTGTGCTACACATGTATACAAGGATCTTCCCTTGGAATCACTCACCACAAACAGGTGGTAAGAATGTTTACTGAACAGGTGGTGAGTCAGGTTTACTTGTTTGGACTGTGATTGAACATTTAACCCTCCAGGAAAAATGCTGCAGACGAAAAGAAAGAAAAAAAAGTTTAAAAGACAAATTGATAATGATGAGTACATGCTGTGCAAGGTATAAGTATAAATGTTACTATCAATGTGGAACTTTCAAGAAACCAGCTTGGTAAGGAATATGATGTGTTGAAGCAAGATACACAAGTCAACCCCCAGCAGCTAGCTGCAGTGTTTAACACAATCTGTTTGTGGTATTCATCAATGGGAAAAATCCTTGGCATCACTCCAAGAAAAGTTTGCAGCTTAGGTTACTTTGGCATCAGTCTGGAATTAATGGGTCAGTCAGACCTCCAACATTCTTTGAAATTACCAAGATTTCACAAATGAACAGTGTTTGGCAGACTTCCTGTAAAGTACATCAAGTCATGTGAAACATTTTGTGGAAGATTTGAGTTTTGAGCGATATCAACAATTTTTTGTTATTAACTTTCATTTTGCTGAAAAAGATTTTAAACTTTTTGCACCATGGTTGTTGACTGTTCTACCTAAGGCAGCACAGGCGGCAGCTGGAGAAAAAAACATTTTCAATCATGTATGTCATTGTCAATGTTATACCTGTAATTGCATGTTTTCTGTTTATTGAATAATCAGAATTGGCCCAATTATAAAAAAAAACAATATTTTCTGTTAAAGCATAATCATTTGAACACAAGTGCAAGCTCAGACCAGCATATTCCCCCTCCCACATGTGACTGGTACTTTCAAGATAATGATGACACCCATGTGAACTTGAAAAGGTTTGTGAAAAATTTTTTGTATCCCTGCACACCCCTCCCTTTCCGTGATAGAGTCCTAGTTTTACCACTACTATACACTCACATCTACTAAACTGTACATAGTGGAAAATAATAGCCCGACAGTAGCTCACTCATTTGTTTTTATACTCATACAGGTACAGAACCTTGGGAGGATTCTTATTAAACCAACTTGAGCATCAAGCCATAAATGACTGCTTATACAGTACAGCTCATTTATCAGGCATAGTAGGGATTGGCTGTAGGCAAAATATGTGATAATAGCTACAGATAAATGAGGTTAGTTCAACTAAGAATCTTCTAGGACCCTTTAATTTGCCTCAGATGCTGATTAAATGCTTGTACGTTGGGTTAATTATAAATACCTTCTTACCTCTCCTTTACGTTTCCTGCAGTTCTTTAATCTCTGTATTGCACAAATCAATTACTATGTACATGAGTGTTTTCACAAGTACCCTCACAATATTTTGCTACCCAAGTACAAAGTAACTACCTGATTCTTTCATAAAGTGAAACTGTTCAGAACAGAATTTTCTCCTTTTTTTGATTCCTTGCCTGTAGGCAGGGGAATCTATGCAGTCCTGATGTCGTGTGTGTGTCTGTATGTGTGTGTGTGTGTGTGACGGTTGCTCGTAAACACTCTATCTCAAGAAGGGTAACTCTGAGTAATTTCATTTTTGGCATGTTGGTTGCCCATATTGAGTAGATGATCCCTATTGTTTTTGGTGTCCAAATTTTGCATATTAATGAGGTTATGGGGTAAAACATAAAAAATTTTAAAACTGCCATAGTTCCTTATCCATGGGTCAGATTTGTTTAAAACTTGATAAGGTTGTCTGTTATTAACAGGTTCACGACCCTGTGAAATTTAATGCGTATCAATAGAGAGGAAGGGATAATTTTTCATTATAAAACAATAATAATAGCCTAAACACCATTATTGTGGTTATTATAAACTACCGTACAAATATATATTGATCTACATTGTGCAATAAGCAGGTGTTAATTCTCTCGCACACAGTTAACTCAATGGGATTGCTCCCTACAGTACTGCATTTGTAACTTAGTGAGTAACGTCTAGTGTGGGGGGCTAATAAGTTGTCCAGAGAGAGAGTCTTGGTATGGGAGGTCATGGGGTCAGATAGAAAAGCATGCAATGGAATGTTAATGGGTTTATGAAAAAATGAAGAAAATAAAAAAACCATCTGTTCTGTCATTTATTTGGATAATATCAATATCCAGAGGAACAGCTGGTAGCAGAACAAGGTTTCTTAACAATCAAATTGGAGTGCTTTCAATCATATTTCACAATGTCGGAAAAGATGGAGGAAGCAAAAATATTGCGGAGGAATCATAACTTAGGGTCAACTTACCAGGACTTTGAGTGTGTTAAAAGCTACTTGTAACAAGGAAGAAATTGTCCTGGTGGTTTGTGAAGAATTTTGAGGTAAATATGGCAGACAAGCTGAGTTCAGATGAGGTAAGGTTGAGTTATTTGATTCAACTAACAACAGGCAAGACTAGAAGCAGCATTGATTACTTGTGTGTTTCTTGGAGCTCAGAGATGATGTTGACCTGATTTCATACCATACTCATACTGTACTTGATGTGTGGGTTGTATGGCCTGGGTAGGTGATCCCTATTGCTTTTGGTGGACATCAAATGTCGCAGTCATTTTAGGTCACCAAAATAAAGGTCATTTTGGGTTAAAGGCTTCTGGTGTATCAAGAAAAACAACTGCAGTTGATCTTATACTTGTCATTTGAATAATTCATGTTTGTTGTAATATAACCATGTAGCAAGGAATCACAAAGCCTTTTGGCTTTCTGGTTTCTTTATTGATTCCTTGCCCAAGGCAGGCAAGGAATCTTTGATGGTGATGGCTTGTGTGTGTGTGTGTGTGTGTGTGTGTGTGTGTGTGTGTGTGTGTGTGTGTGTGTGTGTGTGTGTGTGTGTGTGTGTGTGTGTGTGTGTGTGTGTGTGTGTGTGTGTGTGTGTGTGTGTGTGTGTGTGTGTGTGTGTGTGTGTGTGTGTGTGTGTGTGTGTGTGTGTGTGTGTGTGTGTGTGTGTGTGTGTGTGTGTGTGTGTGTGTGTGTGTGTGTGTGTTGCCCTGACTTGTAAACATGATATGGCAAGGGAAAGGTGCTCGAACTTCAAAGTTGGTGTGTTGGTAGTCCATTGTGAGTAGATGATCCCTATTGTTTTTCATGGGGTTCAAAGGTCATTCAAGGTCACCTGAGCATAAAAATGAAAAGCTACTGTGGGAGATATCTCAGGGTAGCACTTGATGAGTAGATGTCTGGCATTTTGTATTGAGTTCAAAAGTCGTGCAAGGTCAGTGGAGTTCATAGTTTGAATACCTTGTAAACACAGTAATTCAAAGAGGGAAAGGTGCTTGAACTTCAAAGTTGGTGTGTTGATAGTCCATTCTGAGTAGATGATCCCTGATGTTTTTCTTGGGGGTTAAAGGTCATTTGAAGTCACCAGAGCATGAAGTGGGGAAACCAATCAAAAGAAGATATCTCAGCAGACGAATGTTTCTGGAACTTCAAAGTATTATCATTGGCAGCTCTTAATAATTAGATGTGTCTCATTTGTATGGAGGTCAAAGGTCATGTGAGGTCAATGGAAGACAGTTTTAAAACCATGTAAACACAATGTCTCAAGAAGGGAAAGGTGCTTGAATTTCAAAGGTGTTATGTTGGTAGTCCACTATAGGTAGATGACCTCTTTTGCTTTTCATGAAGGTTAAAGGTCATTTGAGGTCACCAGAAGCTAAAGTATGAAAACATATTAAGGATGAGATTTCAGCAACTGAATGTAACAAGTACCTCAAACTGTCAAAATTGGTAGCAGTTGATGAGTAGATGATCGCTGTTATTTGAATCATCCCATGGGAGACTGAGAAATCATGTTTTCATATTTTGTCAAATGTTAACAATTTCAGAGATGTGTATTTATAGAAAAAAGCTGACATGTGTGGACCCACTTGTAGATACTTGTAGGTAGCTATTGTGTAATATTTTGAGGAAGTCAAGTGTCACATCATCTTCTTTTTTTTGTAACCCTCTCCAAACAATCATTTAACATCACTAAACATAGGCTTTTTAGATAAATCCCTGTCAAGATTAGCAAAGTACTGTCTTTTAGTGAGGGAAATATTCTCCAGGTTGCCTTTGCAGACTTTTAACCACACTTTGGTGTCAGAACTTTTATCCACTTACCAGCTTTATTAAAGCAGATTTTAATATGTGGCTTACATCCTTGTGTTCTGTTTTCTTGTTTTTAATATGGTCCCTTTCCTTCTCCCTTGGTCACTTTTGTTGAAAAGTGATTTGTGTGTGTTAGGGAAAAAAAAAAGTTATTGGCAAGGAATCACAGTCATTTGACTTTCTGGTTTGTTCAGGGAATATCTGCGGTCCTGTTAATGAGTAGATGTACGTGGGTGAAGATCCCTCCACACAAATCTGATCTAAGGTATTAATGTTAACGATACAAACCGACTTTTATTTATGGAAGTATGAGAAAAAGTTACCTGGTTCTAATTTTCAGGAATTTATGCACATAGATTCGCAGTACAGACTGACAAAAAACAGTGCACCTATAATTTAATGTAACATAGATAAGACGACACACTTGAGTCCAATACTTTGTTCAATAAAATCTGTCCAATTAATTTCATAGTCCACTGTGTCATCCAATGGTGAATAACATTACAAGTCTTTCTACATGAGTTTCGGATCAGTCTCATAAAATCAGAGATTAGTTGTTGTATATGTGGGAGGTAACTCTCAACATAATGAATGAGGTTATCAAACTGTTCTCATCTAAGAGAACTGAGATTGACTTTTGGTGAAATAAAAAGGAGGATGGAGCAGTTGTTGTTTAATGGCTGTTACACTGCCCACATTCATGTTTTATGCATACCTTTGTGGACTCCTATCAACCACAAGGTGTTACATTTGTAGTTTTGTTTGCAGTGATAGTGTCTGATCGGGTAAATTTCAGAATAAATTTTATCTGGTGGGAATGGAAAGATAATATTCTGTCATGTGACCATTAGATCATCTGCCAGCATTCTATTTGTTGGAATATGTGAAAAACAAGTCATTACCGCACTTAGATCAATTCTGTATAACAAAATGCACTATGAAACTGTATTGGATAAAAGCATTCACTTTACCAATGCTGCTGTTTAGGCTTACTGTGATATCCAAAAGAGCTTTACAACAGCGTGTTAGATATATGACCAATAAACATACAAGTAGACTAAATGAGTCTGTTATGTCAATATCTGAATTACTTATCATTTGTTTCTGCTCTCTTTGGTGTCAAACAGATGGGGGGGTTTCTTGATGAGGATCTCTGTGAATAATGGTTTTCCATATTCTTCTTTAACATATGTATTACTAACACATGTCAGTAAGACTGGAAGAGTTACAAAGGAAAGACCACACAGCATGTAGATAGGAATAGTTGTTGTTGCAAATGTACAAGAAATTCTGAATGTATTTTAAGAAAGTCTATACATCTAGCTACCCAGTATGTTACTATTACTTTGAATATTGTGTTGTGAGTGTTTCACTGTATCTGAAGCATCACATCTCTTTCAACTCAAGGGCCACCATGTTTCTTTTATCTCAAGTGTCGCAATGTCTCTTTCAACTCACTTGTCACCATTTCTCTTTCAATGGAATGAGAGAATGTATAATAAAGTAAGGGTCAGTTGGACAAATTAGAGTGGGTGGTATAAAAGAGTCACCCTCTGTCAAAACTAAGGAAGACATTCTCTGCAATGTTGGCCCAAACTGGCATCTCTTTCATGTCTCTTTTAATGCAAGTGTCACCATACCTGTTTCAAATCAAGTTTCACCATGTCTCTTTCAACTCAAGTGTCTCTCTCATGGTGGGAGTATTTTTTTTTTCTTTCATTAGAATAGGAAACACTTACTGAGAACCATTTCCTGAATACGTATAACAGTATCTCTAAACTAGTAACCAACATGAAGATTGCAACCAACAGATGGAATGTGGTTGGTTTACACTTCACTGTCTTCTACAGTTAGTTGCTGTACAGTATAAAAGTGCAGGTGGCCTTAACTGCAATAGTGCATGACCTCTTTTTCATGGTCTAAGCTTTGGCGTCACAGTAATAATTGTTTTCACAGTGCATATCAAAGTTTTTTTTATTTTGCATTGATTTTTGAGTCAGAATTCTTGAGTATTTTAATTACCCCATCTCATACTAGCAGACCATATGTTAGTTCTGTTTTTCCTGTATCTTACCTGTCACTGAGTGTTATTAAGGTTAGCATTATCAAACCAACGCTGTTATCTGATGTCTGTGCAGCCTTTGTGTACATCTGAAACCTCATTTGCATTAAAGTCTTTAACTGTCCATTTTGGCATGAAGATGTATTTATCCAAATCTTGCACATAGTTGTGAGCTAGACTCATATTTCTTTGTTTAGAAGAGATAAATATGCATCCACATACCTGTGTGTATCCCCAATTCACAGCATGTACTCCCTTACACACACAAAATTGCCAGATGCTAGACCATGGTCAATACGGTAATGCATAGATTATGTGAGGCGAGTACGTCGCTAAGAGATTCCCAAGCCAGGGAGTTTTGGGGAGTCGCAACCATTACAGCCACATGCACGCCTGTTGTGGATGCTGTTTCCATATGTGGCATCTTAAGTTGATAGAAAGTTAACTGCAAAAATTTTGACATCTGACACAGGTAGCTATGTCATAGTTGGCTCTGTGCCCTCAAGAAGACATTTCCCCACTTTGCATTGGAAAGTGACAGCTTCCCTATTAGACTTCCTTAACAGGTATGTGTGTGTTGATTTGTAAAGAGTGCTGATTGGGGACACACATAAGCACTTAGCCATTGTTAGTGGGGATACCAAAAAAATGGGGCTATCCCCTTTCCGGATATTTAAACATAATTCAAATTGGGGTATCAGTTATGCGCCCTCAACTTTACAGGTCGACCTGACTTTTTCCCCAATTAATTGTTCTATGAATCTATACCTGTGTATAGGGGTGTGTTTGTAAAAATAAATACACACAGTCCCGTTGCTGGCGTGAATTAGGATACATGCAAGACTACAGTAAATACCAGTAACTGGGGAGTATCCACGATGACACTAGTCCATGTTGGCGCTGCAACTGGTATGGGTGGGTGTGTGTGTGTGCATGTGTCTGTGTGACTGTTTGCATGTATGACATATTTGTAATTGTAAACCAACACTCACGCCAGCAATACCACTGAACTCGTCATGGGGGTCTGCTCCTTGGAACCCTGTGGATAGGTTAGTCCAGGTTACCATAGTACAAGTACTGACTACTGTTTAGCCTATACCAACAATCTGTGGTTATAAGAACAGATTGTATGGGACCACTTGTGTCTGACAAATGGTTTGGGCAAACAAATTTTCTGATAGTAGGCATCATCAAATCCTGTCTTGGAGATATTAAATAAAGGAAAATTCTCGGTAAACTTTCTCAACAATAACAACATATTTTCTCCTTATCACACAGAGGAAAAATATAATGACAAGCTTTTTGTTTTTATTTTATTCATGAGATATTTCAGTTTATCATTTGGTGTTTCTAACCCTGTCATAGACGAACTTTGCAAGGGCTGGAACGATCATTGTGTTGTTGTTTGTTTCATGGACATGTGACCAGGATTGCTGTGTTAGAGGTTAGAGGTCATTCATTAGTCACTAGAGATCAATGTCATAAACCTTACAAACAAAATGTATAAATCAGTAAAGTTGCCTTAACTTCCAGAGGATCATGCAGAGGACTTAGTCTATATAGAAACATTGTGAGAAAAGTATCTCCATAATTCAAACTTGGTTTATCCACTGTAGTGTAGGTAGCCATTTGTGGCCAGACAATGTGTACTGTTTTTCATGGAGGTAAAAAGTGATACAAGGTCAACAAGACTGTGAAGACATTCTTTCTCAAAAAATGACAAAGATATATGTTGTCAAAATTACAATATCTAGTTCGATTTCAATATAAATTTCAATACCTATATAAATAATATATTATCAATATCTATAATATATCTATAATATAATATCAATATCTATATAAATTTCAATATCTATTCTGGCTTCTTTAATCTATATCTAATTTCAATATATGTGGTCAATTCATTTTCAATATTTAAAGTTAGAACTTCTTTACCAAAGTCAGTAGTATTTAATGATCAATTTAATTCCCACACTTAATTCATTAGTGTTCAGTAGTCATCACAATATCAACATATGAATCATTAGGTTAGAGCTCATTATTCAGTTTAATATGAACTTATGAATCACAAGTGTTCAATAGTCATTGTAATATCAGGATGTCGATCATTATTGTTCAGTATTGTAATATTAATGTATAAATCATAAGTGTTCAATAGTTGATGCAATATCAACATACCAATCATTAGTTTTCTGTAACCAGGGCAATATCAACATATGAATCAATAGTGTTCAGTAGTCAGTGCAATATCAATATTTAAATCATTGGTGTTCAATAATTAGAACAAAACCATCAATCAAACCACTACTGTTCAATAGTGCAATATGAACATATAAATCATGAGTGTTCAATAGTTAATGCAGTATCAACATATCAGTCATCAGTGTTATTAAATAGTTGGTGCACTATCATTGCCTGAATCATTAGTGTTCAATAACCAGGCCACTATCAATACATGAATCTTGACTTGAGTGTTTGACAGTCAGTGCAATATCAATATATAAATCATTAAATGGTCAAACTAAGAGATTCTGAACATCTTACAAACAACTGAAGCAACAATGATAATTGATGATCAAAATCACTTATTGCGAATATGTGACCAGGTACTAGGTTACTTATGCAACTGCTGTTCATAAAAAACTACAATTTCTCACATTTTCAGAAACCATATTGAAGAGATGCATAACTAATGAGGTTAATTAAAAGTGTGCAAGTGTTTCCTTGAAACAAAATCAACAATGTCAACTGACTGAGCCTCTTTAAAGGTCCTAAGATTTACCTTTGCTTCCATTGCCTGAGACAATGTTCATTACTAGGTTTATTTGTAATATGTAAAGAATGTGTCATGCTTCTATTCAGGGTTTTCTTCATGCCACTTGTGATGGTATTTTTCAGAAGTGTCTCTCCTGAAATCAAATGAATTTTATGAGTACTTGATTGATCCTTTTGATGTTATGAATTGTGGAATTTATGTTTCAAAAGTGAAGAAATACTGAGAAACTTGGAAAATACCTTGAAGTATGCAATGAAACTAAAACTGCTGTCTTAAATTATTAAGCTTTTAGAAGGAAAACCACCACCATTCTGAATCTATTTCCTTATACATCAAAGTAAGCCTTGAGGCAGTACAACCCCTGAAGGTGAAATACTTGATAGTTGCAGATAAATAGCAGGGGGTTACAGGATTGTTTTGAGTACGTGCCTAAGGAGTGACATGTGGTTGGATTGGTCCATCTTGCAGCTGGTGTCTTCGAATAGTATAGCCTATGGTGGTAATAATGACCTGTCAAGGCATTATAAGGACAGAATGTACACTTTGAAATATATGGCTGTGTTATAATATTTGGCTGGTTTTAATTTCATTGCAATGTTGATCCTGTTATATCTAAACTGAAATGAATCTGAAGTAGTGATCTTGGTGTTTGTGCCCTAGCTAAAGCCATGTTTGTGCAGTTCTTGGACCTTTAGTGTAAACATTGTGTAATGATATGGAGACACTCGCTCAACCTTGTTATATTATTATCATGTAGTTGAGTCTACTATGTAACAGTCTATAATGATGTGAGACACTAGTCCAGTCAATTCTCCAATGAAACAGTTTGATAATGCAGAAACAATAGTTAAAGCCAGGATGCAATAGTTCAATAATGTGGAAACAATAGATGAGTCTACAATGCTGCAACAATCTATGATTGGAGACACTATTTGCATTCATTATGTAACAGTCTGATGATGTGGGATGTGGAGACACTAGTTAAGTCCATTAAGGCAACAGTATAACCATGTCAAGACACAGATAATGATGTGGAGACCCTAGTCGTGTCTACTATGTAACAGTGTAATATTTGAAGCCAGTAGCCAGGTCCACTGGATACCGGTATAATCATGTAGAGACATTACTTGTGTTTAGTGTGTAACCGTTTACTGATGTCGAGGCACCTGTTGAGTCTACAACATTAGTACATTTGACAATATAATGGTGTGGAGACACTTGTTGATCTACTATGTAAGAGTATATGATTTAGAGACACTCGCTAAGTCTACTGTATAACAATATATGAAATGATGTAGAGACACTACTTGAGTCTACTATGTACCAGTATAATGATGTGGAAACACTAGTTGAGTCTACTATGTAACAGTATCAGTTGTTGGAGGTACTAGTTGAGTCCACAATATAACATTGCATTGATGTTGAAACATTGGTTGAGTCTACTATATAACAGTAGTGATGTGAAAA
Source organism: Stichopus chloronotus (assembly GCA_021234535.1). Lineage (NCBI taxonomy): Eukaryota > Metazoa > Echinodermata > Holothuroidea > Aspidochirotida > Stichopodidae > Stichopus > Stichopus chloronotus. The sequence continues at coordinate 48,797,246 of CM037843.1, read as the reverse complement.
CACTAGTTGAGTCTACTTTATAACAATACTGATGTGGATACACTAGTTGAGTCCACTGTATAACAGTATAATGAGATTGAAACTGTAGTTGAGTCTACTATATAATGTTAATGATGTAGACACACTAGTTGAGTTTATTATATAACAGCAATGATGTGGAGACTCCAGGTGATACTACTTTACAACAGTGATGATGTGGAGGCACTAGTTGACACTCTGTCTATCTGTCTGTCTGTCTATCTATCTATCTATCTATCTATTAATCTATCTGTGTATTTATCTACCTATCTATCTACCTGTCTATCTACCTATCTATCAGTCTGTCTATCTGCCTTTCTGTCTTTCCATCCATCCATCCATTTGTCACCAGAGGTCAAAGTGTAAAAACCTTGTAAACACATTATCTCCAGACGGGTAACTGTGACTGATGTCACACTTGGTGTATGCGTTGGTCATATTGAGTAGATGATCCTTATGGTTTTTGGGTGGAGATCAAAGGTCATTTGAGGTCACGAGAGATCAAACTGTGAAAACTTTGTAAGCACAATATCTGCAGGAGTCTAACCTTGACTGATGTCACACTTGATGTGTGGATTGTATGTACTTAGTAGAAGACTCCTTTTGTTTTTGGTGGAGGTCAAAGGTTGTTTGAGGTCACCTGAGGTCAAACCTTGCTAACACATTATCTCCAGAAGGGTAATGTTGACTGATGTTGTACTTTATATTTGGGTTGGCCATATTGGGTAGGTGATCCCTATTGCTTTTGGTGGACATCAAACGTCATTTGAGGTAACCAAAATAAAGGTCATTTTGGGTTAATGTGGTGTTTCAATAAGAATAACTGCAATTGATCTCACACTTGTCATGTGGATAATTCATGTTTGTTTTAATGTAACCATGTTGCAAGGATTTACAAAGCCTTTTGGCTTTCTGGTGTTTTTCATTTTGACATGGCACCTTCCCTTCTCCACTGAGTTGCTTTTGTTGGTAAGTGATTGTATGTGTGTGAAAAAATGAGATATCGCCAAGGAATCGCTAAGTCATTTGACTTTCTGGTTTAAGGAAAGGTTCCAGACAGATCAAAGTAGGTGTGTGGGAGGACATATAAAAATCTCAGCTGGGACTGTTTTTGATGCAGGTCAAAGGTCATTGGAGGTCACCAGTAGGCAGAATGTAGACAATGAATCTTTGCATTATCTCAGGAACCACATGTTGCATGAACTTGGAGGATGTGTACTTCCTTCTCCGTAAAGAAGATTGTGGAGGTTTTGCTGAGGTCAAAGGTCATATGGGGCTATAAGAGGGGATACGGTGAAAAGCTTGTGAGCATCCTGTTTCAAACCAGAAGTAACTCTCCACATTACAGGTGGTGTTAAGGTGCAGTACATAAAGACCTTTTGGGGGTTTGGTTTGGGTGTAAATTGAAGGTTATTTTGGTCACTAGGAGGTGCAACATGTTAGCTCTCAGCTGGTATTTTTTTCTTTTCTTTCTTGTGAGTAAACAAATATTTGGTGTAACCAGCAGGCAAAGACCAGCAATACTTGAGATGTTTCATAAAATTCAGTATTTTTGGTCTTATAAATTTGAATTCTGTGACTTTTAATGCAGAGCAGAACAGAAGGCAGTACAAACCTTTATCAGAGGATTTGTTTTTTTAGCTGGATAAGTGACCATTGACCTCTTAGGTCACTGAGACAGCCATTATCAATCTCAAGAGACCTTTGTCCAACAGTAAACACTGTAGATGTCAGCACATCCAGTTTTTTTTTTTTTACTCTAAGAGATGGCTGGATGGTATTTTATTTTGTGCATTTCCAGCAAGGCAAAAGACTCAGTGGCATTCTGCAATGGACTGACTTTAAATATATAAATTTAGGTGTTATATATCATGGCATAATATCATTTGCTGGCTGCAGAATTCTTGGCAATCAATTACAAACTTGGAAGGGTATGTGAGGAAAACTTCTGTGAATAATGTGAAATTTCTATTTCAACTTTTACACTAGAACTAGAAAAAGGCTAATATTGTTAAATGTGTTTCTCTGCTTTCACCGTTTCAAGTAGTTGTAATGATTCAGATTTGCCACACCGCATGGTATACGTTATGAATATACAGAAAAGACCAGTACTTGAATTACAATGGGGGTCTCACACTAAATTTCTCTGGGGCTCAGTATCTTAGGAGGGCATTTTGACATTCAAGTATAAAAACAGCAAGGAATCACTTAGCCTCGTGGCTTTCAGGTTCATGGTTGTATCTGGGTTATCTGGGTATCTCATGTTATGCAACTCTTCAAACTTTTCCTCTTCCTGCTTTTAAAGTGATTGCGTGTGTAGGCAAAAAGTGAAAACATTGAAATTTCATCTCTTAAAGTTTGGTAAGGCTTTTAATTACACCATTCAGACAATCTGGGAAAGTAAATAGGTTTCAGATGATTAATTTTGTCATATGATTTCAAATTCTTCTAACATAGCGACATAAAGTGTAGAATACGATAATGTAGTGGTTGACAGTTTTCATTCAAATCAATGGTGTGCTTCTTTGAGCAAGCCAATGGGAAGTATACTATTGAATATTCAGTTCACAACTCAGGATCACTGGCGCCACAGGCAAGGTTGTGTTCAGTTTGTAAGTTATTTGTAAATACAGTGTTTCCTTTCACCAAATACTACAATTCCGGATACCTACCAGGGAGCGATGTCTTGAGTATATGTTTTTGATACACTAGTGAGACCTGTACTGTTGCACATTCATTATGTAGGCAATTATAGAAAGAACCGTTAATTTTCAAATATGATTTTTGTTTTTATGCCAATCCCTTTGCTTTTTGAAGTAGTTACTATCATTTTCCTTCTTTGAAAGACATAGTCCGTTCATGTACAACCTCATGTTTACATTTAAAAACAAAGAAAAAGTTAAAATCAAACATAATCTTATCTTTTTGATTTTTCAGTACACACGCAATCACTTTAAAGTGCCCCATTAAATGTCATACAACATCTCAAATATCCCTATAGTGCATGAATTATAATTGAGTAATGGGACAATGGGTCAGATTGTTGCCTAACTGAAACTCAATCTTGTGTAACATGCAGATTGGTTTTTAGAGACATTAAAGGGTCACTTTGAGTTGTTTCATAAAATTCAATTTTTCCAAGCCTGTCAACTTTGTGTCAAGTTTCCTTCACTCACAGTAAGGTTTCTAGTGAATTATAATGTAAATTTACAGTTTTCATAATTATTGGATATGAAACTTGGTTTACTTGGTTGTACCCATCATAATTATCACACATTCATTGATAAAGTTTGAACTTCGGCATTGTTGGTGCTCTAGTTTATGAAAGTGTGCAATCCAACAGGTTCTATTTTACATGTGATTCATATTACTTTAGTGGTTCCCATGATTTGATAATGTTATGTACCTTCGGGTGTTCAGGTATGAGCATCTGCACCATTGGTGCTCTAGTTTATAGCTTACATTCAGTAAGGGTGTTATGAAGGTCATGAATCATCTAAAGTCAATCAAAATTGAAAATTTTCTTCCGAATCATTCTCAACCGTGATAAGTTCTCACTTAAAGGGAGTAACTCATCATCCCATACTATATTTTTGGCTTCCAGATAGCAGAATTCTCAACTGCTTCTTCTTTTTGATTAATATTTTGAAAAGATGCAGAGTAGCTCATATTATACACTATACACAGGGATCCATTCTTTTGATTACACATGTGGAGGAATTTTAAACAAGCTGTGGGAGGGATTACATGAAGTGGTTGGGAGGATTGAAACTGTCAGGGATGGTAGAGTTTTTAATTTCGAAGAAATCGTAGCCTTTGTAGTCACATGGCTGTGTGTGTGTGTGTGTGAGTGTTATCTGTGTGTGAGAGTGTTTATTTGTGTTTGTAATGCCTTACTTGTAAACACAATATCTCAAGAAGGGAAGCTTGGACTGGTGTCATATTTGATTTGTAGGTGTACCACATTGAGTGCAAGATCCTTATTGTTTTTGGTGGAGGTTCAAAGGTCATTTTGGGTTGACAGAGTCCAATTGTGAAAGCCTTGTAAACATGATATCTCAAGAAGGAAAGCTTGGACAAATGTCATACATGTAGTATGTTGGTGTACCACATTGAGTGTAAGATCCCTATTGACTTTGGTTGAGGTCAGAGGTCATTTGTGGTCAACAGGGGTAAAAAATTGTGAAAATTCAAACAGGATATCACAAAATGGAAAGCTAAGACAAATGTCATATGTCGTATGTTGGTGTCTTGTTGAGTACAACATCTCTGTTGATTGTGCTGGAAGTCATAGGTCATTTGAGGTCCAGAGGGTCTAACTGAAAACCTTGTTAAAAACAAGATATCTCAAGAAGAGAGGCTTGGGCAAATGTCATATGGTATGTAAGTGGACCACATTGATCACAAGATCACTTTCGACTTTCGTGGAGGTCTCAAGAAGGAAAACTTGGACAGACCTCCCATTAAGAATGTAGGTATATATCATTGAGTATATACAGAATTCCAGTGTCTTTGGTGAAGGTCAAAGGTTATTTGAGGTCAACAGGGTTACTTTATGAAATTCTTGTAAACAACATATCTCATGGAGGGAAGCTCTGAGAGATGTCATATTCAGTATGTTGTTGTATCATTGAGTACAAGAAGCATTTGATCTTTAATGGAGGTTAGAAGTCATTCGATATCAGCAAGGGTCAACTTGTGAAAACCTTGTAGACATGATCTCAAGAATGAAAGCTTGTACAGATCTCATATTTCATATAAGCATAGGTAGCCTTTGACACATACTAATGCTATAATGTGAGAATCAGAGAAAAGTGCTCATAAATGCATCATCAAAACCACAATGCATTTTTGCATTCTGGTTGTCTTTATTAGTGCTTTTTTGGTTGTCTTCAATAGTGTTTTCCTGTTTTGGGGCACTCAGTTAGTCCTCCATTATTAGAACACACAGTTTTAAATTTTGTAGTTCTTAAACCTGCTTTTTAGCATACAGTAAACTTCCATTAGTCAGATGAGATCAAAACCAATGGGATCAAGTATTATCCATATCTCAAAGTATATTTTAAATATTATGGTCATTGCTGTTATTTTTTAAAGTGAAGTATGGTATTTGCATAAGATTTAAATAAATCATGAATAGTCTCCCAATAATCTTACAGTAATACTCAAGCAGCGAAAGCAGCATAGAACCAAACTGCCTCCTTCCATTTAGCTACAGTGATCTCATCTATATTGGTACTACTAAGCCAATGCAAAATCCAAATGTTTTCTTTGATATGGTTCCAGTAGGAAGCTTATGGGGTGGCATCCAGTACTTTTTATGCATAAAAATGAATCCTACCCGTTAGTGTAGATTATATGAGTTCATGATAAATAATACAGAATACATGATTGGTTTTCCCAAATGATTTGATAAAAGTAGTCTTTGAGATGTAGTGCTGCTTGGCATTCATTTCACTCAATTTCATTAAAATCATGGATGTGTCTTGTCCTGCTCAGATCACTTTGCAAAAAATGTCTGGAAAAGATTGATATTTGATATCGGGAGGAAACTGCAGTGTGCAGTCGATCAGCTTTGACAATGTAAGAGGCAAAGCATGTTGTAGATCTGTCAATGAAAAGAAGGGAATGAAATGTTTCTATGGAAGTTTGTGTGTTACAATGGCTAAGTTGGAGACTATACATTATTGTACAAGAAGTACATAGAGATATATGACATTGTGACTGAACATGCATGGAATTGTGCAGTTCAACATTAAAACATCAGACATATCTAGAGCTATTGTCATGTTTTAGGTGTGACCTATCTTCTTTTTTTTATCTTTTTTTTAATTCCTAGCAGAAGGCAGGCAAGGAGTTTATGTGGTCATGATGGTGTGCGTGTGTGATGCTTTGGCTTGTAAATATGATATCACAAGAAGGGAAAGGTGCTTGAACTGCAAAATTGTGTGTAGGAAGCCCAATGTGAGTAGATGATCCTTTTCGGTTTTCATGGAGGTCAAAGGTCATTTGAGATCACCAGAGTTAAAAGTATGTAAACCTATTAAGGAAGATATTTATTTCAGTAACTGAATGTTGCTACAGTAGAACTCCAAACTCTTCCTAGCATTGTTATTATGATGATGGATCTATGAATGATATTGATGGAGTTGATGATCTCTGTCATTTTCACAGAGGTCAAAGATCATGTAAGGTCAGTAGAGGTCATACTTTAAAAATCTTGCAAACATGATATCTCAATAAGGGAAAGGTACTTGAACTTCAAAGTTGGTGTGTAGATAGCACATTTTGAGTAGATTATCGGTATTGTTTTTCATGGAAGTCAAAAGTCATTTGAGGTCACCATGGGCCTTAAAGTTCTTTGAAAACCTATTACCAAAGATATCTCAGTAACTTAATGTTGCAAAAGCTCTAAACTGTTAGCATTGGTAGCTCTTGGTGAATACATAATCTTTGTGCAGCAGACACAAGTGGTACACAACACTACACATATGATACATGGCCTATAACCACGCAACTATGAGTACAACACACAAGGAAAGAAATTATCATAAATTTTATCAAAAGTATAAAGTATACGTATCCAAACGTTCCTTGAGAGGATTCTTTTGATGGAAACAGTGACAACATGTTAAAATAACAACGTTAAGAAGTATGATTGCAAAGATCCGCAAAGATGCAAAAAGCACAAGTAGGGTTAACGATTTTCCAGGTTCATGTAAAATTGCAGGAAAATAAGATAGAAATTAAACTTTGAACTACCATAATTCACAGAATTTACCAGTTTTGCAGGAACTTTCAAAAAGAAGATGCTTCGACTGAAAAAAAAGGTAAAGTAAGGAAATGTACATGTTTTACCCCAAGTTTCCTGCATAAAATTTACAATCAATACATCAAAGAAACTGTTGTAACACTTTGCCAAACGCAATTTGAAAGTCCGCTCCAGCAGACCAGCTGCAGCTGGCCAGAATTCCTGATTGAATCTATGGAGCATTCCCTATGAGTGCTTGCACTGAGTACCTCATGCCTAGCCCGTAAAAACGCAGAAGGATAAGTCACTATCGTTAGTGCTGCTGCAGCCACAGCAGCCTCAACAAAGCCATCTTTCTACAAGTTCAATCCCAAGTCTCAATAGCTGACAATCCCAAGTGCAGTTATAGAAGAAAGGTGACTGCATAGGCACAGACACAATTGTGAGTTGCAAGATCATGGTCAGTGCAGTAATGCATAGATTATATGAGGTGAGTATGTCACTTGTTTATGTCCAAATCATTAGTTTTTTTTTCATTTTTATGGAAGTCAAAGGTCACATGAGGTAAGTGGAGGTCATAGTTTGAAAACTTTGTAAACATGGTATCTCAATAAGGAAAGTTGCTTGAACTTGTGTTTGTAATCTTTGGTTAGTAGATAATCCTTATTGTTTTTCATGAATTTCACTGGTCATTTGATGTCACCAGCACTTTACAGTATAAAAACTATTTTAAAAGAAGAAGCCAGTCAATATTCAAAGTATGCTCGTAAAGGTCTATAATAATTTGAAGCTTCATGTCAACAACTTCCAATCTACTCCAAGGTTTCGTGTATAGATACAGATTTGTTTAAACCACCAAAATTTTGAATAGGCCAACAACGCCTATGACATAGAAGTGTCACAGAAACAAGGGACAACAAACCTTTTGTGCGACTTCACGTCATCATGCCATGGTTATGAATTATGCATGAGTCTGTCTCGATCGTTACCTAGCCCTCATAGACTTTCCATAATGTGCAAAAATCATGACTTGAGAAAACCCTTTTCTTCATGATAGAAGAGAACATGATACTGAGACATACCATTATGGTTAGGGTTTGTTCCTTTGATGAATCCTTTATCATGTATGATGTCATGTGAGGATTGGCTGCGATTGTTATTTATTGTGAAATACATTGCTATTTCAGTATCTTTGTGTCCATGTGAGTGTTACTGTTATGGGAAAATGCCTTGTATGGTTGTTACTGAATATTCTCTGTTTGTGACATGTGGTTTGGGATGGTCTGGTATATTCTTTTAAAGAAGATATCTCAGCAACCAAATCTTGAGCTTCAAACTGTCCACAAATTGGTAACTCTTGATAAGGATCTATAATTTTGTCATTTTTATGGAGACCAAAGGTCATATAAGGTCACTGGAGATTATAGATTGTAGCAAGAAACTTTAAATTGGTGGTGTACATATTGTCCTTTGTCTTGAATTTGCTAGGAATCATAAAGTCTTTCAACTTTCAGGTTTCATCTTCATGACAATTAGCTTGTAATTATCAGTGCATGTTGAAACATGCACAGTTCAGATACTGTATCAGAATGTCTCCATTTCATTTCTAGCAATTCAAGTTGTTTTGATGTAAAGTCTTCTGAAGAATCAGGTTGGATAGTAACAAATGCAACAAAAATTGTTCTGTGTCAGAAATTTGAGTGAAACAAAACCTGATTTGTAGTTCTATGTATGTTTCTGTGTGTGATACTCCTTTGTATGTTCATTTTCTCAAGTGGGACACTTCGGTAGATCTCGGTCAGTTGTGAAGATACCAGAATGAGTACAAGATGATGTTTTTTTTTTTTTTTTTGTCTCTTCATTCAAGATCAGCTTTGGTAAAGTTTCGCAAAGGATTGAGAATCACTAGATCAAAGGGTCAAACGTGGAAGTGACATATATACTTTAGGTTGTGATGTAATCAGGTTAATTTTGATAAGGGATGTCTTAAATGAATTTGTCATTTGCTTATAAGCCTCAGTAAAACTGAGGTAAAAATTATTTCTGAACATCTGACTGTGTCATAGGACTGTCATCATTTTGTACATTTTGTTTTAATGTTGTTTAAAATCCACAGACACCATCTTGAGTATTTTGTTTCTTCTATGTTACTTTTTAAGTATTAGAAAACATAGACTGCAATGTACCATGTAGTTGCAACATGTACTACTTTCATGACTACAGGATTAAAGCTTATTCACTTTGATCTTGACTACAGTGTAGGGCTATGTAGATTCCTAAACTGAAGTCTACATCATTGAAACTCATTATCCTCTGTGTAGTTTCAAAATAGTCACCCTCTTAGTACCTCAGTGGGTATCTTCTTTTACCACAATCTTTGTTGACAAATTTGTCACTAAGACATCATACTGCTGAACTGTGCATCTTCTAACCTCTGGGAAGGTATTTTGCAAATATGAGAAATAGATTTTTGGCCAATACTGATGATTATCCTACAACGGACAAATAAATGCTCACAAGGATTGTTTTGATGAATAATTCATGGTAGATGATAGCCTTATTGATAAATAATGTGTTGGGGTAATTTTTCTTTTATGTGGACTCTGTTAATTAAGGGTTTTAAATTGATGAACAAAGATAGCATCCATTGATGATGATTGGTAAACAAAGAAAACAACCTCCCTGATATATTTTTTTCATAAACAGAGAAAGCACCTCACATTCACGCCCCCTTCCTCCCCTGTTGGTGATCCATGAGCAGCGAAAGCAACCTCCATGAGACCCTGATATTGCTGTGTTTCCTAACAAAATGTACTCATTTTTGTCTCACTCATTAATGATCTCTTATGAGTCAGATGTCTTCTCATAAGTCGAAATGTCAGAAATGTGAGACACATACCAAGCTGTTTTATTTTTTTGTAATTGATTGTATTGCTAGGACAAGTTAGTGAAAAGTATTAATTGTATTCTTTTATTAGATACCAAAATTAATAGGGAAAGGTGTGAGTGGTTACCATGTAAAGCATGTAACAAAATAATACAAACATGGGATTTAGCTAAGATTTTAAAGTATTGGATAATTTTAGTATATTAATAATTAATGCACTGTTCAATTGCTGTTACTGGTATCATCTTGGAACATCAATCTATTTTCCATTGTTTTCCTAGTGCTCTACACCCCAGCTTGTAAAAGAGTTGACCATGTATTCAGTGAGCTTGAAACTAATGCAGATCTCAATTTGTGGTTGGTTACCCTGTAGCAATTACCATTTTTCGAGAGGAATCGTGTGTGAACAGTGATTATATCATTAAAGTCTACCACTGTCACTCTACAAACAAATGTTTGCATTTTCATGTTAGATCTAAGCAGATTTAGAGTTAAGGTATGATATTTGCATAGAAGATGACATGAATTTGAAGTTTGAGACAGTTGCAAATAGGTCAAAGGTCATGCAAGGTTAGTCTACGGTAAAAGTCCATCTCAGTGTAAACATTTCAATTCACAGCATGTACTCCCTCACCTCATATAACCTATGCATTTCCGAATTGACCATGGTCTAGCATCTGGCAATTTTGTGTGTGTGTGTGTATCTGGCCACCTACCCTTTCTCAATTCCCAGGCTGAAAAAGCCCTGGTTGACAGGGAAGTGCAGATCGAGAGGAAGAGAAGAGGAGGAGAAAAAAAGACTCTAAGCGGGTGCTTATCTAGCTCTCCCTAGACAAGGATCGACGGTCAGTGTCGGTAACATACAGAGTTCCCCAAAGGTTCGTCTCAGTTGCTGCACCCTGAATGTAGAAGGCGTGCGTGAGGGGCGAGTGTGAAGCGGAACCGCGGGGTTGTTATATGAGGTGAGTACGTCGCTAGCGAATTCCCAAACCAGTAAGTTGTGGGGAATTCACAGCGCGTACTCCCTCACCTCATATAACCCATGCATTTGCTGGCAATTACGGAAGGGCGGTGGCCAGATGCACACACACACACAAAATTGCCAGATGCTAGACCATGGTCAATACGAAAATGCATAGGTTATATGAGGTGAGTACATCGCTAGCGAATTCCCAGACCAGTAAGTTTTGGGGATTCTGTGAAATAAAATCAACTCACTTTTTGTATCTTTCTTATTCATAAACTGTTCAGCAGTTTTTGCTTATAACTCGTGTAAGATATGGCCATTTTGTGGGAACCATTCAACTTGGCCTCATGATTTTTTTTTTATTTTATCTATCTTCTAAGTAACTTGAGCAGGAGCCAGCTGTTATTTTATCCCAGACAGGAGGAGTTGTTGTGGCCCCAATCAATATCATAGACATGTCCTTCAGGGTTCCAGTATGCTGCTAAGACATGTCAGATGAATATTGAACGGAACACAATTGAAACATTGACTGTCAAAGACATCTGTATGCATTCATTTGTACAATGAGTTGTATTTCAGAGAGAGTCTGTTCTCTTAAGTACACTAGTTACCATCTTTGCAGTTAAAGCAGACTATGTTTTCTGTTGTTAGTGCCTCAGCATTGCTGGCAGTTTCACAGAATACTAATATTTAGAGGCTCTAGTGTGTTAGATGTCTAGCTGTTAACATACACACTGAACACAGCAGTGATGGTAGGCAACTACTTATGATTATATTTATATCTTATCCTCAGTCTGTTTGCCCCCTTGGTATGCTTCCATTTGTATTACAGCAATACAAAAGTGCCCAGTAAAAATTTCCGCATCTCAACAACCAGACCGTTCTGTTTTACAAACCACACTTGAAATCATTGATTCCTTGCCGAAGGCAGAAGGAATCTATACGATGGTGATGTCGTGTGTGTGTGTATGTGCGTGTGTATGTGACGCCTTGCTTGTAAACACGATATCTCAAGAAGTGTAACCATGACTGGTCTCATACTTGGGTGTGTGGGGTGTTCATACTGAGTAGATGATCCATATTGTTTTTGGTGGTGGTCGAAGGTCATCTGAGGTCACCAGAGGTCAAACACAAAATTTTGTTATCATGATATCTCAAAAAGGGAAACTCTAACAGTTCCTCAAACTTGGTACATAGATGCACCATATTAAGAGAAAGATCCCTATTGTTTTGATGGAGGTCAAAGGTTATCTGAGGTCACCAGAGGTCAAACACTGAAAATCTTGTAATCTTAATATTTCAAGAAAAGAAAGTCTGACAGTTCTCAAACTTGGTACATAGATGTGTCATATTGAGAGGAAGATTGCTTTTGTTTTTTATGGAGGTCAAAGGTCATCTGAGATCACCAGAGGTCAAAACTGAAAATCTTGTTATCATGATATCTCAAGAAGGGAAACTCTGACAGTTCTCAAACTTGGTACATCAAGTGCGCCATATTGAGGGAAAGAGCTCTCTTGCTAGATGGAGTATATAAATGTTATTATTGGTTTTGGTTTTGATGTGGGCCAAAGGTAATCTGAGGTCCTTGAGTACAAAATGTTAAGACCTTTGCTGGTGTTGTTTCACTTTTCTGTCTTTTCCTATGGGTAGAAGGTATTTGAGCTCCCTCCCAAGCAAAGGCTGGCAATGCTTGCACATTTATGAAGTTCCAATTCGTAAACTTTTACCTGTAAGTCAGGTTATAAAGTGTAGTTGCTGTACTAATTTTAAAAGTCTTTGACTTATAATGATAAAACTTCATCTATGCATCTTCAGCTGGCATTATGCTGGTTTCTGATAGAATGTCTGAAAGCATCTGTAAAGTATCTGAAAGCCCAATTTGGTTGATTAAGTTCAGCAGGTACCATACACATTTAAGTTTCTACAGTATTTAGTCCACGAATCAGCAGTTCAGTACTTGGTATCATGCTTCTTTTATTTATTGCTCTTGTTTTGACAGTTAAAATGCTCACTTAGTTTCCAAAGCCATAATTGGCTTTTAATTCCATCTGAGACATTATTTTTGTCTGAAAATGGTGATTGACCAACGACCTCTGTTGAAAATGGGGAGAAATGGTTGACCTGCTTATCTTTCCCAGAGGAATCATTATCTGAAATACAGCTCTCCTTCTGTCATCAAACAATGTGGAATAGATTTGTTTTCAGAAGTGGAGATAGTTTTACATCAAAGATTTCTTTTAGGGAAAAGTCTTATTGTACAATAGAGATAGGCTAAATAAGTTATTATTTGGTCATGTAATGGGGTAAATGGAGGAATTTATGTAGTTTATATCATTAGCAATCATTTCAACTGTCATATGAGTATATCTCTTGTTCCTGGAAAATTCGTACTATACCTAGGGTACCACTGTGCAGGCTAGAGAATTCTTGGCCTCCAGTGTTATATTAATACATGCGTACAGTAGGTATTGGAAAATGATGTACAGTATTAATGGCTTCATCTGGTAGCCTGTGGTTACTGCAGTATATTGCACGTATTAGTGGCAAGGAATCACTGAAGCCTCTTGACTTTCTTGTTCACTGAAAAAGTTGAGTATTTTAACCAATGAGATTCTCATAGCGTGTCAGTAGGTTGCTCTTTTTTTCAACCAATCAAAGAGCGCCGACTGTAATACAGGATGTAAACATTGGTTTGTCAACATAAAAAGCAGAGCTCCTGGAGGAAGATGAAGTGTTTTGCCCATACATTCCTGGCGATATTACAGTAGACCAATTCTGAAGAGATGCGTGGTTGAAAGGTATCTATTCAGTTAATTTGTGGAAACAATCAGAAGGAAATCAGGCAGAGATACCAAAATATTTCATTATAGAATTTGCAAAAGTTATCGATAGTACAACACTAACGTTTAATGTTAATACTTACATTAGGCCTGACAAAGTTACAGTGTTAAAGATGTCCTAATCATACCACAGCCCGGAGGGTGTCACAGATTAGATTGTGCCAATGATAAATATCATACTTTGCAGATGGATTTGTTATGATCAAAGGAAGAACCAAATTGTTTTATAGCGGTCACCAGCTGTGGTCGAACGCCGAAAATGACATTAACACAATATCTTCAAGTAAGAAACTTTGCTAAATGTCATACTTCAAATGTAGATGTATTTTCATCACAGGAGGCATTCTTACTGTTTTCAGTGGGGGGTCAAGGTCATCTGAGAAACTAGAGTCAAAACCTCACAAACATGATGTCTTTAGATAAATAAAGCAGAAATGAAACTCAAATACCTTGTTAACATAATATTTTGAGACAGGAACCATGGGATGAATGTTATGCCTAATATAAAGTAGATGTGCAAGGATTTCCATGATCAACACAAAACTGTATTTTGCCAATATATTCAGATTTACCTGTGCACAAAGAAATGAGATAACTTTTCATTATTCAGAACCATCGAAACCACAATGCATTTTGACATTCTGGTTTTATGCAACCTGTTATCCATATGTGCCCATGACTGAAAGGTTCTTCCAGTACTAGATCACATCTGAAACCTAGGTTCTGGCTATGTCCTCTAGTGACCTTTGACCTGTATAGGAAAAGAATGGAATGAAGCAGCTTGGTATTGTGGATATTTTTTAATCATTTTCCACTGTTTCATAAGCATGGTATTCTATATAGAGATCTTAACTCAGTGTAATTTTACATGGCAGTGACCTTACTGAGCTTTATCTGGAAGGAGGGTGTTTAACTAATGTATTGAAAAGTTCAAAGCAGTGTAGCCAGCATAGTGTACAAACTTTGCAGTATATACAGCAAACATTGTGCAATGAACTGCAGTAGTTCTGTCAAGTAAGAGAATGCATACAATGTCACCCACCAATGGGGAGAACATCTCCATAGACCAAGTCCCCAATATATCATGACTGATAGCTCTGAACAGATTTTAGATCTCTGGGGCAAATGGAGGGCAAAAGACAGTGTTGGGGACAAAGTGAGCTTAGCGAGTGGGGTCCAGGGGTCCATCTTAAGGCCACTGGGGGTCCAGGCCTCCAGGGAGAAAGACCTGGTGGGGGCCCATGGAAGCTCCAGAAATGCTGAGGTGTTAAGATTTCTTTGAGTGTAAATTTAGTCTCAGGACAGGTACATTTCTGTTCAAAGTGTATCATTAAATTGAAAGATTCCAAATGATTTCATTCTGTAAAACATGAATTGTACCCTTTTCCCCTTTTTGTAAACGGCTGTTCTGTATGAAAATCGCAACCCTTCACTGTCGGTATTCTGAAATACAAGATACAAAAATGTGCAAAATACATTGTTGTGGACTTTAGCTTTTCTTTCATTCTGATAGATGGACAAAATTTTGAAATTAGTTGTCAATTTTTTAAATCAGCAGGTTCATACTGCATCATTACAAACTCATTTGGTTTATATCCCAATAAAAAGAAAGATGAAATGTGGTAACACATCAAGCTGTTCTGTATAACTTTGCATATTTATCACCATAATTTGTATGCATGTGCCGTACTACAGTATCACCTAACCTCATGAATTTCTTGAGACATATCATCATGGTTAGGGTTTGTTCCTTCAATGAAACCTTATCATGTGTGATATCATGTGAGGATTGGCTGACATTATGCTGCCGTGTTGCATGCATACAGCGTCAAAAGATCTGATCCAACTGCTACACTGTGCTATCAGTTTAGGCAGGTTTTGAAGATCAAGCTGGCAAATGTGCTGTCTCTTTCAAAATTGTTATTGGCTCTAAGCCAAGAAATGATGTAATTAGCATACGGTTAATGTCTTTTCAAAAGTTCATGATAGAGTAGATGTTTACTTGAACTAAGCCAACTGAAGCAAAGATATAACTCTTAGGCTAGGCTAACTCGAGTCAAGTCTAAGTAAGCATATGGACTCAGTAGTCGTACTAGTCATAGGACTGAATTGTGATTGCAGCCTTATATGCTTTCAGTCTTAAGTCATTGGGATATTGGTGCTACTTCTATGACCCTAGATTGCTAGTGCTATACTTGTCATAAGCAGTAAACCGCAGTGCATTACCTGTGTGATGCCACATTCCCATTTAGAACTGCAAGTCCCTCTATATTTGTGAGTGTGAATGCTTTGCATCTTGGTCTAAATATTTGGACAACTTGATAACCAAAACTTTGTTTGGTGTCCTTGTGACATCATTCAATGTTAGACCATGAAAGTTTCCTAGTTGGAAGCTCCCTTTTGAAAAATCTTCTTTCCTGTATGACATCATACGATGTCGTATTAGGAGGAGCAGATTCAAGCATTAGCTATCTCTTCACAATTGTTCAAAATGATTCTACTTGCACATACTTTCATGGGTGTGTTTGAAACTTGCATGCAGTGTTTCGTAAGTAGTGGACCATTTGGGGTATACAGGAATTTTTGGTGTAAGGTCCCACATGGACCCTATGGGCCCACTTCATGAAATTGTGCAAAATGTTCAGCCTCCTAGAGATTTTCATGGACACTCTTATTGGTTTGTTGCAATGATACCTTTTTTAGTGGTACCTTCAGGTTGTTAATGATCTTTTTATCTAAGGTGCCATGGTCCATTTTATGAAATTCTACAAAAGGTTGTTCTACTACAGAATCTCTTGTTTAATGTTGATGATTTGACATACTAGTACTCTGCTAGTGACACCTTGAGTGTGTTCGGAAGTCCTGGGTCCAAAACCCAAGATGGGCCAGAGGGTCCATCTTCATCCTTGGACCCAAAATTGAAGCACATGCTTTTAGGTGCCACTAACAGAGTATCGTAATTACAAACCATCAATACAGAGTGCACACATATGACAATCTGTAGGAGGGGAGACATTTTGTAGAATTTTGTAAAATTGTCAAAAGGCCCACACTGGACTATGGACCAAATCATCTTCCATACCATGAACAGATCACTACTAAGAATCATTATGACAAATTATTAAGATAGTGCATGACAGTCTGTATCATGCTGTTGTCTCTGCTCAAAGTTAATTAAAGAAAAAAAGGTAAGTATTTTGTAGTATTTTACAAGATGAACTGTGACTTACATCTTGAGATTTGGACCCAAACTTGCTGAACACCCCAAAGGTGCCAGCTGAGTATCAATATCACAAAACCATCAACGTTGTTTAACAGAATATGTAGGAATAGAAACATTCTGCATAATTTCATTGAATGGGCAGTAGGTCTTTATATGAGACCTTGGACCAAAACTTCATGAACACCCAGCAGGTATCACTAACAAGGCATCGTTATGACAAACCATTGAGGTTCTACATGACAATCTGTAGGACAAAAACGCATTTTGCAGAATTTCATAATATGGGACATAGGGTCCACAGGGGACCTTGAACCAAAATTTCCTGGACACCCCATATGTCTACTTAAGAAAGATTGTGTGGAAGTTTGAAAGACATCTATGTAAGCCCTGTGCTCAGAGAAGCCTTTTGAATTATTGTGGAGCGAAAGCTTGTACACAAAAGGGTTCCTTATATGATTTCATAAGCTTCTAACTGTGAAACTTACAAAAACTTTGATTGCATACCATTGCATCAAAGCAGCTTTAGATAGCAATTTGTCCAACTATTTAGCAACATTAGCTTCCATTTAGTTTTAGTCTACGTATCATATGGGTTTTTAGTGTTATGGACTTCTTAAATCAAATAGGTCAATGCGAATTTATGAATATAAACAGGGAATACTGTAGACATACATGTGTGTATTAATCAGGTCAATTCAACTGAGTTGGGAGACAACTGGGGGCAAAAGTACTAACTGGGGGTAAATTCTCCCATTGGTGTCATCAATGGCTTTTAAGTAGTATTGTTTTGTAAGTTTATAGCGATTCAGGTATTTTGGAATTTTCATTAGCCAGTCACAAATTTATGATGCATTTGATGGGCTGATTTTATTATCCTATTTGGTCTCAAGGCTCACTGATGGTCTGTTGTGATTGGAGCAATTTAGGGCCAATTCCTCCACACTTCAGTAACCAGTACATATCAAATTGAAAAATGAATAAGTACTCTCAAACTTCATCACCTGCAGAAACCCAGCAAATAGTAAGCACATTTTCTTATGCCACATTTTTATTTTCCCAACAAACACCCTGCAATGTTCCCCATCCCATCCCTCCATTGCTGTCTTAGGTATCACAGGAAAGCTTCCGCAAATGATCATTTACATGTATACCTTCAATTCATTGCACAATATTCTTTCAGAGAGATGGGCAACTACAGCATTGCTCTCCTGGTTTTTGTCACGTCACCTTCTGGTCATTGTAATAGCACATCAGGTGCTTGATGGCAGCTTGATATCTGGAATCCACTTTACTCAGAAAGTAAATTGCTTTTACATGCACTAGGTGTAGTGGTATGTTAGCAATGGTGTGCAATGCCCACATATTCAAAGATAAATTTGAAAGCCATAGAGCATTGTACCCTACAGTATCATGCAATGACAGAGACCATATGCAAGCTGGACATTCACTCTCGTACACGAATTGTTACCATATTTTACCATATATAGCAACAAACATGTGGACTCACTGATTCCTAATGTTACTTACTTAAAAATTATTATAAATCAGACTGAGTAAATGCTCATTATTAGCATTTTCTTCTGAATCTGACATCAGAACATGAGGATGTGTCACAAGCTTTGTCTCTGTAATATTAGATTTGTTATGTATCATGTCACCAAGAATGAGCTACCAATCAATGTATACACAATGACATTACTTTGGTCTAAATTGATGGGTGATAGACATTATAGGCTCATGCATAACTGCATACTGAAACAGAGATGTGTCTAAGCTTCCTATCTTGAGATTCTATATGTACATGGCTCTCACAAATTGATCCTTGTTGGGATCCAAGTGGTCTTCATCAAATAAGAGACTAGTGCACTCAATATGGTACACCATCATAACAAATATCACATGAGTTCAAGTTTCCCTTTGCAGATAGTGTATTTACAAGGTTTTAACCATTTGACCCTTGTTGACCTCACATGACGTTTGACATTACCTAAAACAGTAGGGTTCTTGTCTTCTATGTGATACACCTACACATCAAGTTCAAGATAGTTCAAGCTTCCCTTCTTGAGATATCATGTGAACAAGGTTTTCATTGCTTGACCTCCATAAACACATCAGGGTATTTGTGCTCAATGTAGTTTACTTTCATACCAAATGTGAGAGCTATTTAAGCTTCCTTTCTTCAGATATCATGTTCACAGGGTTTTTAAAATTTAACGCCTTATTACTGTACCTCAAATGGCCTTTGACCTCCACAAAAGCAATATAGATTTTGTGCTTAATGTTATACTCTTACATACTAAATGTCAGATCTGTCCAAGCTTGCTTTCTTGTGATATTGTGTTCACAAGTTCTTCACAAACATATTTGAACAAATTACTGCAATATGATCAACAGTAATATAACAAATATTGATATAATTGCAAGCTGAGTTGTAAACATGTAAGCAATAACATGCAAGAATGGAGAGTGTGTGGGAGATAAACCAGAGACACGGCAAATCAAGAAACTAATGATGAAACAATAATCTGGAACATTTCCAGATGATATTGGATCCAGTAATAGATAAAATAATTGCTCAAATAGTGAGCAATGTCCCCTCACCTTTTCAATGGAAGACCCAGTTTCCTTAGCCCAGAATTTACCCTGGAGTTTATACATCTTAGACTAACTACTATTATAACAATAGTTTGACACAAATAGGGTGTATCAAACATTAGGGGATCATTGAAGGGTTGGTAGATGTTGAATTTATTAATGTGATAAGTGTCTGTAAAAGCATCATAAGGACAAGATACTTCCACAATAAATACTTTCATAACTTCTTGATCAGTGATGAGAAGATCTGGTTTTCTGTGAAGAAGGAATTGGAAATCTGATTGACTGCCAAATAGATCGCTGGTTCTATCTAGCTTTATCACTAATTACACCAGTCTGAGGAAACAACTTCAAAGTTTCAGTCTTAAATCAACAATTCGATCATTCGTAGAGATATAATTATTTTGTATTTCTATGCGCCCATTTCATGATGTGAGAAATTTTATCAGCTGGGTTTTCACAAATCACACAATGTTTTGTGAACAAGCTAAGGTAATGTGAAGGAGAGAATTACACTCTAGCAATTGTAAGCGGGATTTAAAGGTAAATCTCATCTATCCGTGAGAGTGCTGAGTTTCATAAATACTTTGCCAATAAGGCATGATTTCATTTAGTTTTTGACAACCTTCCCTGTGACTTAAAGGGAAATAGGGCGTTTGTCCTACAGAAAACGTCCATATTATTAAAACCAATGTTTGTGGACACGGAATGATAGATTATTCAAAATAAGGAAGGACACTAGTCTTCTTTTCAAGAAATAAGTTTCTCACAGACAGAAACTCAGTTACTTGTTGCTCAACACTAATTTGCTCACCCAAACTTTTCAAAATTCAAATGATGCATCCTCCGTTACTCATCACATGCATAATGTTTCAAGGAGGTGAAGCTTTGGCAGGTGTTAATTGATGAGACTGGATGGTTTAACAATGACTAAAGCTATTTCTTTTGTATGTCATGTTGGTGTATTCTAAACGTGCTATTTCCCTTTAAGGGTCTTTAGTCTATTTACCCGTCTACATACATACATACATACATACATACATACACTCACACACACTAAGAATCTGTTCATTTTTGGTTCCTTGCGTAAGCAAAGGAACCTATGCAGTCAGGTTGGCGTGTGTGTGTGTGCATCTGTGACACTTGCTTAGGTACGCTCTAAAGCAATGGGAGAAAGTCCGATGAAAGTCAAACTTGGTATGTAGGTTTGCCATTTTGAGAAGGTGTGCCCTATTGTTTTTGGTAGAGGTCAAAGGTCATCTGGAGGAATTGTTGGCAAAAGTCTGTTTTGCTTGGGTACGCTGTAACTCAATAGGGGAAAGTCCAATGAAAGTCAAACTTGGTATGTAGGTTTGCCATATTGAGAAGGTGCACCCTATCATTTTTGGTGGAGGTCAAAGGTCATCGGGGGAACTGGGGGCAAAAGTTTGTTTTGCTTGTGTACGCACTAACTGAATAGAGGAAAGTCAGATGAAAGTCAAACTTAGTATGTAGGTTCGCCATATTGAGAAAGTGTGCCCTATTGTTTTTAGTGGAGGTCAAAGGTCATGTGGGGGAACTGGGGGCAAAAGTTTGAAAACTTTGTTATGCTATGGATGCTCATATGTACCATTAGTCCCCCTCCAGTGCATCATGGAAGTACTGCTTGAGTTAGCAGTTTCTTGATCAAATGAAAAAGAAGCATTGTTGTTTGCACTACTGTAGGTGGTCACGCTAGACAAGTTTTGGCTGGATCAGTTTACCTCCTCGTGCCTGAGTGCTAATGTGTGCATTGATTCATGTAAGTGTCTTTTCAATTAGTGAGATGGGCAGGTAACAATGAAAGAAAATAAGTCAGTTGTTCTTACCAGTTTAAACTAGACCCCAGTTGTTCCCTCCAGGGCATGCTAGCAGTTTATTGGACTTTAAAGGGGCATAGATGGGATAAGCCATATTGCAATTTTCAGAGCCCCTTCTTCAAATGAGAAATGCACAGCTGTTTGTGTTTTGTAAAATGAATGGGATATTGCTGTATATTGCAGAAATCAACATCTTCAATTCATTGCATTAATTGAAACGGCTTCTTTGATATTTATGAACTCAGGCATATCATTTTACAGTATGTTTATTCTAAGTACAAGGAACCATAGTGCCCTTAGGCTGTTGTGAAATCATGCAAAATACTTCTTCTCTTACAGATTGTATGTAACACTGTTGATGGTTGGTCACATTAGTGCTATGGAAGTGGTTCCATGTGGGTGCATATTTGTCATGTTTGGGGTCCAATGTCTGAAATGGGCCATTTTGTAGAAACATGAAATATGTTTCTCTCTCTACAGATTTTTGTTACAAAAGTGAGAGTTCATGGTCAGAAATTGACCGTATAGGCTATCGTACAAAGTAATGCAATATGCTCCCTTTTACTTCATAATTAACATTATATGCTCTCCATCTGTGCAAGGAACCAGAGTGCCCTTGGGCTCTTGTTTCTCATACCAGTCAGGTACCCGGATTCCGGCCAAAATGGTGACTTTACATTGTTATTTCCACAGTACTGTACATCACATTTGTGTGGAATAATCTTACTTAGTGCACTGCATACACTTGCCTACACCTTCTCAGGCAAAGGACCACCTGTTTTCCTTGAGGAAAAAAAGAAAATTCCATTTTGAGCTGTTTAATGAGTAGGTGGGTGAAATTTGGCAATCTAACACAGTTTGTTCACACAGCAGAATGTTGTTTTTCACTTTATGAAGTAATCGGTTGTAATTTTGGATCTGGGTAATAAAATGCCATTCGGGTACCCTGGTTACTCGTGAAAACACTATCTAATATAATCACTCATTACAAATGCTAATTAGCTGTTGGCAGTTTGGGATTATTAAATTTGCCTTCCAAATACATTTTTTTTTAAAAAACAAACTTGGTAGAATATGTGAGATTACTCCATGATGGAAGGTTATGCTTTACCCGCAGATTGAATAGACTTTCTGCCTGCTTCATAATGGTATGTCTCATGGTTGTGATGTTTGATAACATCCTTATATTTGATAGATTGATATAGAATAGATCTCTTTAGTGTCCTAGCAAAATGGAAGGCTTAGTATTAGAAAAGATTGTAATCTTATGCATACTGCATCTTAGCTCTAATTTTTTGTTGAACATGTTCATACTTTTGTTTTTTCTATTCACCTTGTTTTTGTCAAGGACCATGAGCACTTTTGTGGGTTTTGCATGTTATAAGTCTTATTTGGTCTTATTTTATTTATCAGTTCCCCTTATCATTGTTGCACCTCTGTAACAGAACACAAGATTATTCCCTAAGTGATAGTAAATGGAAGTCATTAGCAATGTGGTAGCTGACCAGTGTTCAGATCAAGCTAAGGTAAGTGCACAGGGTAATACTACAAGAAGATACAATGAATGCCATGATACTTATATGACATCACTGATAAAATGCTAGCATACAAAATTTAGTACTAAAGAGTAAATATGTTCTCTTCAGATCTGTTTGATGTCACTGAGCATGTTAGTGACTGACATTCTATTCATATATGTTTGATGTCAGTCACATCATCACCATAAAGAATGCTTTCATATAAGTACATCATGTAAATAATTAGTGTATGACTGCTATTTAGCACAATGTAACATCACTGCATAGAAATCTCACAAATGGAGTACCATGGTAATTAAGAGTGGTTGACTCCTTCAAGATTTCACATTTCAACTGCTAGCACTGTTTGCTCATAACAATCTAGGCATTGATTTTTGTAGTTTCGTGTTTCACCACATCTCAGTCAATGTGGACAAGTTGAACTATGCTGAATAAAGATTATTGTTTGCCAAAGTTACCATAATTGTATGCTTGCAGATGACAGACAGCTGATGACTTCTTTGTCTTCTATAGCAGAGGCACTCATGAAATTCTGAAGGGAATGTGAGCCCTCTGTGTTTTCTTTTACCCCACCCCATCAATGCTAGATGTTTATTTAAGGCCTACTGTGTTTGCCCTGACAAGGTGGGTTGGTTGGACAAACAGCTAGCTAGTGTAGAACTCTGTGAGCCATGTTTGAGATATTAATAGCTCCATGGTTCTTCTATGCAGATGCAAAACAAGGTTTTGCTTGGTCAAAAAATTAATTCCACTTATCAATTATGTAATACCATAAACATGTGTCTGTGGAATCTAACCTTCTTTGCAAAGGTAGGATTAGTTTGTTGATGATCAAATGGAAATTACAGTCTGCAAAAATAGTGTTAAGATAACAATAAGGTATTATTTTTAATAAACATTGTTAAGACATACAGATTGTAATCATACAATACTGGATGGTAAGCATAGCAGTGTCAGATCATAATCATAAACCTAGTAAGTTATGTAATGTCATATTGCTATCATAAATGATGTAGTAAATTACATAATATCATGTTTTTGTCATGAACATTGTAAGTTACATAATATTAAAGTGTAGTTATAGACAGTAAATTCATAATATTTGATTGTCATTGTAAACAAAGTTAATCACATAATGTCAGATTACAGTTGTAAAAATAGTATAGACGTAGTATCAGATTTAGAAGTATCCAAATTAAAAGAAATCTTTTACCATAATGGTTATCCAGGTCAGATTTTTGATAACTGTGTAAAGAAATTCCTCAGTCCTGGAATGCATAATCAAGATGAGGAGGATCATGATATTGATTACATGGTCACCATTCCGTTTACAGGTCACCCATCACTAAACTTTAAAAGATCTTTAACAAATCACCTCAGATGTATCAATAAGAAATGCCATGTGGTTTTCAAAACTTTCAAAGTTGGTAACTACTTTTCCTTGAAAATAGACTCCTAAGAAACTCAAAGCTAATGCCATCTATTCTTTTGAAGGTTCTTGTGATAAGAACCAAACTTACATTGGTAAGACAAAAAGGCATTCAGCAACCAGGATCAAGGATCATCTCTCAGGAAAATCAGTTATCCATGAACACATCACTCAGTGCATAGACTGCTGAACAGCAAACAGCAATAATTTCACCATCAAAGATACCGGAAATACAGATTTTGAACTCAAAACCAAAGAAGCCTTGCATATCAAAAAACTCAAACCTGTTCTAAATAACCAACTGTTCCAACATGGATCATCCTATACACTCAGCGTTTTCTACAACCTGTCAGACGTTATATTTCTGATACTATATTGTCTTACGTTATACTGTCTTGCTACTTTTGTATATTTCACTTACCTGAGGAGGAAGATGTGATATCATGGAAAACGTTTGTATTAAACAATGACTTTCGTGAACATTTAAGTGTTAATTTGCTCTTTCATCCGGTTCTAAGTAACATTATATTTGTAAGTTATGCTGCACAATGTCTATTTTCTTTGCAATGAACTTGACAGTGAAAGGAATCAACTGTTTCTGTCTTTTTACTGTACCTGACTTGGGTTTAAGTTAAGCCACCACCTTGTTACAAATCCCAACGGAAACAGTTATTAACCAGATGTACAACTATTGTATGGTTACGACGCAACCTAAGCACTAAGCCTACATTTTGATAATTCTCCATAAGAACACACTAAAAGAATGCTGTACACATCAGGTGCACGTAGTGACGTAGCTGGGGTAAACAGTTGAGAATGAGTTCCCCTTGAAAGATACGGAATACACAGTCAAGTACAGGAGCTACGTATAGTTAAGGACTGGGCCACTCATTTGTAGGTGTTTGGTATTTCAAACCTGAGCATAAGTTCGGTCTGACAATTGCATTGCTGTGTTAGAATATTTTCTCATGGTTGCAAGCCAGGATCCCAGCCTTCACACACACTCAAGTGTTATCACGACATTATCAGTTGTTACTCATGTTCGTAAGGTTTGTTTTACAAGCCCTGCAGCCCAGTGCACACCAGACTGAAGTTTTTGACCAACGAGAAGTTTTGAGTCAGAAGGCATGTTCCGGCACGTTGGCATATGTGCAGCTTGCCGCAGTTAAACATACGAACATGTGAAGTATTTGTCCAAACTGGCTCCAACCAGATCTTCTCAAGCTCATGGCTGCAGTATTGGCTGGGCCTATGTTTGTTGTGGTAACGTCCGCACTGTACCCAATTTACGGTTCGTACGCCCGTTAGTATTACGCATACTGTACTGGGCTTGGCTAAGTTGACTTGAATAATGCAAACCAAGGAAACAAATCGCTACCGTAGATTCAAACTTCACAGAAATTGACAGAGTAAAATGGACACTTTATAATTGTTGAATATTTTAAGAGGTATTTAGGCTGCCTGACCTTGCATTTCGATTTGTCCGGTTTAACTTCGCTGCTTTTTTTGCCACATACAGTGCATTCAGTTCATTTGTGCATGCCTTATCATTACAAGGTGACATCCAGTCTATTCATAGTTTGTTTAGACAGTACACACCTAATCAATTATTGTTACAAAATGAAAGAAAAAAATCCAACAGCAAGAACCTGTGAAGTAGGCCTAAAGCACTCAATAATCTGTCATTTGCTGTAGCGATAAGGACAGTGGGTTGTGTTGTGAATCATAGGCGTACCCCAATACAATTTCAAAGCACCAAACAAAGTCGCACATTGATGATGAGGGGTACCTAACAGGGTAATGGCACTGGGGTAAAATTTTCTGCCCAGTGAAAACACTATCTAAGCCATAACAAATTAGACTGTAATCAGAAACATGCTAAGGACATAATTAAGATTGCAATCCTGGACATATATTAAAGACATAATAGTAGATTGTAATCATAAACATAGTAAGACATACTTTAGATTGTAATTGTAAATGTACAATAGATACTATATCAGATTTTAGTCATAAAAATAGTTTAGACAATACCAGATAGTAATCATAGGCATGGGGTTGAACATACAGTGGTAATTTGAAGTGGAATGATAAACTTTATGAAGGTATTATTCAAGGTTACGTGGACAACAGAAAACTTGTAAACATTTTATCTCTCCATGAATAGCATTCATGTCATTCATGTGTAGTATGTAGATCTTCCTTTGAAAACTCTTACCTAGTATTGTTACGAGTGATAATTTAAGGTCACAAGAGGAGATTGAAAACAAATGCTTTCCCCAGTTGCATTTTAGAAGTCAAGGTTAGTAGATGTTGTTAGTCAAGAAAACCTTGTAAACACAATCTCTCTTTGAACTCAACATGAATGAAGTTCATGTGTTATAAGGCAATCTATTTTAACAAATTGTTGGCTAGTTGTTGTTGACAGTGATCAAAGGTCACTGACATCAATGTAGGTCACTGACAACAATGTAGGTCAATTACTCATCAGCTTGTACATGTAAAATCATGAATCTGTCATACATTAGCTCATCATACAATTTTTGGCAGGAGGTAGTTTGCTGGAAAAAACAAACACTTGACTTTTACTTTAAGGAAGCATATTTTGTGAACAGACCTCTTATTCATTATGTGTTGTGCTGTGTTGGCTCTAAGGTGCGGGATTGGTTGTGTGAATCCCACATTTGTCTCCGGAATCCTGCACAAAGAGAAATTTTATTTATGTGGGAAAATCCGTCATTACACTCGTCCACAGCTGAGGTTGTAGGTACAATTATATATATACACACAGTAAGTTGCAATAGAATCTTAACCAAGTGACAACTCCCTCCCATATTTTGAAAATCCCTCTAATTTTTTTTGTCTAGAGAGGGATTTTCAACCCAGGTGCAATTCCTCAGCACAAACACTGGTGTAGTATCAACGCACTTGTTTTTCATAGCTGAATTTCTATTGGATGTGTTCTGTGAGAAGCTAGGCTACAGTAAGCTACATTATCAAAACCACAATGTTATTTTTGCACCTTGGTTTGTAGCAATCACTATAAATGAGATACTTGAAGCGATTGAAACTTTCACCTTTAGTTTTCATTATATAGTTACTTAACTAATAGATGGATGTTTTTTAAGTGATGAAGCTGTATTACCTTTCATGGTAGAGGGATGTGTGGTTGGGTTGAAGGTATAAAGCTTTTTGGATGCAACTAAATGCTCTCAGTATTTCTAGGGTCATTCTGTTAAGTTGTTTGTTTATGCAAAACCAAAGTTTAAGTCAAGTCAGTTTGGCTTTCCTCAACTAATCACCAACATTCATTTAATATGTATGTTTCATTTCTTGCTTGTTGTAACCATTTCACATATAGAAGTTGATATCCTTTGGTGGAATTACTGGCAAATAGCCTTCGTTGTTTCCATGAACCAAGCTCTTAACCCTGAACATGATCGCCAAAATCTTGTTCATGCCAATAAGTTGTCTTTAATCACACAAATTTGTTTTGGGCAAATAGTCACAATCATTCCTGTTTACACACCATGTTCGTTTGAAAATTACTGTCATTAAAGATGTCTTTTTGCAGGGGTTTCCATGGTTTTTCTGGTGACTCTATTGTGGGAAGGGTTACACAAGCTATGGTGAATGATCTAACAGCTTTCGTTGTCATTACAGGGCCTATTACCTTTGCTTAAATATCCGTAGTTGTCTATCACATTTTCACAGCAATCTTGCCTTTACATTGCAACATTTATTTCCTGTCTCAAATGCATAAGCACTGGTTTGCATGATATTTTCAAACAATTCTATTTCTTTTGGGATTGACACCTTCAGACATTTAGCTTGTATACTATACTTCACTAAGTTCACTCAATTCTTATCAAATGTCAGTTAAGATGTCCCACAATATACGGAAGTAATTCACTTTGCCAGCAGCAGCTGGCCAGGAAGTGGAGAATCATTGTACCTGAACCAAGTGTACCATAAATTGATGATAGTATCAACTAATCAGCTTTAAAGAGCTGTATTTGTACGTCTAGGTTAACCATATATCGATGATTGTACCACCTAACCAGCATTAAAGACCCTCAGCCATAAGTGTACCTCTGGGTTCACCATATATTGATGATTGTATCACATAATCAGCTTTAACCAGGTAACAGCAGAATTAAAATACCATAAATTACATCCCACTGCAGAATTAATTTTCTCAAAAATGTCTTTTTTTCTCAAATTTCAACTTAACTCTTGAAAATGATGTACGGTAAATATTTAATACAAAAATGTGTCATCACCTTCTTCAAGTCACTTTATGACTCAAAAGTAACATCAAGTAAACTGCAAAATTTCTTTAATCGAGAATTCTTCTTCATTGAAATAGAGGGGGTCATCGCAATATTGAAATTTGAAATAAAATACATCTACACAATTTGTTCTGCGATATATTGGAAGAAACATTCTAGAACACTTGCGCGTTCCACATACTTGATCAACGTCTCAATACAGAAACATGTATAACAGTCCTGAGGAATTATTGAACACATTACAGAGCTAGAACATTCTCTGTACACAGCCAACAATCATACTTACAAGGGTGTATCGTTGATTGGCAGAACGTTTTGTAAGTCAGTTCCGGGCATATATTGCAAGATGAGTTAACGTGGTGTGAGAAGGTTATGACATGACAAATATACTCGTCATACACAGTAAACTGGTTAAAGACCCTCTGCCATAAGTGTAAAATAGTATGATTGCAATGACAGTGTGATATGGCTGTAATTTGTAAGTACAAACCCAGTGTCCAATATCTGTAATGAAGTTAAAAACATTCCGTTGTGTTGTCCGTATTGCACATTATGATACTGTGTATGTCATTAACGTAAGTCATTATGTGCGGAAGCAGGTGTACACAAGGTCAGATTAACCAGCAGTTGTTATATTTTATCCTGATCAATTACATTTGTACTAAAGCTTTTATCTAACATCAGAATCTGATCTGAATCTTGTGTTACAACTAACTCTTTAGTATGTGCAAAGGCAAATACTTGGCTATTTACTCCCATGGTAGGTAGAATCTACTTCATACACAACAGCCTTAATGGAAGTGAGTGACAAGACAGTTGTCCATAATTGATATAAATATGGTATCCCCAAAGTAGCAGTATACCTTAAACTCAAAGTAGCGATATACCCTAAACTCTTGGTATCCCAAAGGGGACTTTTTGAAAGTCAATTTTTACTGTATACCTAGACCCACATATGTAAAACTTCCTGTTGTAATAAATGAACTTTGGTTGGTAATTTCTCCTATTTATCAGACAGACTCTGTTATGACAAAAATCCTCCTCCAATTTAGAAAAGTGGATTATGGTTAATTTATAGTTTGTAGATGGATTGGTGACTCCCAACATCTGCTTCTGCTGTCGTGAGCTTGGATTCCCTGAGGACATGGGGGTTTGTGGGCTTGTTATATCTGCTTCCATGAATATCATCTACCTACTATCATCCA
Organism: Stichopus chloronotus; assembly: GCA_021234535.1. Taxonomy (NCBI): domain Eukaryota; kingdom Metazoa; phylum Echinodermata; class Holothuroidea; order Aspidochirotida; family Stichopodidae; genus Stichopus; species Stichopus chloronotus. The sequence goes on along the minus strand of CM037843.1, from coordinate 48,767,663 downwards.
CAGATATGTGTGGTATGGTAAGGTTTGAACAGATGAAAAACATAAATTACAGTGCTTGAATTATTGACACTACCCATGACAGTAAGAAGGCTGACATTGCTTTACCTGCCTTTGTAACCTTACAGGTACTAAAGAGATAATAGCGCACACCATGCCTGCCAGTTGTTGATCACACTCTTGTGTTAAATCTCAAAAAATTTCAGTGTGCAGTAATATCACGTGGTCATGTGCCTCTAGTTGATAATTTACTGCACAGATTCCTAGTCTTATACTTGAACTTGCTGTAGTGTATGACAAAAATAGGGACAGAACTAGCTTTATAATTAGGCTTGGATGGGTTACTTGACTGGAGGAGTCACAGGAGTCAGGACGACACCTGATTGTGAGTCACAACTCTACTTACTGTGGCGTCACAACTCCTTTTGAATTCTTGCAACCATGAAAAAACATGATTGTTTTTGCGTTGAACAGCTTGAGTTAAAGTGACTGCATGAGTTTGAAAAACTGTAACAGAAAAAAGAGCATGTCCAGCTGTATTGTCATCTGTTTGGGATTTTGAGTGCACCAAGTAAATAATTAGGGAAAACATCTGAGGTTCAAACTGTCAATTACATCCAAAGTCTTTGAATTTTAGTAGAAAGATTGTCCAAATGTTCAGAAATCTAAAATGTGCTGCAGACAAAACTTATTCAGTCTCACAATGAATCTTGCTTGAACAGGCCAATGAAATGAAAAACTATGGCCTAATGCATATTCACCACACAACAGCTGATTGCGGGTGGCAACCATAACATACACAAGTAGCACACATGTGATGTACAATACATTTTGGCGTATTATACCTTCACATGGTACTATATCATCAAGTAGTGCAGTAACATGAATGTACACGGAATGAAACTTGATAGTCGCAACATTGCAGCTTTGTGTTGTTTGTTCATTTCTGGAAGCAACAAGTTCCCAACAAGAGACCTGATAAGAGAATTCAGTTCTTGAAGACTCAACGTTCTGCAACGGATGATATTGCAATAAATCACAGCGAATTTACTCAGTGCAGAATGCACAAGATATGTGAGTGTGCTGGACAGCATTGTCAGCATGGTCTAACAATCATAATACGGACCGTTATTTTCAAAACAGTATGCCAAATTTTCACCGATTTAAGCTGTTATGGTAAGTTTTAGATACTTCTGACATCATTTTTGGTCATTTCATACTTTGAGGCAACTCTGCACCACACTAGTAGGGTATTGAGGAATAGAAATAAACATAAGAAACAAAATGGCCCTGTTTTTTAGTTTCTTTAAAAACTCACACCATCTCTTTAATGTTCTTTTGAAAGTTTTTCCAGTTACCTGTGGAATTAAAATTTCATAAATTGCATCCTATTGCAGAATTAATTTTCACAAAAATTTGTTTTTTCGCAAATGTTAATATAATACTGGAAAAACAAAACATTGTAAATGTTTAACACAAAAGTATGTCATCGTTTTTTTTATTCCTTACCAAAGGCAGGCAGGAAATCTATGCAATGGTGGTGGCATGTGTGTGTGAGATGCCTTGGCTTGTAAACACAATACCTCAAGAAAGGAAAGTTGCATGAACTTCAAAGTTGGTGTGTAGATTAAGCCCATAGAGAGTAGTAGATGGTCCCTATTCTTTTTCAGGTAGGTCAAAGGTCATTTGAGGTCACCAGTGGGAATAGTCTGAAAACCTATGAAGGAGGATATCTTAGCAACTGAAAGTTGCTGGAACTTCAAACTTAAACCATTGGTAGCACTTGATGTGTAGATTATCTCTGTCAAGTTTTGGTGAGGTCAAAGGTCAGATGGGGTCAGTAGAGGACATCGCTTGAAAACCTTTTAAACACGTTATTTCAGAGGGAAACTTGCTTGAACTTCAAAGATGGTATGTAGGTAGTCCATTGTTAGTAAATAGCACCTATTCTGTTTCAGGTAGGTCAAAGGTCATTTGAGGTCACCTGAGGAGAAACTCTGAAAACCTATTAAGTAAGCTATCTCAGCTGCTGAAAGTTGCTGCTACTTCAAACTTGTAACCTTGGTTGCTCTTGATGATTAGATGATCTCTGTCAGGTTTTAGGGAGGTGAAAGGTCACACAAGGGCAGTAGAGGTCATAGTTTAGAAACCTTGTACACAGTATCTCCAGAAGGAAAAGTTGCTGGATCTTCAAACTTAGTGTATAGTGTGGCCATTGTGAGTAGATGATCCCGTTTGTTTTTCATGGAGGTCAAAGGTCATTTGAAGTCACCAGCAGTGGAGTTCGAAGACCTTGTAAGGATTTCAGTGACTGATTTGTTGTAGACATGGTATCTCAAGGAGGGTAAGGTTAGTGAGCTTGAAAATTGGTATGTTGGGTTATCTGTTCTCCATTTTAAATATTGGCAAGGAATCACAAAGTCGTTTGACTTTGTTTTTTTTTTTGATTCCTTGCTGCAGGCAAAAGGAATCTTTGCATTCCGGATGTTGTGTGTGGGTGTGTGTGTGTGTGTGGGTGTGATGCTTCTTGTAAACACTATATCTCAAGAAGGGTAACCATGACTGATCTCATACTTGCTGTGTGGGTTGGTCATAGTAAGTAGATGGTCCCTATTGTTTTTGGTGGAGGTCATTTGAGGTCACTAGAGGGCAAAATGTGAAAACCTTGTAAACATATCTCAAGAATGGTAACCGTGACTGATGTCGTATTTGGTGTGTGGGTTGTTCAAATTGAGTAGATGATCCCTATTGTTTTTGTCGAGGTCAAAGGTCATTTGAGGTCACCAGAGGGCAAAATGTGAAAACCTTGTAAACATGATATCTTAAGAACGGTAACTGTGACTGATGTCATACTTGGTGTGTGGGTTGGTCATATTGAGTAGATGATCCCTATTGTTTTTGGTTAAGGTCAAAGGTCCTTTGAGGTCACCATAGGTAAAATGTGAAAACCTTGTAAGCACATTATCTCCAGGAGGGTAACTGTGACTGATGTCATACTTAGTGTGTGGGTTTGTCATAGTAAGCATATGATCTCTATTTTTTTTGATCAAGGTCAAAGGTCATTTGAGGTCACCAGAGGTCAAACTGTGAAAATCTTGTAAACACAATATCTCCAGAAGGGTAACTGTGACTGATGTCAAACTAAGTGTATGGGTTGTTCATATTAAACAGATGATACCTATTTTTTTTTGGTGGGGGCCAAATGTCATTTGAATTCACCAGAGGTCAAACACTAAAAACCTTTTAAACACAATATTTCCAGACCAGTAACTGTGACTGATGTCATACTTGGTGTGTGGGTTGGTCAAATTGAGTAGATGGTCCATACAGCTTTTGGTGGAGATCAAAGGTCATTTGAGGTCACCAGAGGTCAAATTGTGAAAACCTTTTAAACACAGTATCTCCAGAAGGGTGACTGTGACTGATGTCATACTTAGTGTGTGGATTGTATATAGTCAGTAGAACTCCTTTTGATTTTGGTGGAAGTCAAAGGTCATGTGAGGTCACCAAAGGTCAAATTGTGAAAGCCTTGTAAACACATTATCTCCAAGAGGGTAACTGTGACTGATGTCATACTTTGTGTGTTGCTTGGTCAAACTAATTAGGTGATCCCTATCATCTTTGGTGAGGGGCAAAGGTCATTTTAGGTCACCAGAGGTCAAACTGTAAAAACTTGAAAACACTATCTCCAGAAGTGTAACCATGACTGATGTAATACTTGGTGTGTGGGTTGGTAGTAATGAGCAGAAGATCTCTATTGTTTTGATCGAGGTCAAGGGTCATTTGAGGTTACCAGAGGTCAAACTGTAAAAATGTGTAAACACAATATCTCCAGGAGTCTAACCTTGACTGATGTCTTACTTGATGTGTAGATTGTATATACTAAGTAGAAGACTTCTTTTGCTTGTGGTGGTGGTCAAAGGTCGTTTGAGGTCACCCAAAGTCAAACCTTGCTAACACATTAATTCCAGAAGGGTAATGTTAACTGATGTCATACTTGATGTGTAGGTTGGCCATACTGGGTAGGTGATCCCTATTGCTTTTGGTGGACCTCAAATGTCACGGTCATTTCAGGCCACCAAAATAAAGGTCATTTTGGGTTAAAGGCTTATGGTGTATCAAGAAAAATAACTGCAGTTGATCTTATACTTGTCATGTGGATAATTCATGTTTGTTATAATATAACCGTGTAGCAAGGAATCACAAAGCCTTTTGGCTTTCTGGTTTTTTTTTTTTTGGTTTTTTTTTTGGTTTCTTGCATCAGCAAAGGAACCAATGCAGTCAGGTTGGCATCTGTGTGTGTGTCTGTGACGTGCTTGGTTGCTAACTCAATACGGGAAATTTGAATGAGAGTTGGATGAACTTGGTATGTAGATCTGCCATGTTGAGAAGATGTGCCCTATCGGTTTTTGTTGCAGGTCAAGGTCATCTGCAGGTAGGAGGAGCAAAACTCTGAAAACCTTTTTTAACTTGATATCTCAGGGTGGAAAGCTTGGACAGATTTAATACTTTGTATTTGGATGCATTAGGGTGAGAAGATAAGTTTGATTAGTTTTGGTGAAGGTCAAGCAAGAGGCAAAGGATAGGGACCTATTTTAGCTCAAAACTGTGCTATTATGGCAGTCTTGGCCTCCCATAAGCTACATTGTGTATCATCAGTGTTGGGGGAAATTGGCTAACTACCAGCACACTGGTGTATATGGAGGTAATTGTCTCACAATTCACAATGGGGGTTCTACATAGTAGTGCAAAATAAACATTTGTAATTACTAAATTGTGGTGAGGCTTTCAACTCTCAACCTTGTTAGTTTGTAAAAGCTATGAAATGCTCTCTCTCAAACAATTTCTGAGGTCACATGTAGGCCATGGGGAGCCTACAGGGCCCAATGCTTAAAATACACCAATTGTTTCTTCTCAACAGATTTTACAGTACTAAGTCAAGATTGTATCACGTTGCTACTATGATTGTGTGCCTTAGGGTGTTCATTATTTGGGGTCGTAGGCTTAAATGGACCATTTTATGAAATCATTGAAAATACAAACTTCTACAGATTGTATGGTAGTAAGTTGAAATTGTGTCACATAACTACTATGATAGTGGTACATTTCAGGTTGTTTAGGATTATTGGGTTCAAAGTCTGAAATGTACCCTATTGTCCATTTTATGACAGTGTGCAAAATGCTTCACCTGCAGATTGCATGGTGCACGTTGTGGTTGTGTCACATATTTACTATGGTAGTAGTTCTTTCTGAGTATTCAGTATGTTTGGTCCAAGGTCCCTTGGTACTAAGTTGGCATTTTGTCGCTTTACTACTGTAATATGGAAGTGGTGCCTGTACAGGGTATTAGAAATTTTTGGGTGCAAGGTCCCATGTGGCCATTTTATGAAATCATGCAAAATACTTCTTCTGTAACAGATTGTTACATTGTTGAGGGTCTTTCACGTAGGTACTGTGGAAGTGCTGAGGAAGTGTGGTGTTTGTCATTTTGGGGGTCAAATGTCCAAAATCGACCATATGGTCCATTTTATAAGATCATGAAATGTGTTCGTTTTTTATTCCTTGTCGAAGGCAGCCAAGTAATCTATGTGTTCATTGTGACGTATGTGTGTTCGCATGTGACGGCTTGGCTTGTAAACACAGTATCTGAACTTCAGACTTGATTTGTAGGTAGTCCATTGTAAGTAGATGATCTCTATTGTTTTTCATGGAGGTCAAAGGTCATTTTGGGTCCAAAGCTTAAAGTATGAAAACCTAGTAAGGGAGATATCTCAGTAACTGGATGTTGCTGGAACTTCACACCAGTAACACTGGTAGCCCTTGATGAGTAGATAACTTCTGTCATTTTATGGAGGTCAAAGGTCATATGAGGTCGATAGAGGTCATAGTGCGAAAACATTGTAGACATGTTTTCTCAATATAGGAAAGTTAACATGCATTGCCTAGTTTCTTAAACAGTGATTGGCATCGAAAGTGGCATAGAAAATTTGCCCATATGTTTAACTGCCCTACTTTTTTTTAATTTTTTGAGTTGTTGGAAGGCTGTAACAAAGAGATATAAACTGCATTGTGAGAAAACCTTAGTCCCAATTACTTTTTACCCTTTGTAATGCCTGAAAATTCAGACAAACTCTTGAAAGTCACCTTAAAATTTTAGCAGACTTTTAACTGTATTGGTAACACGTTTATGTTCACTGGAACAGTGGAGCATCATATTGGTAACACATAATGTGTTCACTATAACCGATGAACTTCATAATAATTAAAGTGGTAATTAACACATGTTAAACCTCATCTACAGTGTTTTCACTGATACAGTCCTTTTCATAGTAGTAACATTGCTAAAGCATTGGTATGATGCCGTTTGACCTTGTTAGTACATTGAAAACAGTGGGTGAATACTGAGGCATGCATATCTCACAGTAGTTGCTGTAGATAGACAACATAGTGTGTATTGAACGAAACACTTAAAATTCAAACTGAAACAATAATCCTTGGGGGTATACCTTTGGGATCTGCAGGAATATGAAGATCAAAATTGGTTTGTATCATTGTTTAAAGTTGTGCATAAGTGTGTCTTTTTTATTCCAAAGACATGACTGGATTTACCATGAAGGCCTACTTGCTTTTGAAAGTGGCTATTGCAAGAGAAATTTGAAGGCAATTTATGGATGTATGTTGAAATTTATGAAGTTCTTTTGCTTGCAATGCAAGCAGTATTTTGAGGAGAAATTATTAGTTATTCCTTCTAGGTTTAAGTTTATGCTGTATGTTGCAAGAATCTGGCTTCATGGTTTTATTGTGAAGAAGCATATCAAATGGCATGAACCACTTCCTTTCAGTTTTGATGGATGAGTTATATGCATTGTGGGAGAAGCACTTTTCAGCCATTGTTTCACGTTCTTTAAGTGCAAAACATGCAGCTTAGTGACCAGTCTTCAACAGGTTTTCTGAGTTATTCCTTTGCATTCGTTCACAACTGAGGTGGGTCACCTGGTAGAGTTGCACTGTATAACTGATTGGCATGATGGATAAACTGAAAACGTTTACTTCCCTGTGTGTGCTTTAGTGTTTTCATTGGGTATGTGGTACCTGACCAACCTGGGCACCTGGTACCTGACCAACCTGGGCACCTGGTACCTGACCAACAATGTCAGGACCTGGTTCAGAAATTGCACCCCTAAGTCCAACAATTCCCTGGTCTCGCTAGCATACACTGCATGTGTGACACAATTTAGTATATAATTAGCTAAGAACTAATTGATCATGCCTGTGCAAAAGATACATGGTGTCCTATCACTGTGCAAAGCAAAGGGTTATATTATGACTTCACAACAAACTTGTTGCTTATCGTAAGTTGTATTTTCAGGTACCATACCGATCATGGATGACGGGTACTACAGTCTGAATTGTGGAAGAATGGTAGAAACTGGACCTTTGTTTGTGAGAGTCAGGCAGTTAAGATTGTATGTCCAGGGACCAAGAAACAAACCATTAATATATGCCAATTGAAAATCAAGGACATAAAACTGCAGAATGTCAAAGACCAAAGTCTCTGACCATGGCATGAAATGAGTATTTAATGAAGATAAAAAGAAATCAAGAAATAAAGAATAATTAGTACCAATTATACAAGTCATTCTTCCAAAGCAGCAACCCTTTATGGTCCACCGTTAGACCTATTTTACAATAAATAAGATTCAAGTCCATGAATAATTCATAAGACTTGAGGTAAAAGTCACACAATGCTCATTTCTGTGCGACTTGTACGTACTAGACTTGGTTGACCTATTCAAAAAGTTTGGCAGTTTCCAATGATTCTTATCTATACATGAAAACTCAGCAGATTGAAAGTTCCTGACATGTTGTTTCATATTATTGTACAAGAATATTTTGAATATCATTTGTCTACAATATTCTTTTATGGATTTTGAAAGGTCGGATACTTTCATTGATTGTATGACACCATCTGCCTTTGTGCATGTGAATATTTATCCACATCATGATTTCATAAAGACAATGTGACCAACAAGAATTTTAGGTATACATGTATCTGTAATAATAAATTTAAGCATTAATTTCTTATCCATGGATGTAATCTAACACTGTAGCTTATTCTGTCCCTACCTAATCATGCATTGTTTTAACATAGTTTAATGTTTGTTTGATAAGGGAAATCTGTAAGTCCCACTAATGTATTTTCAAATTGGTCACTTGGGTCATTATCACTGTCAAATGTGTTCAGGTTTAACAGAGTTTAAAGGTTAGTCTTTTAATTTCTGAAGTGAATGTCTAGCGGCTGTCAGTCAGATATATATTTAACACATCGTTCATACTTTACAAAGTTTCTGGGGACTGAAGCAACAGCGATGAATTGTTGAATATACTCAGTAAGGGAATGAAATCTGAAGCATTAAGTTGACAAAGATGATGTTGAATATGACTATCTGCATTTGTCATCAACCAGCCAAAATATTTGTGGATTGATGTAACTCAATAATTTGCAAACATTACGTTAAAGATTATTGGAGGTCATAAGGCACATTTTGTTTAGAATTTCAATGAAATGCATTGTTACCAGATAATGTTCTTCATTAATACATATCAATTTTCCACTCAGTGCTAATTATTCTATGTGAACACAAAACACATATATAACAATTTACTATGTAGTCATTAGGATTTCATTGTCAACAACTCAAAGTGAATAATGTAATCATCGGTATCTAGTACATAGGCTTTTATATGGTAAGTAAGAAACCATTACTGAATTGACTTACATGAATTAAATGTGGAAAGCTGATGCTTTTGTATAAACATCAGAGCTTTGGTGAACAGAACTTACAAACTGATCATAGCAATTATCATAATCTTTTCACATTCAGTATAGAGAGGTCTTGATTATGTCATAATCAGACCACTCAGTTTGCTTTGGCCTCATCGACTGCTGCTGCTGTTGTTGTTGTTGCTGCTGTTGGCTAGTATAGTAGACTACGACTGCTACTGATTTACTGTTCATTCTGCTGAGCCAAGTCATTTCAAGAAGCTATTTAAAATGTTCAGTTCAAGCTAGGATAACATTCCAAGGTACTGCAGTATCTCCAACAGTTCAATTGGCTGTTTATGTTACCAGAACATGTAATGGCACTCATCTTGGGTGACTATGCTTCATTTCTCTGCACAATTGTGCGATTTCTTTTATTAATAAATTTACAGTGTGTTGATTGTGCCTTTTTTTTAGTGGTGCTGTATTAATATAAAGTTAGTGAATAGATCATTCAGACATTGCAGTAAATCTGGTTATGATTATTGCTTTCTTTTTTCCACCCTCCCCCTCCCATCTTTTTTTCCTTTTTTTAAGATTTTATTGTACTAGTGTATGTTCATTTGCACTGTTATTAAGCAACATTTTAATACCTTACCATGTGGTCATAGCTCCGTTTTTCCAATCACAGAGGACAACATCAGCTAAAATCTATTCCAATCCCAGCAACAACATTCCTGCACACTACTCTTCATCTATCATCTTACTGCTCATGATTTACCTGTCTGGCAGCCAGTGTCTAGCCATTCCATTTGCTAAATTAATGTTTAGCTTTCCCAGTTGCTTTTCTGATTCTCTGCTGTGGAATTTGGTATCTTTTCTTTTTGCAGATGGGAGAATTAAACATGTAACATGTCAGCAGGTCTTACATTGATAATACAGACATAGTGTATTTATTCCTCTGGAATATATAATTCAAGGGCTAGGTCTCGGTTTAAGTAATAATTGATAGCCACCAATCACTGACCAGCTCAGCCCCAAACATTGGCATTGACTTGTAAGTTAAATGTTTGTCATAATTACATCGTGTCACCTGGCAAAGTGAGATTTTATGATCTAAGTTCACAAAATGCAAATGCTTAAGTCTCTCTTGTACCAAAGAACAATACTTATCAGTAAAGTCACAAGAACTAAACTGCAAACCACACTTTACATATATTGCCGGACAAAATGTAGGCTCTGTAGCAGTACTACTTGCTGTCCCAGGTGTAGTGAGATGAAAAGAACTTAAGCTTTGAACAGTTTAAATAGAACGTTTGCAGTAAAGGAACAACTGCTGAAATGTTAGAGGGTCATGTGATGTTTCGTTGCCTCCTCATCATGGTTAAGTCCAATCAGTCTGCAAATAATGCTCATACTTCTTTGAAAGGAGATAATCTCCGTTGTAGTTTAAGTCATGCTTCCTAGCATGAGGAGGGAGTGCCTATAAAGCTGGTCTAACTATAGCCTCATCTCATTGAATGTTTTGTCGGTTAATGATGCCTCTTTGATGCTTCTCAGCTCTAAGTAGAAGCCTATAATCTAATGCTTTTGACTGTGCTCATGATGTTATTGCATGTATGCTACATATCTAATAATATGATGGTTTGTACATTGGTGATGACTTGCTTGGAGTCTAAATAGGTTGTTGTGATGTGATGTGTGGTCAGTCACTGATTTGTTTAGGCCTGTTTGATTCTCTGGTATTGAAGGAGAAGGAAAGACAGGAGGACTTTTTACAATGTTAAATGAGAGATTAAAATGTGATGAACACTATCACCAAATTCCATTTAAATATGTTGTTTACTTCCTAAATATGGCAATTTGAATGTTCATAGAAATTAATCTGGAAGCTCCCATTTTATGATTGTGATGAAATAACATGACCACATGTGATTGAAAAGCTTTGTTTTTCTTGGTATTTCATTATCAATATATTTTTAACAGTTATGCTTAGATTCAAAGCAGTGTATTAATGATTTGATTATTGCATGATATACCTCAGTCATTCAATACATAGTGTGTGCAGATTTATGGAAATTATAGGTAAAGAAAAAGAATTACTTTAAAGTTCCTGCTTCAGTTGTTATGTGACAGCATAGTTTGACTTACTCAAGTGGATTTACATTCCACATAGACAAAAGTGGCAGCACCATTCTCTGAATTTCAAAAGTAACTTACTTGGATAGGAACCAATATTTCTGAATGACACTTTGGAAGATGTTTGTAAAACACTTCTCCTTCATTTTCATAAATGTGTTCCTGGGGTTCTGCTGTAGGACTTCTCTTTCACTTGGCTTGCACCCACCATTCAAATATGGCTACAATGGTACTGAATACTCTCACATATATCCCTTCCTTGATAGAATGTAATCAATCTGCATCATCAAAGATCTTTCATAATCTTGATTGCTGTTCATTCTCAATAGTTCACATTGTTGTAAGGTAGGGGAAGTGCTGTCCTTTTTCTGCATTCCGATTCATAAAAGTGCAAGTAGTTCTTGAAAGTGCATCTTCAAGCCCTCCTTGCTGCCTGCTTTCCATGGTAGCAGTTTTGGCCTATCATGTATGACTGCAACTTAAGCTGCCAGACTCAGCAGGCAAGGGACATTAGCTTCAATTACTTTAGCCTCATGCTGGTTTATTTCTTTTGTCATTTTTGTGTCTTAAAGCAAGTTGACCTTCAAGTTTCTCTTTCTGCTTTCATTCCTGTGATCCTTGCTTTTTCCTGTTTATTTGGCATTCTGTTCATTTATATATATGCCTATTCATATTGTATCCAGTCCCTTTAGCAGGAAAAAATATTCCCCTGGAGGGAAGGTAGTCTAGAAAAACTGAGAAGCATGAAATTACCTCATATAAAGTTGCCTGTGTTTAATCTGCAATTGAAAAATACCCCAAGGCCTAACTAAGTGATGCCACAGGGATACTGCAGATACAATGATAACTCTCACTGTTTGTCCAGCTCTTATGCATCTACTCATTTCTTACAAAAGATCTCAGAAGTAGGTTCAGTCTAACAGAAAACTAAATTGTAACAGAATCATAAAATAGTGTGGCCTGTGATAAAGAGAAACCTTCCTGGTATTATCAATCCACTATTGTGGAACCCTCAACCTCCAAGTTTGCAGTTGTAGTCAAGCATAAAGAAGTAATATCGTTGTATATTGTGGACTGGGTAAGTCCATGGATTCTACTTCAATGGACAAACCTGTCCAAACATACTTCTATGATCACTTCTCTCCATGCTTGAGTAGGCTTCATTTAATCTCATTACTTGATCCGTTGTGAGTATCTGTGTCATTTTAATTATGAAGTAATGTTATGAAGTTAGTGCAGTGGTTTCTCTTGATTCAGATCATTGTAAGGGACTAAACAGTTCTGTATGGATAGACTTAGATCTTAGATTATTGACCAGCACTGACGCCATATGTATATGTACATAAGTCTCTTAGAGAGAGAGATTACACTGAAACCAGTCTCTGCCTATTGAAATCCAACTCACTGCCAAAAATGATTTTCTCACAGTGTTGATAACATTGAGCTCTCAGTTTTCCAAGTAGGTCACATTATCATTGGAGAAGTGTAACACCATGTCCTAGTTTTCAAGGCAGCTCTCATCACTGAAGTACCATGAAGAATGATTAAAGCAACACATGTGACTATAATTGTTAGCCCTCTTCTTATCACTGGAGATCAAGGAAAAAATGGCTGATGCATAACTATGATCTACATTGTTAGGTCACTCTCTATCACTGAAGACCGAGGAAAAGAAAGGCTGAAACAACACTATGATCTACATTGTTAGCTTTCTCTATATCATTGGAAAATTAAAGCTCTGTGCCTAATCTTATTTCTAATAACCCTCTCTTTATGATTGGCTAACATTCTTGTCTTTATATATTGGTAGTCCTGCAAATTATTTTCTCACTCATTGGGACACCCCTATCTTCCGACACCCCTATGTTCCAACACACCTATACTTCAACAGCAGGGACTTAGACCCTCTGGAGCTGTGTTTGGCCCCCAGACATGTAGTATCACAACTTTTCAATTGTATAAGGGTTGTCTTTGGCTATTACAGCACCTATTTACAAATGAACCAGTTCACAATGTATGGTATGATGTGCGATATTATTTCATACTGTTAGTTGATGCTATTGTGTTTCAACACTAAAGTGTTATAAATCGTGTGTTGCATAATCTGATCAGTGCATCATAACTATGCCAGCCATTGTAGCCGGGCCCCCAAACTGTGTCTGGCGTAATGGATGTGTAGCAACATAGGAGTGTCAGGACTTAGGGGTGTAACCCTCCTTCCATAGCTAACACAATGGCTGTTTATGAAATCTTCAAACAGAATTCATAAGGAGGAGCTGTTACAGTTTGCAACATGTAAGATACATCTACTTTCAGCAAAGTTTTGCTTTGACTCTGGAAGGCATAAAGTGGTCTTAATCTAGCTGAATACCCACCACAGTCCACACTTATATCACATATACTTTCTAAATATAAATATATATTTTCACAAAAAATTATGTCCTTTAAAATATAACTGCTGAAACCCAAGCTAGTGTGGTATAACCTTATTTCCTTCTGGGTTGATATTTCTTCAATGGGGTCTGTAATTGTCATGAGTGAAATCTATACTGAATATACTAGACTAATATGTGTATGTCAGTCTTGGAAACAGTAGGATTTCTGAATTTTAACAATACCATATTTGATCATCATCAGAAAACACTTGATTGTTAATGCAGTTTTCAGTCCTATCTTTTAGTGTCTAATGATTGACTAGAAAAGTTAGTATTTACTCAACTATCAAAGGACTGCAGGTTTGACTGCTTGATACATATAGCCCCTACATAAACCTGGACTTTTTCCAGAGTGTACGCAGATATCTCATTGATGAAGACCTTTCATCGATAAGACAGTTCATGTTCTGTATTCATGTTGCAGTTTCCTACCTTCATATCCATGTCCAGTTTGGGGCCAATACAACCAACCTTTGCAGAATTAATCATTCAAACTGGTTTGTCAAATAAGAGCTTTTAAGTAAAAATTAACATTGATATTCACTACAAGGAGCACAAAAAAATTAAGAAGAAGCACATAGACGGGTAAAGTTGTGTTTCTTGCAACGGGTGTTTTGTGTTGAGTTGAGGCCGTAACAGTAACTTGAAAACCAATCTTAATGAAAGTGAGTTTGTAGTTACAAACCGTCACCTTTTATGCATGATATGAGTTGTCAAAAGCAATGAACCATTGCCATTCAGCAACATAGATAACTGTAGCTGCTGGACTGTCCTGATGCTGGAGTTATTTTGTGGCTTTGTGTCAAAACATTGTCAGGCAAAGCTGAATGGATTGTATACATTGCAATGTTTTTCTTATATTTTCTTTTCTTATCTTACAGGTTTGAAAAAATGTCTGTTGACTACTCCAAGCAGAAATGTTTAGTCTGTGGGGACAAAGCCAGTGGCCTTCATTACACTGTTGTGTCCTGTGAAAGTTGCAAAAGTTTCTTTGGCCGTAAGATCAAGAGCAAAGCGAAGTTCTCTTGTGAAGCCAATGGCAATTGTGTAATGGATCTGTACACAAGAAGGCATTGCCCAGCCTGCAGACTGAAGAAATGTTTGGATGTTGGAATGAAACCAGAACGTATGTTCTAACATCTTTTAACTTGTTTTATGAAATTATTCTGCAATGTGGTAAAAGCTTATAGTCAATGAAGAACAATCAATTAACATGTAGCAATTTATTTCTCACACAGAATGCCAGGATTAAGTTCCATTACATTTCCTTTCTGATTCCTTGCCGAAGGCAGGCAAGAAATCTATGTGTATGCAGTCAGGTTGGTGCGTGTGTATGTGTATGTATGTACGTACGTTCGTAGGTACGTACGTTCATATGTACATACGTATGCATACATGCATGAATGTATGTATGTGTGTATGTATGTATGTATATATGTATGTGTGTGTGTATGCACATGTGTATGTGTGTGTGTCTGTGACACTTGCTTCAGTACACTCTTGCTCAACAGGGGAAAGTCGGATGAAAGTACACTTTGTGTGTATGGTTACTGTATTGAGAAGGTGTGCCCTATTATTTTTGATGGAGGTCAAAGGTTGTCTGGGGACACAGGACACAAAACTTGATTCAGTACGCTCTGACTCAACAGGGGAAAGTCAGATGAAAGTCAAACTTGGGATGCAGGTCTTCGGTATTGAGAAGGTGTGCCCTATTGTTTTTGGTGAAGATTGAAGACAAAATTCTGAGAACCTTTTTAAAGGGAAATAAGGCGTTTGTTTTACAGAAAACAGCCATAGATTTAAAACCAGTGTTCGTAAAGGTAGAATGACCGGTTATTCAAAATAAGGAGAGATAGTAGCCTTCTTTTCAAGAAATAAGTTTCTCTCAGATAGAAATTAAGCTATTTGTTGCTCAACAATAATTTGTTCACCCAAACTTTTCAAAATTCAAATGATGCATCTTCCGTTACTCATCACATGCATAATGTTTGGAGGAGATGAAGATGTTTCTGTCTGACCAGATGTTTCTGGTTAGACTGTGAATGGTTTAATAATGATTAAAGCTATTTTCTTCGTATACGGTATTGGTATATTCTAAACGCCCTATTTCCCTTTAACATAATGTCTCAAGTTACAAAGCTTGAACAAAGTTAATACTTCATATGTGGATGCATTACATGTGAGAATGCGCCCTTTAGTTCCACTGCCGTGAGTTGGAAGCCAGTGGCTTCCAACTCACGTTTGAAGGGCCAATTCTTTCCCTAGTCGGTGACGTATTCCGTAAGCGCTACCTCTGCGATGCTGACAGAATTTTTCAGCCACGCACCAAAACGTGGCACTATTTTTGCATGTTATTGGAGAAAGGATACCAAGAAAGTGTTTGATGGCTCATTTACATCCTATAAGGTGGTTGAATTTTTCAATTTGGTGCAGAATTCGTCAAAATACTTACGTCCAGATGCCTAATCCTTTCAAAAATCATTTAAGGTTTGCTGTTCCCTAAGTGAGCGTCCTCCTTACAAAATATCTCCTACCACACGTTTGTTTGGGCGCCAAGCGTTGCCACAGCAGTTAAGTTGTACACAGTGTAGTGCCTGTGCAGTGCAAGTAGTATTAGACTGTATGCTGTGTAACGTTGTTGGAGTACAGAAGTTTGTACGCCACGTGGGTAACACAAACTTAAGGTGTGATCGATGTAACTTTGGGTGTTAATTTATAGTGTGATGTTAAGGTTGAAATTATGAAGTTAAATCCATAAAATATAAGTAAAACTAAAAAGGTATAAAAATGTAACATCAGTATGTTGAAAAGCGTGTCATTGAAATCTCATGTTTAATGGGGTACAAGAACATATATTTATTTGGAAATTCACGGTAATGATACAGTCCGAATGATGCTAATGATATTGACACTACTGCAGAGGTAGACTTGGCAAATTCTTTCTCGGCGAATGAATTCTCCTCCTTTGATACTTTCCTCACAATTTGAGCTGCAGCCTACTTATACCCAACCGAGGAATATGTACTCATCTAGTAATGGCGTTTCCCTGTGATCGTCTTCCGCCGGAAAGACTTTGGACACTCAATATAATTATGTACAAATGAATAGTCACGTTTGACGTTAGGGTTAATACATATTAAAATACTATGTGTTGGTCTCATGAAATGAGCCAATAGCAGCGATCGAACAATGATTTGCCTACGGCAGAAATAGGATATCACTAAGAGAGGTCTCATACAGTTGAAGGAGAGTAGAATATTGCCATGATAGTTACGTAACTAATCAGTCGTATGTCCTTTCCCCATCATCACTCCCATCATTTCTCACAATGGCCGTGATTGGCTTCTACCGAATTCGGTAGCAAAAAGCAATGGTGTTAGTTAAAAGTTGTGTGCATAATTAAAACGAGTGCCTAGAGTCTGCGAGGGCAGCTATCAGTGGGGGGAGAAAACACTCTTCCGGAAGAGCAGTACAGTGTGGGTGTTCAGAGGTGGCAGAACCAAGATTTACAAAAACTTTCCAGCCCAAGCAGACTCTGCAGAGTCTACTGCAGAGGGGGAGGAAGTTTGTTTGTGAGAAGAACACATTTAAAAACGAAAGAAAATGGTGATATTTTGTTAAATTGCTTCTTAACCAACCAAATTTTTCGTTTGAAAGTGCAATTCAATGGTAAATCGCCGTTAGATTTCGTATCTGGACATATTTTACTGTAAATTTCACTTTTGTGTGTTATCTTGTAAAAAGAAGGCCAGTCAGCCAAGTGGAGAGCGGTATTGAATTTCTTTGGGATGATGAGGTTGCCTTGATATGTGCCTGGGGCAACGAAAACCGGAACGGAAGTGCGATTAAAGGGCGCTTTTTCACATGTAGGGTAGTGGTGCCTTTGGGGTGTTCAAGATTTTGGGGTCCAAGGTACAAATGGGCTGGCACATGAACCCTTTTATGAAATTGTGCAAAATGCCTCTTCTCCTGCAGAGTGTATGGTATTACATTGAAATTGGGTCACATTACTACTGTGGTAGAGGTTCCTTCAGGTTGTTCAGGTCCCATATGGACCATTCTATAAAATCATGCAAAATGTTTCTTTTCTGCAAAATTTGCTTTACAGTGTGAAAGGTTTGTCAAATTAGCATTGTGGTAGTGGAACCTGGGGTGTTCAGGATTTTTTAGTCCAAGGTCTAAATGGGCCATATGGGTCCTTTTATGAAATAAACTGTTAAAGGGGCTCATTGAGTTGATATCAATTGTGGTGACTTTGAAGGGTGTAAACACATGGCAATACTTGCAATTAGCATCCTTCAACAAGTTGCACATTCAGTAGTTATAAAAACTTTCAAAATTTTTGAATTTTTAACTGTTACTTGTACTGGCTGTGTGCATATGAAAAGTTTCTGGTCATGAATTTTCAAAAACCAAATTAAATTGTTAATTAGTTACTCGTTAACATTCCATTGTATGTGAAACATTGGGATCATCTTAGTTGTACATTTGTTGTTAGTATGTGAAGGAAACTTGACAGGTTTAGAAAAATTTATTGAATTTCACAAAATAACTTAACAAGCCTCTTTAACATTGACAGCTTCTGATGAGTAGATGATTTTCTTTATGTTGGTCAAAGGTCACATTAGGTCAGCAAAAGTCATACTTTGAAAACCTGGTAAACATGGTATCTCATTAAGGGTAAGGTGATTGAATTTCAAAATTGGTGGGTTGATTGTCTGCTTGCTTTTCTTAAATGATGGGCAAGGAATTACAAATTCCTTTTACTGTCTGGTGTGAAAGAAAAAAGAAAAGCCCATCTTAGACTTTAATTCTGTTAATTTTCATGGTCAAAAAGCTTACAGCCAGTAAAATTCTGATTCTCTTTAGACCAAAGATTTTGCAGCCCTGAAATAGGATGGCAGTATAGAATCTTTGCTGTGAACATAACAGGATGAAAACTACTTTAGCTTGGCAAGAGTTCAATCAGGAATAAAAAGTCATTGATGTGGATTTACAACTCACCAACTAATGTCAATGGAATTTTTTATGAAAATGCCCTGATAAGTGTTAATATTCCTTCATGAATAAGTCTTATTGCAGTGGGTTGTCACGGTTTTCCTTTTCTTTGGTTATGTGTACTTACTTAATAATGACCATCCCTCTGTATGCCTGGTATCATTCATTATCTGTCTTGTGTCTACCTTCAATGTGGTTAATTCTGTTCATCCTCTTTACAACTCTGTGTACCTCTTTACTTCAAGAGGTACTTGATGAATGTTTCTCCTCTCAGCAAGATTTAATTTTATGAAAGCCAGAGGAGAAATGTCACCACTGATTTATAACACTGTCTACATCAACAGTGTTCTGTATCACCCTTGTAGGCATTTATAAGATCATATATTAACATTCCATAAATGTTAAGTCTGTTCTTATGTTTTTGTGCATGTTGATACTAGGATGAAATGAAACAGGTGGTTGCTCTGCTATTTATTGATTCAATCATGAGGGACTCATCATCATGTGATGATTTATTGAATTAAACTGAAGCTGTGATATTTCTGCATCTGTGGAAATAACTGTCTTGTAAACAGATAGTAGTATAAGAAAGAAATCCTGAAGTTTGTTAAATGTGATGAGTATGGCAAGCCAAATGCCCAGTAATTCGAGAAACTTGGATTATCAGTTGATAAACCAGGTTCATCTACCAATAAATGAGGTTTAACTGGTTTTATCGATTTGATAAACCAGGTTTTTCACTTCATGATAATGTATGGTAAAGATGATGAAGGTGACTTATCAAAAATCCAATAATTCAATGAACCTTGTTTGTCATGATAAACTAGGGTCACTAAACCTGGTTTATCTGTCAGTTAATCAGGTTATTGAATTATTGGGTGTTTGGCTTGCCATAAATGCGGATGACATTTCCCCACTCTGAGGGATCCCATGTTCTCAAAGGTTACCTTGGGAATATGGTAAGTGTAGGAAAGGGTAGACAGGTTGTATTTGAATACCAAGCTCCCATCTAATAATGTTGTGAGAGGTCAGGGTGAGGAAACTGTCAAGTAACATACATCAAATCAACTGTAGGAATATCATGTATTACACAGATGAATTGCTTCACCTTGTGTGCAAGAAGACAATTTCTTGAAATCCTTAGAAAAATGAAGTTTGAGTGGTGTCATTTTAGTCTTAAGGAATCATTACATATTGGTATGGACAGTTGAGTATTCTAAACCTTCCATCATGCGACCATTAAATCTTAAAATCTGATTGTCAGGCTAATACTGATTGCATGTGTACGTAAAAACCAGAAGGATAAGATTAGATTATGTTTGATCTTAAGCTTTTTCGTTATGTGTGGTATGGATGGTAATCATAATATATGCAGTCACATTGGCATGTGTGTATGTATGTGTGTTTGTGACACTTGCTTGTAAACATCTTAAGAAGGGAAGGTTTAATACATAGAGATGGGACAAGAGTAGAATGTAATTGCCCATACTCCAGAGATTGTACCAGAGTACATTTAATGATTAAAAATACAGAGATGGGACCAGAGCAAGTGCTTTCATTGATTCCTAAAAACTGGAATCCGGTAATTTCTGCGTATACCCACTGAGTACCCAGGTACCCAACTAAAATGTCCTCTTTATCGTTAACGTTGTCATTTCCACAGTACTGTGCATCTTAGTTGGTGTGGAGGGATCGTGCTACGTGTACACCCACTTACTCTTGACATACTCATTAATAGGGCTACTGATTCCCCTCAAGAAAAAGTAAGCAAATTCCATTTAAAATTTTTTGCTTGCATTTTATTCATGTTAAGCAAACCGATTGAATATTGTATCATGTGTGCATGGGTGGGACCATAGTAGAAGGTAATGACTCATGACACAGGGATTAGAGCAGATTGGACCAGAGTAGAAAAGTAATGACTCATGATACAGGGATTAGAGTAGATTGGACCAGAATAGAAAAGTAATTACTCATGATGTTTAGATGGTACTGGTGTAGAATTAACGACTTATGATCTACAGAGATGGAATTAGAATAGACTTAGTAACTAAAAATATAGAAATTGGACCAAATGGCAATACAGATATGGGGCCAGAATAGATAAAATAACCAAAAATATAGAGATGGAACCGAAGCACATATTGATGATTCATGAGAAAGAGGTGGGATTAGATTAGAAGTAATAAGTAAAAAATAGAGATGGGACCAAAGAAGAATGTTATAACTCATGACACACAGATGGGACCAGAGTCGGTATAAAACTTGAAATACAGAGATGGGACCAGAGTAGAAAGCACTGACTTATGATGAAGAGATAGAGTAAGAGTTAATAACTAAAACTGTAGAGATGGGGCTAGAGTAAGAAGAGATGACTTCTGATAAAGAAATGGGATTAGAGTTCCGAACTAAAAATAATAGAGATGGAACAAATTACTTATTCCACACTATTTTCCAAATTGTCACAAAGGCAGCATAAAATACTGACCATAGACACAACTGGACATAATATCTAGAGCTTTGAAACAACTAGATTATGCATATACCAGTCAACTTTCTAATATCCTTCTCTTTTGCCATACTTTGTGCTTATTTTCTTGTAAAAAAGCTCAATACTAGATAAGAGCTCAGTAGTAGTATGGAACCAAGTCCCCAAGTCATTTAGACTAAAAATAACATTATCCGCTGGGTGTCAATTAAGTAACATTGTGAATAAGAAGGTCTTACATTTTCAGATAAGGGTCTAGTCTACTTCGTTGGTGCTCAAGTGGATTGGCCTCTAGGTTAGAGAATAATGCAGTAGTATGCTTTAATGCAAAAATTCATAACTATTTCCAAACTAGCTGTAGGCAGAAGTAATTAGGAGCTTTATGGCCATGGGTCATGTCATATCAAAATGATTAAATTAATAACAATTGATTTCCTCTGTGAAAAAGTGCAAAGAGAACTTGAAGAGGTTATTGAAGATATGATATATGTAACCATGTAAAAATGTACTGAAAGGTTACTACAAGGTATGTTAGAATTTGTAGCTGATTTCTGCATTCATTCTAAGGATAATGTGATGGATGATGATACAAATATCATTTCATTAGTTCTTGTGCTTATCATTAAAGCACATTCAGATATCCCTTTTGTTTATCAGTTTACCAGAGATGTACTGTATTAGTGTGTGAACCTTTGCAAGCATGTATCTTTTTTGAAATAGTGCACATTATAGTTAGTGAAATATGTGAAGAAAGAAAAGGATTCAAAAGAAGGGAGCGGAGTTGACAGTTGCAGACATACCACTTGAAATTTGTTTCAAATATGTTATGCACTGAAACACGTTCAGTGACAATAGACATTTATGTTTAGGGTCTACACCCTCCACAGAGAATGAAGATCATCTTAGATTTTCTAAGGTCAATCCTGTACTCCCATTGAAAAGCTGAATTGCAAAAGTCCTTGGAAGTGACTTAAAATGTGCAAGCTATGTGGAATTTCTGATTGATAGAGTTATTTCACAGCTTAGGCCAGACTTCAGTAAAGGCATTCGTGAGATGTGTGACAATGATTTGTTGATGCATATGTTGATGTCATCCAAGATGTCATCTTACATAAATTGATTTTGGGACTTTTTTGTATTCTGGGCCAGTTTTCTTTTTGCATCTTTTTAGTTCACCTGAACACTACACTGTAGGTATTGAACCCTAAGTACCTTGGTAATACATTGAGTGTGTTTGTTTCCCATAGGATTATTCACCATATGAACTTTGATGACGTGTGATCCTTTCCAGTCTGCCTACAATGCAGATGGGATTGAAACAGCGTTGCTATTTGTCAATAATGACATGTTATGTGCACTTCACAACAAGCCAACTCGGGAGATTTTTGGCAGAAGGGCAATGGTTGGCCCATCTTGGTCATCTCCTCAAAATGTGAGACAGACAATCTGAAAATTAGGATGGTCTATTGCATGATTTGTATTCTTTCACACACTGCTAATTTTCCCTGTATGAATGGTCATGAAAAGTTTTCAGATGGTCAGTAAATTGCCCACCTACCAAATTCTTCGCTCAAAAGTGGTGTAAATGCTACTTCTGTATAAATTTTGTCTTATCTAAAAGCGTAACACAATAAAGCTGGGATATGAGTTGTACTGGCAATCGCCTGGTCATCTACCTTTTTTTTTTGTCATGTTTCAGAGAAGAGAAAGTAGGGGAAAAGATCACAGGTCTGTCAAAAAATGTGAAAGACAACTATGCACTAATCTTCAAGATATTTGAATATGACAAATGTCTCAACATTTTTGTTAGCCCTACAAAATTCAATCTCTTCAAGAAATCATAGCAGTCAATTACTGTTACTACTTGAAATCAAATAGACCAATGGGAATGGATATGAATATTCATGTATGCAAAAAATGGTGCTTGAAGGTGGTTTTTTTGTAAAAGCATAATGTAACTTTCACTGACAAATTTTAAACTCACATTCCAGCTTTATGGAGACTAAAGCTTTGAAAAATTGCTGGAAGATTGAGGGTGTCTCGATGGGGCCTATGGAATTTTTCCCCTATCTTTTATTGCTACATGGCCAATAAATGACATAGGCTTGTGCTAACACCATTTGACTGGAGTTATGAGTTTGTGTTGGTTCCACATAACACTGTTATATATATGGTAAATTACTTTTCCAGTATTCATAAGGATAATGTATTAAGTTGTGATAAAAAGAAGCCATCCTGCTCATGATGAAGCGTTTAAGGCTTAGCAGTACATTAAACAACATGTATAAGATAATTAACACTTTCGATTAAAAATTTTTTGAAAATGTTATTGCAGTCAGTGACATGTGTGGTCTAGACTGTTAGTGTGTAGTATGTATGTTAGGCAACAGCAAGAGTTCCAAGCCATTATCAAGAAGAATACCAAGTAGGAGAAAACCTTCAACTGAAAGTTTGCAAACATACTGTGAATTGTTAGCTTTAAGGTGTTGATGCCATTTAAATGTTTTTGGCATGCAGGATTGACTACAGGGGTATTTTGTGATACTTTTGTTTAACGATCTTCACAGTGGATAGAGTTTTCCACTTACTGTACACAGGATGTCTGCAGTGATCAATGCAACTTGTGGGATCGTACAATGCTTTGGGAACTGAAATTCCTTACTTTACATACATTGTCACAAATTTGAAAAAAAAAACAATACCCAAAATAATTTCAGTACTACCTTATTTTTAAGTCATTAGAAGTTGATATGTAAACATTTCAATGAGTGTTTTCAGGTCAAACTTTAACATTTCAGGGAGGTAGCAATATTGATGAATAGCAACTCCCCACATGATCTTTTACAGCACTTATGTACTAGTACTGCCGTCAGCCTTATGGTCCACTGTGATCGCTCCGTAGGTTGCAAAGTATTTATGGTAGAAAAAAAAATGTACTTATCTTCATACACTCTGATGTTTTTAGCATTTTATTTTTCACACTGTGGAATATTTTCTCAAGGTGGGGCAGTGGGAAGTCCCTTTCTGTAAACTCTTACTTCATTCATGAACACTTTAGCCAATCAGTGAGCAGGATTCATAGTGACGGAGGATCATTCGATGTTTAGTATCTTCCAGGCAACTGCATAGGAATTTTCAATAGACTAGCAAATGTGACCATGTATGCACCTGCTGTGAACGTTGTTGGCCATGGCACAGTGTGATCAAAACTTTTTTGAAAAGAATGACTCAAAAATCTTCAAGACACTGCAGCAAGAACTCCACCTTTTTCTTAGAAATCAAGTCACATCCTCCATTCTTTAAAGCAGGATGTGCTGTTATTCCTGCATTTTCCAAAGTACAACAAAGGACTCCTTGGACTTCTTATAGTTGCAGAAAGTTGTAAAAACTCCTGTGCAGGTATATGTGTCCACGTATAGCCTAATTTCTAAAGGAAATGCTTTTGCGTAGGCGTTTCATTGTAGCAATTGTTCACATGGAAGTGCCGCACATTTACCTACAGGGTCCAGTTCCACTAACTTTCTACCCGAAAAAACTAAATCGCTCTTCTTCATACTGTAATTAGCACTCTAATTAATGAAATTTTTAATGACATAAACCTGGCATGGCATGTTATTATCCACATTGGTATCAAATGACAGAAAATGATAGAAGATCAACCGTAAAGGCTATTTTTATTCCTTCAATCAGCACATCCTACTTTAAGGACTTGAATTTGTTTACCTGTATCACACAGAATTTTACTTATTGTGTACAAGTCTCAGAATGACTGCGTTTTGGTGTATTTCTAACTTGTTGAGTGACCCTTTATATTCCTCCTCGTGAGTTCCTGCTTCAACAGATCAAATGCAAAGTATCTGTTGACTGAATACACGGCTTAAATACCCTGCATGCGGATGTAGTTTAATGGGGGTTTGTTGTGGCAGCGCTATGACTTTGGAACAATTTACCTATTAGTGTTTGTTCCTCAGGACAAACACTGAAGAAAAAATTGAAAGCATACCTTACGTGTATCACACCTTAACCTATTTGCCTTGGCCTGTTCAGTAATCCCTACTTTTGCTTTTGATTCCTTGCCGAAGGCAGGCAGGGAAAGTGTGTTGGTAATACAGTGTATACCGATGATCCAATGAAGGAACCTGTCTCTACAACTGAATGTTGCTGGATCTTCAAGCTGTTAACATCGGCACACCTTGATGAGCAGATGAACTCTGTCGTTTCTTATGGAGATCAAAGGTCATTTTGTAGTCAGTAGAGAAGATAGTTTGTAAACTTGTAGACATGGCATCACACAAAGAGTAAGGTGTTTGAACTTCAAAATTGTTACATGTAGTGTCCTTTGTTTTCTATGAATATTGGCATGGAATCTCAATTCTGGTTGGTTACTTGCTGAATGCCAGCAAGGAAGCTATGCGGTCATGATGACATATGTGTGTGTGTATTTGTGTGTGTATGTGATGCCTTGGCTTGAGAATATGTTATCTCAACAAGGTGACCTTCAAAACTGGTGTGCAGGTAGTCCATAATGAGTAGATGATCCCTTTGGTTTTAATGGAGGTCAAACATCATATGATAGCTTAAAATATGAAAACCTTTTAGAAGGATATCTCAACAGCTAAATGTTCCTCACATTTCAAACTGATCTCATTGGTAACACCTTAGGAGAAGATGATCTCTATCATTTTATCTACATCAATGGCCACATGAGGTCACCAGAGGTTATAGTTTGCAAACCTTGTAAACGTAGTATCTCAATAAGGGAAAGTAGAGCTTGATGTGTAGGTTGTTCATTGTTGCTAGATGGTTCCTATGCTTTTTCATGGAGGTCAAAACATGGATAAAGTATGAAAAAATGTTGAGATAACATGAAAACAAATTGAGATATCTCAGCAACTGGATGTTGCTTGAACTTCATTGTGTAGGTAGTCCATTGAAAGTAGATGTTACCTATTGCTTTTAATGGCGGTCAAAGGTCATTTGTGGTCACTGTAAGTTATAGTATCAAAAACTATTGAGGAACGTATCTCAGCTACTGAATGTGACTGGACTTTGCAACTGTTGATGTCAGGTTGTAAAAATGTTACCTCACAAAGAGTAAGGTGTTCGAATTCAAAATTGGTATGCATTGGTGGTTTTTAGCTCATACCAGCATGCTGGTGTGAGCTTTTGTTATCACATAGCATCTATCTATCTATGTGTCCACACTTGTTCAAAATGCTTCTCCTCCCACATGCTTTCATGGATTTATTTGAAACTTGGACATAATGTTCCCTAGATGGTGGGCTATTTGGGGTGTTCAGGAATTTTTTGTCCAAGGTCCCATGTGGGCCCAAATGGCCCATTATGGGAAATTCTGTTTGAAATGTTGCTTCTCACACATGCATCCATGGATTTATATTTAACTTGGACACAATAATCCCTGGGTGGTGCCTCATCTGGGGTGTACAAAAAAATTTCAGTCTAAGGTCCCAGGTGGACCCTATGGTCCAAATTCTACAAAATGCTTCTTCTCCTACAGATTATATTGTACAATGCTGATGGTTTGTCACAATGATGCTCAGTTATTGGTCCCTTCAGGGTGTTCAGGAATTGGTTGTCCAAGACCCCCATGTGGGCCCAATGGCCCATTTTATGGAATTTTGCAAATTGCCTCTTTTTCTGCTCTTGAAGTGCCCTTTTAAACTGTCATACACATCTCAAATATCCCTAGCATGCATGAACGATAATCGAGTAATTGGACAGTGTCAGTTGGTATGTTAACTGAACTCTGTATTGCCCTCAGGTACGTTGACCAGTATTTGGACTTAAAGGGGCACTTTGAGTTGTTTCATGAACTTCATTTAGTCTTCACAAACATGTGACTTTTGTGTCAAATTTGTAGTGACTGTACAATGTTCAACTAAGAGGGCCCCATTATGAGTCACATGTAAATGACCACTAATGAGTGAGTAGCTAATGATTTAAATTGGTTTTAGAAAACTTGTGACTATTCACTTTTCCTAAATTAGTACCAATTCATATACCCACAGCCAGTAAAAATTGACAGTTTTCATAATTATTGGATGTGAATAGTGATGCTAATTATAAGCATTGTTATTTGGTAGTACCCATCAAAATTTTCACAACATTAATTTACTGACAAAGATCAAACTTCTGCACTGTTGGGGCTCTAGTTTATGAAATTCTGAAAATTGTGCAGTCCTACAGATTTTCTTGTAGAGTGTTGATGATTTGGTACAATGATACTCAGTGGTACCTATAATTTGACATAATGATACATAAATGGTACCTTCAGGATGTTGAGGTATGAGCTTCTGCATCAATGGTGCTGTAGTTTCCCATGAATATTTGCAAGGAATCTCAAAGTCATTGGACTTCTGGTTCTCTTTTTGTTTTAAAGCACTTTTGTGGATTTGGCACATTATGAGTTCTTGTTTTATTATTACTGTAAGTACTAGAGGAATCTTAATACCAGTCACAAACGTAGAGCATTACTAATAAAATTCAACATCATGAAACAGTGAAGCTGAGTTCTCTCTTACAGTATTTTGTACTTTTTCATTGTGTGTATCCACCATTCTCATAATTTCAAGTTATCTCTGCTGTCTGCATTCTCCTCATGAGGCCTCCTCATGACCTGTACAAAATACCAATTGTTTTTGAGGTCAAATGTCGTTATGGATCACATAGGGCAAACTGTGAAAACTTCAAGCAGTTTTTCTCTTAATCCTCCTGGGTATCACAGGAGCCTCTGCATGCGTAGTACTGTAGACCTACGGGTGCATGGTTTTGTAGCACTGCAGGTGCATGGTATTGTACCGACTTGGAACTGGAGGATGTCATTGTCAGGTAGGCAGGCAGGTAGCAACACACCAACTTCAAAGTTGGTGTGTTGGTAACCCATAGGTGTGTAGATTACCTTTATCATTTTTAATGGAGGTCAAAAGTGATTTGAGGTCACCAGAGTATGAAAACATTTTAAGAAAGATATTACAGCAACTGAATGCTCCTGGAACTTCAAAGTCTTAACATTGGTAGCACGTGATGAGTAGATCTTCTCTGTCCTTTTTATGGAAGTCAAAGGTCATGCGAGGTCAGTGGAGGCATGCGAGGTCAGTGGAGGACAAAGTCTGAAAACCTTATGAACATGGTATCTCAATAGGGGAAAGTCATCTGAACTTCAAAGTTGGTGTGTGGATTGTCTACTCTAAATAGGTGATCCTTTTTATTGGTTCCTTGCAAAGGAACCTATACAGTCAGGTTGGCGTGTGTGTATGTGTGTGCATGCATGCGTGTGTGTGTGTGCATCTCTGACACTTGCATAGGTATGCTCTAACTCAACAGGGGAAGCCGGATGAAAGTCAAACTTGGTATGTAGGTTTGCCTTGTTGAGAAGGTGTGCCCAATTGTTTTTGGTGGAGATCAAAGGCCTTCTGGGGACACTGGGCAAAAAAACTCTCTGTTTCTGTGACACTTGGTTGGGTACGCTGTTACTCAATAGGGGAAAGTGGGATGAAAGTCAAGCTTAGTATGTAGGTTCACCATGTTGAGAAGGTGTGCCCTATTGGTGTTGGTGGAGGTCAAAGCTCATCTGGGAGAACTGGGGGCAAAATTCTGAAAACCCTTTAACACAATATTTCAAGTTGTGAAGCTTAGACAAAGTTAATACTTGGTAAATGGATGCGTTATGGAAGTGGGCAGGTCCAAGCTATTTGGACTGTGACGAAAGAGGCATTCAGAGACTTTAAATATCTCTCCAGCAGATAAAAAAAACAAATTGCACAATCTCTTTTGATCGTTAGAACAGATAATTAATTAATCTAAAACCTTTAGTTAGGTTTTAGACTAATTTACAGTGTGATGTATGGGACAAGAAAGAAATAGTGATTTTCAAAATAAAAAGTGTGACTAAAACTCTCTGAAAGTTAAAACAGAGGGAATGTCAAATCGTGATTAAAATGTAAGGTAAACACTTATTTGTCATGGGACAAACTTTCATAAAGAAAATGTTCAGTCATTATTGATTCCTTGCCGAAGGCAGGCAAGGAATCTATGGGATGGTGATGTCGTGTGTGCGTATGTGCGTATGTGACGCTTTGCTTGTAAACACGATATCTCAAGAAGGGTAACCATGACTGATCTCATACTTGGCATGTGGAATGCCCATATGATATAGAAGGCCCCTATTGTTTTTGGTCAAGGTCAAAGGTCATTTGAGGTCACCAGAGGTAAGAATGTGAAAACCTTGTAAACACAATATCTCCAGAAGGGTAACTTTGACTGATGACATACTTAGTTTGTGGGTTGGACATACTGAGTAGATGATCCCTATTCGTTTTTGGTCGAGGTCAAAGGTCATTTGAGTCACCAGGGGTCAAACTGTAAAAACCTTGTAAACACGATATCTACAGAAGGATAACTGTGACTGATGTCATACTTAGTGTGTGGGTTGGTCATATTGAGTAGATGAACCCTATTGTTTTTGGTCAAGGTCAAAGGTCATTTGAGGTCACCAGGGGTCAAACTGTAATAACCTTGTAAACACGATATCACCTAGAAGGATAACTGTGACTGATGTCATATTTAGTGTGTGGGTTGGTCACATTAAGTAGATGATTCCTATTGTTTTTGGTCAAGGTCATTTGAGGTCACCAGAGGCCAAAATGTAAAAACCTTGTGAACAAAATATCTCCAGAAGGGTAACCATGACTGATGTCATACTTAGTGTGTGGGGTGGTAATAATGAGCAGAAGATCCCTATTGTGTTTGGTTGAGGTCAAAGGTCATTTGAGGTCACCATAGGTCAAACTGTAAAAACCTTGTAAACACGATATCTCCAGAAGGGTAACTGTGACTGATGTCATACTTAATTTGGAGATTGGTTATATTGAGTAGATGATTCCTATTGTTTTTTGGCAAGGTTAAAGGTCATTTGAGGTCACCAGAGGCCAAACTGTAAAAACCTTCTAAACACGGTATCTCCAGAAGGGTAACTGTGACTGATGTCATACTTGGTGTGTGGATTGGTCACATTGAGTAGGTTATCCCTATTGCTTTTGGTGGAAGTCAAATGTCATTTGAGGTCACAAAAAAGGTCATTTAGGGTTAAAGGCTTATTAATGTGGTGTTTCAAGAAACATAACTGTAGTTGATCTCATACTTGTCATGTGGATAATTCATGTTTGTTATAATATAACCATGTAGCAAGGAATCACACAGCCTTTTGGCTTTCTGGTTATGTAATTTAATTTTCCTGAAAAAAATCCCTGTGATGTAAGGGACATGTGACGTACAGGACATTTGTCCTACACACAAAACATGCCTAGAATAGTTTATCATGAGTTTAATTCTTATTTCTAAAGTAGGATTGCATCTAGTGGTGGTAATAAAGTGTTTCTGGTTAGTCTATAAACCTCCTGTTTGTCCTAGGGTCATTCAAGAAAAATTTTGGTGACTCCTATATTGGATTTTACATCCCCACCCTGAAAAAGTGCCAAGTCATTCCCACAGATTCTTGTAAAAAGACGTCAGTGACGCATCCTTTTGAAAATAAGATTCTGTAAAACTAGAAGTTAATAATGGCAGACATATGTTTATTGTAGAATATCAGTATTTTGAAGTTCTCAATCCCTACTTTGTGCCCCTTCCCCTGAAAAATTAACTACATGGATAAAAACATGCATACATAATATTTGCTAAAATTTTGGGAGGTTTGAATTCAGGTAAATTTTCAAAACTGACATTAAGTGAGTGTACAAATGCTTTAACTACTGTACATGCTACAATAGTTTTGGATCCTAAATGTTTGCAGTTACCATCCTTAGGATGTGAACTTCAGTGCATGGGATCTAGGAGCCTGCCTAAGGGTTTCTCAGTAGGGTCTAGGAGCATAGATAGCATGGGTGGATCCAGAGGTGAATGAACTTACAAGAACTGTGTTGTTTTTGTGGAGGTCAAAGATCATTTGAGGTCAACAGGGGTCAAAATGTGAATGCAGTGTGAAGGCAGTTTCTCAAGAAGGGAAGCTTGGACAAATCTTATATTTGGTATAAAGGTGTATCACATTGAGTAAAGATATCTATAGATTTTGGTGGAGGTCAAAGGGTCATTTGACTTTAACAGGGGTCAAATGGTGAAAAGGTAAACAGTTTCTCAAGAAGGGAAGCTTTGACAAATCTCATAAATATGTAGGTGTGCCACCGTAATTACCAGATCCCTATTGATTTTGCAGGATGTCAAAAGCCACTTGAGGTCAACAGGGGTCAAATTGTGAAACATGTAAAGACAATATCTCAAGTACAAAAGCTTGGGCAGATCTCCTATGCAGTATGTGTGTGTGTCTCATTGAGTAAACAAGAATTCCATCGTCTTTGGTGAAGGTCATTTGAGTTCAACACGGGTCACATCATGAAACTCTTGTAAACATCATATCTCAAGAAGTGAAACTTTGACAGATGTCATATTCAGTATGTAGGTGTATCTCATTATGTACAAGAACTCTTTGGTTTTAGTGGAAACCAAAAGTTATTTGATAAAATTGTGGAAACCTTGTAGACATGATCCCAAGAAGTGAAGCCTGCACAGACCTCATACTTAATATGAAGCATATGTAGATAGCTTGTGACGCATCATAATACTATGTCAGACTCAGAAAAAAAGGCTCCTAATCAGATCATTAAAACCACAATGCATTTGTGCATTCTGGTTTGTGTTGGTCAAAGCTCACTGAGTTCACCAAAAGTCATAATTTGAAAACCTTGTAGACACATGGTATCTCAAGAAGGGTAAAGCATTCGAACTGAAAAATTGGTATGTTAGTTTTCTGTCATTTTTTCTTTTCAAAAGTATTGACAAGGAATCACAAGGTCCTTTGACTTTCATTTTTTTTTCTTTCCTTCCTTTTCAGGTGTTTGGGATGAGAAGAGGCTGGAAACAAGAAAACCACTGGAGAGGAAAAATAAAAAGAAACAGACAAACAACATACAGCAACAAGCAGCATCACAACCGACAACAATGCCAGTTAGCACTTCAACAGTTCCATCAACCATTACAGACACAATTCCAAAACTCTCTCCATCCCAAGCAGAGTTGATCACAGCCTTGGAGAAGGCTAAAAAAGATGCTACTATCACCAATATTCAGCATAAGGTAAACCTCCATACTGAAGTTGTTGTATATAGCATTTGATCAATGATCAATCAAACTAATGGGGCAATCACAGGCCAGTGACAGCATTAATTAATTGATTGTCATTGATATTAATGACCAAAGGAAAGTTGACTTGTTTGCTTTCTCTGTTGTAGTCTGATACATCCTGTAACTATTGTTCACTCTGTGTTTTCTTACTTAATACCTCTGATGGAATGAGTAACAATGTCATGTGTAGTTTATGATGTGTTTCTCATCATAACACAGTCACTGAGTTCTCATTGGTACGCTTATCTAGTCTTAGTTTTATATATCATATTACAGTCACTGAATTCTCATTCGGTGTGTTTATCTACAGTCACTGTCATAGCAATCTACAGTCACTGTCATAGCAATCTACAGTCACTGAGTTCCCATTCGTATGCTTATCTAATTATAGCACCTGATAGGTCACATTACAGTTACTACATTCTCGTTTGGTATGCTTAAGTAATCATTACATTTGGTAGGTTGCATTACAGTCATTGAGTTCTTGTTTGATGTCATCTTATCGTAGCATCAAATTGGTTACATTACAATCACTGAGTTTTCATTTGATATCCTTATCCAATCATAGCATCTGGTAGGTCTTATTACTGTCACTGAGTTCTGGTTTGGATTTTTATCTGGTCAAACTTTGAACACCATACAAACAGCAAAGTATGCATAGAATGTTTGTGACATATCTTCGAATACCATCAGTACTCCCAAATATGCCTAAAAAGTAAAGTGACCGTTATCTTTAAAAGCCAATACCACCATGTATGCATAAAATGTAGTGACTGTTATCTTTGAACACCATCCTGTCAACAAGTGTGCATGAATTTCACAAAGACTGTTCAAAGATAGTTCAAAGATTTTTATCGTTGCCTGCCATCAGTGACAGAGTACCACAAAGTATACTTGAAATGTTGGGGATTGGCATCATCTCACCAAATATACTTACAATATTAATGTCATATAACTTTGATCACTATCAGTACCACCATCTGTGCTTACAATGTTCACAACATATCTTTCAATGCAATACCACTTACTTCAAATTGAGCGTAAATGTAATTCATCATTGGTTGGCAACATAGTATTGGTTGGATGACAAGTCCATTTTTGGTTTCATTGATAACCTTTGTAATCTGATGATGTGTGTGTGCGTATTTCTGTGACGCCTACCTTGTAAATCTCAAGAAGGGAAGCCTGGACAAATCTCACGTTTGGTATGAAGGTGTATCACGTAAATGTTTGAATACTGTTGTTTTTTGTGTTGGTCAAAGGTCTTTTGGGGTCACCACGTGTCAAATTGTGAAAACCTTGTAAACATGATATCTTAAGTAGGGAAGCTTGGACAATTATTATATATAGCATGTTTGTGTACCACATTGAGTACAAGAAGCCTATGAATTGAATTGGAGGTCAAAGGTCATTTGGGGTCAACAGAGGTCAAATTGTGAAAACCTTTTCTACATAATGTCTCAAGAAGGGAAGGTTGTACAAATTTCATATTTGGTATGCTGGTGTACCACATTGAGTACAAGGACTGCGTTGACCTTATTGTGGATCAGAGCTCATTTGGGTCAACAGGGGTCAAATTGTTAAAACCTTGTAGACATGATATTGCAAGAAGTAAAGCTTTGAACAAGTGTCATATTTAGTATGTAGGTGCACCACAAAAAGACTATCATTTTTGGTGGAGGTCGAGGTCAAGGTCATTTGGGGTGAACAGCTCTCAAACTATGAAACCCTTCTAAACAAGATATTTCAAGAAGAGAAGCTTAGACAAATGTCAATTTGGGTTGTAGGTGTACCACACTGAAGCCTATTGATTTTGGTGGAGGTCAGAGCTCATTTGGGGTCAACAGACGTCAGATTGTTAAAACCTTATAAACACGATATCTCAAGATGAGAAATTTTGACAGATCTCATATTTAGTATGCATTTGTACCACCTTGTGTAGAAGAATTCTACTGTTTTTGGTGGATGTCAAAGGTCATTTAGGGTCAACAGGGGTCAGATTGTGAAAATCTTGCAAGAAATTTCTCAAGAAGGAAAGCTTGTAGAATGCCATATTTATTATTTGAGTGCACTACATTGAGTGCAAGGACCTTATTGTTTGTGGTGGTGATGAAAGTGTTTTGGGATCAACAGGGTTTAAATTACAAAATATGTCAGATTTAGAAAAAAAAAAAACCTACTTAGTGAAGTCATTGAAACCACAAAGCTTTTGTGCATTCTGGTTTGATTCCTTTCTGAAGGCAGGCAAGGAATCTTGGTGATGTTGTCTGTGTGTGTCTGTCTTTGCATTTGTGTGATGCCTTGGCTTGTAGACACAATATCTGAAGTGCTCGGACTTCAAGTTGGTGTGTTGGTAGTCCATTGTGTGTAGATGATACCTATTGTTTTTCATGGAGGTCAAAGGTTATTTGAAATCACCAGGGCTTAAAATGTGAAAATCTATTTAGGGAAGCTATGTCAGCCACTACATGTTGCTGGAACTTCAAACTTTCATGAGTAGATGATGTTTGTACTTTTTATTCCATTCTATTTTGACCCATACATGTGTGACGGTGTATGTGCATGTATGTGTGTGTCTGTGACACTTGCTTCAGTCCACTCTTAACTCAATAGGGGAAAGTCTGATGACAGTCAAACTTGGTTGTATGTTCACCATGTTAAGAAGGTGTGCCCTATTGTTTTTGGTGGAAGTCAAAGAACATCTGGGGGCACTTGCGACAAAACTTCAACTAAAGTTTGGACAAAGTTTATACTTGGTATATGGATGTATTATGGTAGTGGTTCCTTTGGAATGTTCAAGATTTTGGGGTCTAAGGCCCACATGGGCCATTTCATAAAATCATGCAAAATGTCTCTTCCGCTACAAATGGTATAGTTTTAAGTTGAAATTGTGTCACATTACTACTTTAGTAAAGGTTCGTTCAAGTTGTTCAGTATTATTGGTTCCATATGGACCTTTTTATGAAATCCTGCAAGATATTTCTTTTCTGCATATTTTGCTTTACAATATGAAAGGCTTGTCAATGAACAGTGTGGTAGTGGAACCCTTTGCGGTTTTCAACATTTGTGGGTCCACCTTCAGAGAGAGACATATGGGCCATAAATTCCTACATTGTGCAAAGCAATAGTTTTTCTGCAAATTGTATGTTACAATGTGAAGGGTTTTTCATATTAGTACTGTGATAGTTGAGTGCCATTGGCTGATCAGCATTCCTAGGAACAAAGTGAGGCCCAAATCTTTGGGGATGTGATAAATCATGAATTAACCTTGGTCAATGCTGAATGACTACATTTAAAATAATTATCATGCAAGGAACCATAATGCCCTTCTAGGGCTTCTTTATGGAGGCCAAAGGTCACATGAGGTATCTCAAGAAGGGAAAGGCCCTTGAGCTTCAAAGTTGTGTGTTGGTAGTCCATTGTTAGTAGATGATTGAAGGGGAAAGGTCATTTGAGGTGACCAGATCTTAAAGTATGAAAAACTATTAATGGAGATATCTCAGCAACTGAATGTTGCTACAGTTTCAATTTGTTATCACTGGTAGCATTTGATGATAAGTAGGTGTTCATTTTTATGGATGTCAAAGGTCTCCTGATTTTTGTATCTCAGGGAGTGCTGCTAGTGCTGCTTGAACATCAGAGTTGGGATGTTGCTATTTCTTTGTGAGTAAATGATCCCTATTGTTTTTCATGTTGGTTAAAGGCCCTAGAGCAGGGGTGGGGAACCTTTTCCCCAGTAAGGGCCACTTTGATGATCACAGCATTGCCCACGGGCCGTATGAGGAGACAATCTAAGCGGAGCACCACCATGGGTTGGCGCGGAGCGTACTGAGAAAATTTTAGTTTCACAGACCCCCCCAGATCGCAGGAAATGGTCTCAACGACTCTATTTGGACCTATTCGAAACCCTCTCAAAATGCTGTTTTTCCTCACTTTGGAATGGACAGGTGGCCATTACGTTATATTTCCGTTGTTTTGAAATTAAAAATTTTATTCTGTAGCTTGCCTCGCGGGCCACATGAATTTGGCTTGCGGGCTAGGATTCGGCCCGCGGGCCGGAGGTTCCCCACTGCAGCCCTAGAGGTTAAAAGGTCACCAGAGGTGAAGATATGAAAAACAACTAAGGAGGCTGTCTGTGTAATTGAATGTTACAGGAACTTACAACTTAACATTGGTAGCTCTTGATGAGTAGATCATCTCTGTCATTTTTATGTCAGTCAGTCTTCATGTGAGGTCATTGGAGGTCATAGTTTGAAACCTTGAGACAGTAGTATCTCAAGAAAGGTAAGGTGTTTGAACTTCAAAATCCGATGTGAATTTTCCTTTTACTTTCATGCTCTTTGGCAAGAAATCACAAGGTCATTTTACCGTCTGGTTTAGTAGGTATCTTTGAGTCAATTTACAGAGAAGTAGGATATCTATCAGTAAACAACTTTACTTCTCTCTTTCAGCCTAATGGAAAATTTGAGGAGCTAATGGACAAAGTAAGAGCACTGCAAGCACAGCTGTTTAGTGATGGAGGAGCTGACAGCATCTTTGCACAACAATTACCAAACATGTTTATGTGTGTAATGCACGGTATGTCTGGTGAGAGGTCACCAGCATTCCCAGTGGACTTGTCCCTCAACCAGAGTAGTGGCAGCAGCTTAACCAAGTGTCATGAACATAATGGTATCTACAATAGACAAGAGGATGAAGTCAAAATTAAGCAGGAACCTTCAGACAGTCCCATGGAAACTAGCTGCTCCAGCTTGGACAGTGATTCTCCAAAATCACTCACAGGAGTAAAATCAGAAATGGAAATATCCTCCTCACCAGCTGCTAGAGAAGAAATGATCATCTACAACATGACCCTGTTGGGAGTTGTGATTAGACAAACAGTCTCTTTTACCAAGGCAATACCAGCATTTCGAAAGCTTTCCTATGAAGACCAAGCAGTCTTAATCAAACATGCCATTTTGGAAATTTTGATGCTGAGGTGTGCTGAGAACTATAACTCTGAAAAGAATACAGTTGTGGATGACATAACAGGCAGTGAATGGAACTACAGTACCATGCTCATGTCAGGCTTTTCATCTGCCACAGAGCCAACTTTGAAATTTATCCAGGGTCTTAATCAGATGACCTTAACAAAGCAAGAGTTTGCCCTGTTACAAGCTATTACTATTATTTCACCAGGTATAGTAGGATTTTAATACTTTCTCAAAACTACTCTTAAATGGATTTCTTACAGTGACATCATACATTTTATGGTCAGATTTATGAACAAATACCCATTATAATGCAAAAGGCAACTTATGAAATAGACAAAAAGGTATGGAACAAAGCGAATGAGTTTGCAAACATTCCTGATCATTTTGTGCACTATCAGCTTGGAATGGAGGAACTCCCTCATTGTAACTAGCAACAATAAACGTTCATTGTTTTAAAATTCAGCATGAGGTCCTATGAGATCTACTTTCTTGTTGAAAAGGTGCTATCTCAATATCACATGAAACTAGTGTTAACCAATGTTCAAGAGTTTTTCTCTTACGAGGTGAAGGATCATTCAAGGTACAAATGATGTTTATGAAATAAAAGGTGATTGAACTTACTATGTAGATAGCCACCTGTAGTAAGTCATCTCTGATGCATTTTAACTCCTGCAACCGTCAGTAGATCATCTATGATTTAGGTACCCTGCAGCACTGAGTAGATCACCTGTGATTTTGGTACCATTGCAGTAGTGAGTTGATCATCTGTGATTTAGGTACCTTGCAGCAGTGAGCAGATCACCTGTGATTTTGGTACCTTGCAGCAGTCAGTAGATCATCTGTGATTTAGGTACCCTGCAGC
The DNA here is from genome assembly GCA_021234535.1 of Stichopus chloronotus. Lineage (NCBI taxonomy): Eukaryota > Metazoa > Echinodermata > Holothuroidea > Aspidochirotida > Stichopodidae > Stichopus > Stichopus chloronotus. The sequence continues at coordinate 48,729,811 of CM037843.1, read as the reverse complement.
AGTGAGCAGATCACCTGTGATTTTGGTACCACGCAGTAGTGAGTTGATCATCACTGCTGTAGATCCTTGCAGTAGTGAGTAGACCAACTGTGATTTAGGTACCTTGCAGCAGTGAGTAGATCATCTCTGAGACAGTGAGTAGATAAGTCTTGTGCATCCACTGTGATGTAGGTACACTCTGATCTAGGTGAGAAGATAATTCAGAAAGTTGTAAAGATGAAAAGTCAGATGGTGGAAATTGTCAAATTTGATTTTCAAAGCAATTGCTATTGTCTTTCTTTGTCAAGAAATCAGTGGACATGGTTGTTTGGTTGGTCTTTCTCTATCACTAATCTTGTTTGGTAACAGGATAATGAAACTGCTTGTTTATTACATTGATGGAATTCTTGCACTCATTGATGGAGCTCTTAAAGTTATTGATACTAGTCTCACAATTATTTGTACTGCACAGTTCTCAATATCAATGAATGAGTTCAGATTGCAATCATTTACAGATTAATTGCAATCATATTAGGTATGACGTTTAGGACCCCGACTTCAAAATGGAAAATTCCGTTTTCCACTTCTCAAATTCCATGTTGTTCTGTTTCCAACTTTCCCATTTCCGTGAATTTCGATTTCAAACATAAATGGCACATTGCAAGTTACTCGTTTGAGAATAACTCTGCGTGTGTACAAAAGCACATGGAGATATAAAATCCATACACATAGTGTAGCCTTAGGATGAGAACTACATCAGCGTAATAAAGGTTCGATCAAAGAAATCATTCCATATCGCTTCCAAACTTAAATGCTTCACGAAATGTAAGTTAAACTAAGTTAAAATATACAGAAAGGTCTCGTTTGAAAAAATACAAAAGATCTCACAAAACCTTCCAAAAAGTCATATCCTAACGTAGTTAGGTGTATAGAGGAGAGCCTAACCACCTTGGATATTAGGCGGTTATTTCATCACCAGTGAAAGAACAGCAGACTATTTGTAAGTTAAATAATTCATGTTATTTAATAAACAGTCAAATGTCTTCTACTGTTTTCAGTCCCAGAGACTTCAGATATTGAGATTTAAGACTGAATTTGTAGAAAGACAGCTTCATTGGGGCAACAGTAGCATTAACATCAGCAACTTACCCTCCTTGAGTCTTCAAGGGCTAGGCATACAATAGTCAGTGCTAGAGCGCATGAGAATGCTAGGTTGATTCAATCAGGTGTTTTGGCCAGCTGCAGCTGGTCTGCTCGGGTCGACTTTCGTATTATGATTGCAAATTGTTACACTATTTTCTTTGATATATCGATTGTAATTTTTATGCGGGAAACTTAAAACTGTGAACCATGCACATTTCATTAATTTTACCTTTTTTCCTGCCAAAATATCCTATTTTAGAAAGTTTCTCTAACGTTGGTAATTCTTTAAATTTCCAGAGTTAAAAGTGCAATTTCAGTGATTTCTGGAAAATTGGTGGCCCTGGACATTGATAGAATGTTTATAATCATTTATAGAATTCTAAAAAATAATTTATATAATTCTCATGGTCTTTGATGAACTTTTTGCCATCACTGGTAGCATTCTTACAATCTGTGATAATGTTAATACATCATTGATTAAACATTACAGATCAAGTTCTTATAGTTGTTCTCTCTCAACGAATATGCTTTCCATTATTGACGAATCCTCAACAGCACTGACAAAGTTATTTGAAAATTGACTGAGGTCTTGTAATAATTGATAGACACCCCATAATCATTCATAAAGTTTTTTTTGCAATGGTAGGCAGAATTGGTACAATGAAGTTTTCTTTAACATGGTAGAAATATTGCTGTCATTATTATATTTATGTGTTTTGTTTCACAGACCGACCAGATATCGTGGACCGAGAGGCTGTGGAGAGAATCCAAAGACCAATGGTTGAGACTCTGCAATCACTGACAAAAATCAACCATCCTGAAGATAAGGTCTTTTTCGCCAAGCTGATTATGACTTTAACTAATGTCCGTGACCTGGTAACTCACCATATAGATGACCTAATGCAGATGAAACTACCAGATGCTAAATTTGAAACTCTCTTCCCTCTCATCACTGAAATATTCAACCTCTAATCATGGTAGAAATGATGAACTACTCCAGCCAGTCATCAGCATCCTGTACCATAAATTTATTGTTCCTTTGATTGCTTAAGAGGTAGAGGTCCACCATTCTGTAATTTGTGAGATGTAGCATTGTGATTCAGCTGTGCCAGTACACCCTCCACTTTATTCATCTCATATTCAAAGTTCAAGGATGGAGATTTTTCTTAAACTTCACAAACATATATAGGATGTTACTAGAGCTGTATGGTAGATTATAACCGATGTTACTAGAGCTGTGTGACAGATTATAACTGATGGTACTAGAGCTGTTTGACAGATTACATCTGCTGAAAGCAGACTCATCTCAAACTAACAACCTCAAAATGCTACTTCCTTCATCAAGAGTTTCATTTAATGAGATGTCTGATCTGTAAGTTAATTCATTTTAAATTCACTGAAATGTGGTCTTCCCGATAGTGGTGTATTTCAGCCTGTAATAAGTTAGCTGGACTGCTACAGCCTATGATTGGACTGCTACAGCCTGTAATAGGTTTGCTAGACTGCTACAGATGGTAGTCATTAGAACTTGTTCATATGTGTCTCTTTTAAGGCCATGCATAAGAATTATGCCTGTGTGAGCAAAAATTCTAATGTCTGCTTGTATTACAAACTTATTTTCTTTTCATAAACAATATATACTCATCCACCATGAGTATTACCTTTACCTCTTGTAAAGTACTTTTAATCACAGATGAAAAACCTGTGTACTATAAAGATTATATCATTGCTCTCTCGATGTGAAAATCAAGGTTCTTTAGATGTCATCAATGAAACAGTTAAGTTTTTGTTTATAAAATATTCATACCATTTAATGTAGAATAGATCAGTTCTTTCTGGCTTTTAATGCAGGTGTTAATAGCTCAGCTTTTACCAAGGTTCATTTATAAAGGAAACTATGAAATATTCATGAAGTGATTGGGTTAGAGTAATAATAATAAAAATGTCATTTACAAGGCCTTACATATGAAGTCAAAATGTAAACAACAACAACTTGAACAGTAGTAGAATTAGTTTAGTGACTATAGAGGTAGGTCATCAGTTTGGAAGGTTACAAAAGTACGATGAATGATGAGATACTGAGATCACTTTATTCAGGCAACAAAGATATAGAAAATTTAGCAAGTCCAACCACACTGTGAATCACTCAAGTTCTGAACTATGAAATGAACAGTCGAGTTTGCCTGGGTACATTTTCATGAGTTTCTTGACAATGTAATGGTAGATTAATACCCATAGTAACATCTGGATGCAGGAAAATCAGTGGAGTCATTAAACCTGTTCACATATTATATTTTTGCTTGTATGTTACTAATCTAGTCATTAATAGAAGTCCCCCCCCCCCCATGTGTTACAGCATTTGATTGGATCTCATCATCCATGGAGGTCCAGTTAACTTGGATATGTTTGGAGGTGTACTGCCAGCTTGCTCAGTTTGAGTTTATTGTTTGCAAACTTCAAATCCTCACAATTCATGTATGAGACATCTCTCTGAAAATGGAGTTTCTGGAAGCTGCTCAAAGCCTGTGATGGAAATAATTGTGAGGATTTTGGTAAACTACTGTCAGTTATAATTTTGTGGCTTGTCATAAGAAAAGCTCAGATCCCCTGAATTGTGGTTAATTGATCTCACAGATTCCTAACATTATCGGGCCTAATAGATGTAATTACTTTTACTGGCAGCACTTCGACTTGCCCAACATTTTGAGTGCTATGTCGATCATGTACAATTTTAGATGAAACAGGTATAGAGAAAGCGCTTGCCATTACTCTGCAGTATTTCTTGCACACTGTATGAAGTGTGCCTATCACGTTTGGTCAATTGCATTGTAAAGAAAGATATGTAGTAGCTGATGATATTGTAATCATTCTTACTTCAAGTAGCTGTTTAGTTCTGCTATCATTGAACTTTCACTTGACTTTATTCAGTCAATTGCTTGTTGGATTTACAAGCATCTCTATTTACCCGATTTTAGTTCACATTGTCAATGTCAAGGTAAGTTACTACGAGTCCTTCCTTCAAGATTGTGACATCATCATTGCCTGCCAGCACACAACAGTGACTCTAGAGGGTATGCTAGAGTGTAGAGAGGAAGTATATATATCACCTAGCACCATTCACAGAGAAGTGTTTAACATGCTTTTGAGTGATGGTTTTGTCACATAAGAAACAGAATTAAAGTGATTTACCATAAAACTTCCTCTTTCTGTTAAGTTTCCAAAAAGCAACACACCTAACAGTTGTTTGGCATCATCAACATCCTACCAGAGCCCATTGTGTTACCCTCCATAGTTTTTACATCTCATTGTACCTCATTCTTACCCATTTTTGCTCCATTATGACCTCATCTACCTCGCTTTGTTGCAACTAGGATGTGCTAATGAAAAGAATTAGTGTTGCATTGAAAGTAGTTTAACTTTATTTTTGTTGTTCTCACTCTGTGTGTGTAAAGAGTACTAAGTATAATACAGTGATTTTAGGGACATATAAATTCAGGTGACTTAGTTTATCACTTTAGGGTAGAGTAAACCTTACTCTGTTTATGCTTTGTAAGATTGATCATTGAACTATCACTGGGATTATAGATTGAAAGGTTTAAATGGCATTGAAGTTCCCACATTGTGTGCTACCACTGAAAATTAAACCACTCTGTTGTTATATAATAGAGTAACCAACAGAAAATCAATTAGTATAGATTTCATTGACAGTCTTTCTGAGCTTGCTACATTACTATCATTTAGTTCATAAGCAGTCTGCTAGTTTCCAGTTCAATTTGTGGTGTGACGCAAATGGGAATTACAAATGCCTTGGTAAATCATTGGCATGATTACATTAGGCTTTTCTACCCTAATTAATTACAAGTGTAGTGTCTCTCCTCCTAACCATGCCATTGGTGCTCTTTGAAGTTTGCTAGCATTCATTGTGGCAACAAGAACAGCCATGGTGTTCTATTTATGTCTATATAGAGTTTCATATTCTATGATAACGATTCTTGTTTTAAGGTACGGGCTGCTCTTGTGAAGTTTTTTCCTCTCCCCACATTGTTACAGTTAGCTTGGGCTTTTGTAATTTATAATCTTTAAATCCAGGTAGAAGAATAATCCACCTCCTGTAAGCAAGCATAGATGGTATTAGTTGTATGGATACTTCATGATGATACACGTAGTTCTAGTGGCATAGGTAGTTTCCCCACAAAATCAGGGTGAAATCCTCCAAGCATTACAGTGTTATTATTCAGTTTGTACTGTTATTTTATTATAGTGTGATTCAGTTCATACTGATATCACATTATAATGTGTGATTCAGTTCATACTGTTAATACATTATTTTGTTGTTTGAGTTCATACTGTTGTTACTTATAAATGCATTTTGTTCATAATGTCAGTACATTACCATGGTGTGTTTTAGTTCATATTGCTATTACATTATCGTGATGTGATTCAGTCGATACAGATACACACTGTTAAGGTGTGGTTCATTTCGTACTGTTATTAACATTATTGTGGTATGACTACTCAGTTCTTACTGTTATTACATTGTATGGTGTGATTCAGTCCATACTGTTGCTACATTATTATGGTGTAATTCAGTTCATGCTGTTAAATCATTGTTAGGGTGTGATTCAGTTCTTACTGTTGTTACATTATTATGGTGTGATTCAGTTCAAACTGTAATTACATTTATTGTGTACATGTCATAATTCAGTGTAGTGTTTGTACTTGTAAATTGTTTGGTCTGCTTTCATAGATTTTAAAGCTGCAGTTACCAGTGTGTATTCTAATTGATTTGTATCCTAGTGAGAGGCAATAATAGCAAAACAGATCGCTCAAGGTAACCTAAACTTTAATCATGAGCAAGTAGTTATAGTTCACTTGTGTAAGGTACAGTTGTTGCTGGCAGTTACTGAAGTAGAATCTTGGCAGCTTTGGAAGTTGATGAAATATTCACCTCATCACTGTCATATTGAGTTACAGTGAATCACAGTTAACTTATATATGTAAAGACTTATGATTATCACTGAAGGAACACAGCATAGTGGTGTAATTTACAGCCGTATGTGGTAAAGTTGAGGGATCATAGGGTGGACATACCAACAGAAGTATGTCTGATCATGGTAAGATACTATAGTGATATCAGTGATAACTGACAGTGTTAGCACAAGATTATTATCATGTGAGATATGGTACACTGTCATAGGTGTACAATCATGATAGGATATGTAAGAGTGATATGTGATCATGCTAATAGGGGGATATGTAGTCACAAGAAGGATGTGTTATTGTACTTTTATGGGGATATGCAGTCACAAGAGGGATGTATGGTATTGAATTACAAATGTAAGATTACAGAATATGCGGTCATACTCAAAAGACAGATAATGATATGTTATACTATGAGAGAGATAAACGATCTTGAAAGGATGATGGTACGATTACATCATTAATCAGTTTTGTATGTGATAAGTTGAATCTGATTATCACGTATAGAACATTCAACAGAATAAATATTTGGGGATGTCTTTAATTTGTGAGCTTTGTGAATCAGATGAAAAGTTGTCATCCTAATAACTTCCACTCTTTTAGTAATAAATTCAGTTTGGGATGATCAGATATCAACCATAGTTTCTTAAGTGGTCTGACAGCAATCAGTGTAATTTATCCAAACTTACTCCTTGTTGAACAGGATGTCGACTGCATTATTATTCAAGGATCCATTCATTTTTAACTATCACCTTTACTTGGAATGCATGGTTAGAATCACTAGCTAAAGTTACATTTTATTTGTACTAAAATACCAGTTATTCGAACAGCAATATCTTGGAGGCATCATCAGAAATGGAAAACTTCAAATAATTTGTGTGAATTTGATTGACTCAGTTAAGTGTCAAGTCTCCATCAGATGTTTTGAGAGATTCAGTCACTTTCAGTATTATTTTACTCACTGATCGTTTTATTGTTTTCATAAAGTTCAAAGAACTATAGGGAGAAGTAACTACTTCAAACAAATATATTTAGTAGTTTTGTTAGACTCCTTATGCCCTAATTTTAGCTGAGGCTGCTGCATGCTGTTGGTGTAACTGATTTCATATTAGAGGCTGTGCTTCCTTCCACTGATAATGATAATGATGATGATGATGACGATGATGATGATGATACAATGAAATGTATTAAAGTCAAGGACATGAGCTTCTACTAACCTTGGTAAACTATCAAGATGAATAATGCTGAGAAGCAAAGTAAAGAACTTTATGATATTTTCTCAAATTTTCACAGCTTTTATTTTTCTTTGTACATAGTGTGTAGACAATACCATGAGGTTGGAATAACAAGCAGTTCTTTTAGAACAGCATGACATTTTGTTAATTTCATAAATTAAACATATGCTATAAATGGCATATTGACAGTAAAAAATGCAAGAATAGTGATAAATTAATCTGTATGTTGCTGAAATATGCTCCATTTTAATTATGTCTTATCTTATTTCTATTTTCCTTCTTTCTTTGTTTTCTTTTAGACTCCCTTGTTGGTTGGGTATTTGTCATGTGTAAGTGTTCCTGTATCTGACCTAGATTTGAGTTAGGCTTTGCTAAGAGATGTTTATATTATCTCATGTACAGTTATTCTTTGTGTTTGTACATGTATGTGTGGTCACAACATGGCTACTAAAGTGAAATGCACATCTTTGTCTTTTTTCTTTTCAACATTTTCAGGTCGATGAAGTAAGGTGTATGCTGTTCTGGCAATCATCTGCTTTGATTGCAACATACAGTTGGATGTGTGAAAGGATGTTGAGTTAAACCACTTGTAAATCCCATGTAGTATTAGCAATTGTATGTCTTACTCCACAATATAATGCCCTCTTCAAGTTCATGCCAATAAATCCTGGTACTGTTTAAGTTATACTTACCATAATTCCTGTTTGTTGATCACTATATGATCCCTGTATTATACTGGTAACATGTGTCCATATCCTATTTACTTCCCATTGCAACATATTGATCACCTTGAAGCTTAGACAGATTTCATATTTAGTATGAGGTAGGCCACATTGATTGGAAGAACCTTATTGCTTTTGGTGGAGGTCAAAGAAAAATTGTGACAACTCAGTAAACATGATATCTCAAGGAGGGAAATTTGAAGCTATGATCTCATATGTTATGTGTCGGTGTTGCATCACTGTAACTGTAATATGCAGTTATGCATGTTGAGACATATATCAGTCATCATATATCAGATTCATACAAAGTCTCATAATGAAGTCATCAAAACCACAATGCATTTGTACCTTCTGGTTGGTTTCTTGCCTAGGCAAAGGAACCTATGCAGTTTGGTTGGAGTGTGTTTGTGTATGAGCAGGTGTGTGTGTGTGTGTTTCTATTAGACTTGCTTTTGCATGCTCTAATGCAACAGGGAAAAGTCAGATAAAAGCCAAATCTGGTATGTAGGTCCACCATATTGAGAAGGTGTGGCCTATTGTTTTTGGTGGAGGTCAAAGGTCATGTTGGGGCACTGGGGCAAAACATTATTGACATGATATTCCAAGTTATAAAGCTTGGTTAAAGTTTATACTTGGTATGGGAATGCATTATGGAGAAGATGAATTTGATTTGTTGTGGTGGAGGTCAAGCAAGAGGCAAATGATAGGGGGGGGGGGGGGGGGGGGCAGTAGGATACATTCAAATTAATGGTAGTAGGGTAGGAGGCAGTAACATACATTAAACTCAATGGTAATTGAGTAGTGGGCAGTAACATGCATTGAAATTAATGGTAATATATTATGGCAACATTGGGCTACTGTACAACTATAGGAATTGCCATATATAATAGTATAGCAAGAGTTTACAGCAAATGGTTGACTTTCAGTGATGCTTATATGGGCCAGCAATTTAGTCACTGAATTTGCTTGACTGCAGTACTGATCAAATTATTACTGCTGCAGGTTATTTCCCCACACAATGTAAATGGTGCATTGTTGCAAGGTTTTCTATCTATGTGTTCAAAATTGCTATCAATTACTCTCTTTCAAGCAATCTTTGATGCAGTTTCTTGAAAGTTGTAGACAATGATCCTAGGGTTATGATCCATCAGTAAGTGTAGAGAATTTGGAGATCAAAGGTCGCCTGTGGGCCATGATACAGCTGTCTAATCATCAAACAATGAATCCATTTATCATATGAACTGAAGTATCTGAAGCTGTGCCAAAGGCTTTTTTTTAACGGTGAAAAGTCTATTTTACCAGACAACAGTTTAGTTACAAATCAAGAAGTTGGAGGAATAAGTGGTTACTACACTATGGACTGCAACTGGGGAAAAAAATTCATCAGGAAATCTCTAAAACTCTTAGTGTTCTTGTTTATGTAGGTCGAAGGTCATGTGTGGTCAAAGGTAGTTTGAAAACCTTGTAGGCACAATAACTCAATAAGAAAAGTTGCTGAAGCTTAAATTTTATTTGTACAGATTGTCCACTGTAAGTGAATGATCTCTGTTTTTTTTTCATAGAGGTCAACTTGTTATTTGAGGTCACCTGAGGTCACCTGAGGTCACCTGAAGTCTGAAAACCTCTGAAGGAAGAGATCTCAGCAATAACCCCTTTTGCAATCTCAACTGCACATGCAAATATCCTCAAAATCGGAAGATAAACATGCTCTTGTACCTTCAACACTGCCAAAAATCAATTTATTTTAAAATATGTTCAAACCCTCCTTTTGTAGACCAAGTGCTAATACACAGAGGGTAATTCGCACCTGCAGTCCTGTATCTTGAAGAACTCACATACCGCCTTTTTCGCCTGCAAAATTGTGTCATAATCTGCTAAAAACTGTGTGTATTTTGAAGCTATCTATGGCGAGTGCAGTTTGTTTAAATCCCTCATCCCACAATTTCTTGCGTGAATTGAGAATGTAAAAGGGCTTATTGAATACTGCTTGAACTTCAAACTTAATGTGTTAGTAGTCCATTATAAGTAGATGATTCCTGTTGTTTTCCATGGAGGTCAAAGTTCATTTGAGTTCACCAAAGGTTAAAGTATTAAAGCATATTAAGGAACCTAGCAACTGAATTTTGCTGGATCTTCAAACTCTTAACATTGGTAGCTGTTGATGAGCAGGTGGTATTTGTTACAGTATTCTTAAAGCAGTTGAAAGGTCATGTGAGGTCAGTAGAGATCATAATTTGTAACCTTGTAGACATGTTATCTGACAAAGAGTAAGGTGTTTGAATTACAAAATTGGTATGTGTTGTCCTTTGTTTTCCATAATATTGGCATGGAATCTCGAAGTCATTTGACTTCTTGGTAACAGTCAAACTTCTCTCTTCTTCAAGGGTGTAATTAGTGTTATATTGTTTAACAAAGATCTACACTGGATCCCTATTAATCACAGTCAATATTTTAGCACATACCAGCTGCTCTGATATCTATCGCTCTAAGATTGTTCAAAATGCTTCTCCTTCCACGCGTTTGAATAGATTTGTTTGAAATGTGGACACATTGTTCCTTGGGTGGTGGCCATTGTTAGTGTCCAGGAATATTTGGTTCAATGTCCCATGTGGACCCTATGGTCCATTTTATGAAATTTTATAAAATTTTGCTCTTCCTACATATTCTCTTATGTAATCTTGATAATTTGTCATAATGACTCCCTGTTCTTGGTACCTTCAGTTTGTTCAAGAATTTTGGTCCAAAGCCCCCTGTGGCCCATTTGAAATTCTGGAAAATGTTTTTCTTCTTGCAAATTCTATTGTACAATGTTGATGTTTGTCATAATTCTCAGGCTTATACCCATCTCCAAAGAAGGCCATCTGACCAAAATCTGAACTTTCAATGTCTATTTGACGTTGACAAAAATACTGCAATATTTTTTTACTTCCCATCTGACATTGTTTTTTAGTCACAAACAATACTGACAGATTGGACCAAAAACCAACATCCACCAGATGGCAACAACGGATGGCAACAGGGAATAATTGTTGTGTAGATTGCAATGTAGATAGAGGCAGGGCCTTAATCATAAACAGGTGCCTGGTAGACATTTACATGGTATTGTGTTATGTGGTCAGCAGAATGGGTAAAGTAATTGACAAAGCTTCAATTTGAAACCAATAACATCCTTAAATGATTGCATTTGCTATACTGGTTCAAAATGAGAGCTCTCCTGTTCTGAAGCTTTTTACATCACCATTGGATCATGTAGATCTCCTCATTGGTGGAGTTACCTCTTGATGAAGAATTACAGATCTTGTCATGCAAACTGTATAGCAGTGCTCGTGAATCAGACTTAACTTTGAGGAATAAAAACCGTTTTTACTCCTAAGGTCATGTTGGGTATAGAGTGCACCCCAGGATCCATACATACGATACATGCGTTAATATTGAAGTGATTTTCATTAACACATTTATGTGTCCACAGTGGAGACATGCACAGCATTTACCATTATTGGTCTGTTCACCTTAAGGAAAAGTTCAATGTATGCAACATTATACACTATCAGTACACACTCTACAGTATCAGTACACACTCTACAGTATCAGTACACACACTTAAAGTGATTGCGTGGGTAGGCAAAAAGTAAAAACATTGAATTTTCATCTCCAAAAGTTTGGTAAGGCTTTTAATTACTCCATTCAGACAATCTGGGAAAATAAATAGGTTTCAGTTGGTTAATTTTGCCATGTGATTTTCAAATTCTTCTAACATAACATAGAACACGATAATGTAGTGGTTGACAGTTTTCATTCAAATCAACGGTGTGCTTCTTTGAATAAGCCAATGGGCAGTATACTAGTATTGAATATTCAGTTAACAACTCCAGATCACTGATGCCACGGGCAAGGTTGTGTTCAGTTCGTAGGTTATTTGTAAATACAGTGTTTCCTTTCACCAAATTCTACAATTCCTGATACCTACCAAGGAGCGATGACTTGAGTAGTATGTTTTTGATACACTAGTGAGACCTGTACTGTTGCATGTTCACTATGTAGGAGGTTATAGTAAGAACCGTTAATTTTCAAATGTGATTTCTGTTTTTTACTGTTTTTATGCCAGTCCCATTGCTTTTTGAAGTAGTTACTGTCATTTTCCTTCATTGAAAGAGTCCGTTCATGTTCAACCTCGCGTGTACTGTTAAAAATAAGGAAAAAGTTAAGATCAAACATAATCTTATCTTTTTGGTTTTTCAGTACACAGGCAATCACTTTAAGCGCTGTTTACACTACAGCGATATCGGATCGGATTACTATCAGATTTTTTTAGTTTTATTTGAAAACCTCCATCTCTGGTTGGAGGGGACCAATATTTTGCCACTCAGTGTAAATACATGATTTTTATGACATGACTATGAAAAAAAAACATTTTGTGACATCACACTTGTCTGATAAAAGGTTGTATGTCCATGTGACGTCATGAAATAATTAGATTACATTTCATTTATATAGTCCTCTGATACAGATCATACATTTACACACGTTGGCAGAGTTCGGGTCACCTCGGACCCGAGATGGAGAAGACTTTAAAAAAGATCGGACAGTAATTCAATTAGATATCGCTTTAGTGTGAACAGCGCTTTAACAGATCATGTTAATCAGCCTTCATACTGACTAATAGGATGCTTTATTCAAGAGACCTCCACTTGGCTCATTCAGATGGTGTTGTGAGACCAAAATGTAAGGACTTGTACCTCTTCTTCAATTTCTCAAGGAATTTGCTTTGATGCACAAAAGTATTACTGTTTACATTTTCTGACATAGTTTAACAAAAGTCACATGGGTTTAACACTGTTATGGATAAATTACCCAGCTGTCAATTACATAATAATCAGCCAAAATGGAATGCTAAGAAAAGCATGCAAATCAAAGCTTTAAGTTGTGAGTTGCCGCAGCTGTTTTGTCAGCTGATCTCAAAGCAATGGTTACCTTTAGCTTGTATCTAGTGTATGATACAAAGAATAGACCTTTTAGGTGCATGAAGGTGAAAAATGCATGAACTTGCAGAGCATATACTTCAGTCATAACTTTGTGGTAAGTGAAAGAAATTTGATCATAAACTGTCTGTGAAAGAAAACACATCTTTGATAAAGAATGAATACTGCCACATTCAGTAATCTTTAGTACATTTTAAATGCACATGAGGCAAGAGAAACCAAGTATGTCACTTAATGTGGCCATTGCGTTCAGTCAGTCTGTTCTCCAGAGAATCGATCAGTCTGCTCTTTAGAGGATCAGTCAGTCCTGGTTTCAGTGGATCAGTCAGTCTGCTCCTCAGAGAATCATTCGGTCTGCTTTCCACAGACTCAGTCAAGACACTCTTCTGAGAAGTCTCCAGTTGTTATGCTGGTTGACTCAAGAAATCTGTCCCAATATCAACACAACAAATATTAGGTGTTACATTCAAACCCCATATATGTAAAAACAACTTGAAGGAATTCGTAAAATCCAGCAGATCATCTACAGGCTTCAAGTTGACACACTGATATGGTGACAGTTCTTCGATTGACATGAACGCATATACTTCTACATCATTTTGCAAAAAGGACCATATCCAAACAAGATCGGTTAATTTGAGGGGTCAAAATACAGTATCGTCCCGGTGTAGCATGAAATATCGTCCGTGACTGTAGGATGCTTTTTGGTACCTCAAACCTGTCCCTGTCAAGGAACATGTGTCATACAGACTTTTCCTTCAACCTTTTTTGTCACAGTAGATTGTGTCCTAGATCTGGAGGATCATCACACAACAGATGTACAGTACTCATGCACCGGTTGGCTGCATTTTTAATACCAAGGGAATGTAAGTTAGAAAAACAACCCTTGATGGTTGACGGCTCAAAAAAAAAAGTACCAAGAAGGAAAAACTGAGCCAGTTACATGTTATCAGTTTGTATACATCATAGCAATGGCCATTACCTTTGATGTATGGGCTAGCAGGAGACATTAAACCTGGTGGAGGTGGGGGGAGAAATATTTGAAGATTCCCGCCTGACAATACAACTTACGTGAGTGTGTGTGGTGTTTCAATCGTCATCACCGAAAATTTGATATGCTGAGAAGTTTGTGTACAAAGAGACAGGCAAGATCACCGTGCCAAGGCCAGTGTTGTAATAAATGTTGTCCACTGTCTTATGGACGGATCTCCCATCCGAAAGTGTCTTTTGTCTGTATGGCTATCAATTTGTTGTAAGGTATAACATGAATGAGTAGAAATATATATCTCAACCAGCTTACAAAGTATCTTGAAATATGTGGCATAATAACGCGGACGTTCGTCGTTACCAACATAAGAAGCAATTTTATTAGTTTAACCCTCCATGATTGTATGAAAGTGCTGCATATGTTTCATACATCATCGATGTGACATATGAAGCACCCAACCAGGGTTTTCAGAATGGGTGAAGACTTGGTCTGAGGACAAAAGCCTTCTGTGCACTGCAGGCTGGACTGTCATAGCAGAGCGCCACCGTCAGAAGGCGTGGAGCATACCCGGGAATGTTGGGCTTTTTAACCCCCCCCCCCCCCACACACACCGATGGTCAGAAAGGGCACTCCAGCGTTTCCTTGGCTTCATGTACCCAACCTTAAAATATGGCTCTCATGTCTGCAATTTCTCAATTAATTTCTATGGAAAGATGGTAATAATTTGAATTGCTCTGATCGAGAATATTTATGAAATCGTTGTTTTCTGAAAAGATAATTCAACAATTTTCACTAACGATTACAGGTTTGTTTTTTTTCTTTTTTAGAAAGTTTTAACTAGCAGTTGATTTTAGACAAAATGTGGTGAAATATTTTTTAATCAATTGCAGTCAATTTTCCCACAAGAAATTATGGTTCCAGAAAAGTTATTCCAACAACTGTAGTTGTATATCAGTTTGCTACAACTGTGGATGATTGCATGGCAAAGAAAAACTCCTTCTTGTACCAATAACCTTTGAAAATGATAGCCACACTGAAGAGAAAAAAGATGCCATACAATAGGATTGTCATAGATGTGGGGGGGGGGGGAGCATGAGAAGAGTGAAGGTTGGTCTAGATCTGTTTGAGGATTGTAAATGAGGTGTCCCCACCACCTTTTGATTTTTTTTATGTACAAGGCAAGCTTAGATGCAATCTAGTACAATACTTGGCTTTTTATTTTAAGTAAAGTATGCTTGAGAGAGATTCTGACTAACGTCACTCCTGGACTGAAATATGAGAAATTCAAATGGAATTTCAGATTTATAGAGACATTTCTTTAATTACCAGGTAATCTCACAATCTGCGCAATATTTAGCATACTTTACGCCATGAAATGTGTTAGACTGAGATATGAGAAATTCTCCATAGTATTTCAGATTTGATTGTTGTTGCTCTGAGTTCTTTTTTTTTTTTTGGGGGGGGGAGGTTTGGTTTGGTGTAGTTTGGTTTGGTCTGGTCTGGTTTGGTGTGGTTTGGTTTAGCTTTAGTTTAGTTTAGTTTATTGTAGTGTAGTGTAGTGCAGCGCAGTGCAGTGCTGTGAAATGTAGTAGAAAAAATGATCAGGAGGGACAACCAATTCACTACCCTCTGAGGAAAAGAAGTAAGGACGAATGTTGATCCTTTGAACCTTCTAGACTTTAAGACAATGACTTCTAGTAATATTACTATTAGCAAACTTGAAAAAGTCAGAAAAGGATAAATTATCCATGTGTAGAGAGTTATTAATAAATTGCACATACTGAAAAGTCTTACTTAAAAGTTTTATTCAAAGGAAACTTATATAACTATCATTTAATGCATTGATCATCGTTTTAATTTTGTTTTAATATGGCCAAATTTTATTTTATTTGTTTTTTATTCAACATTGAGCATAATATGTACAAGACACTCACCTCTCTTTAAGTAAAGACATCAATGCTATGTTACTTAACTTTTGAATTTTAGGAAAAACCCAAAAAGTGACACAGTAATCTAATTTTCAATTATGTGGACTTGGCTCCAAGTTCAATTGCTGCCCATTCCAGGCCAATTTTGATTCTATGACCTACCATTCCGGGCTAATTCCGAGTCCAGGAAAAACTGGACTCTAGTCCCGACTTGAATCCGAGTCCGGACTCGGACGATCCATCCCTGATATTTATGGATCTAGATGAAGTTAACAGTATCACATGTCAATTTGATCTGTTCCTGCATAACTTCAGACACATGAAGGAGTAGTAGCGTGTTTAAGGGGACCGGGAGGGACATACCCCTCACCTCCGAAGCCAGTCGGGGGAAAATTGCTTAGTCAGGGGATTTGAGGGTAAGGGGAAAAGAAAAAGTCTGAATACTCTCAACAGGGGCTTGACCAGGTGAGGTTAGGGGGCTCTTCTCCCTCTCCCCCTCCCCCATCCTCCACGATCGGGGGATGCTCCCCCAGTCGGGGAGTCTTAGTCGACACGAAACAGAATGCAGTCCGCCACAAAGGCCTGTTTTCTCTCTCCAGAGGAAATTTTTCTGATGAGACCCAAAAATTTTCGGCGCGCTGCACACATTACTTGACAGCGCAGGCCCTGCCCTCCTTACCTACTAATATGAAGGCAGAGAACACAGTGTATGTACGCCTATAGGAAATTTCATCCAATGTCGCAAAGCCTAGTTGCTGCTATCTCTTATGTGTTGGCCATGTGGTATGCCTATATAGTGACTGGAGGAGAGAAGTATAGCCTAGTTACTATGCCCAATAGGACCCAACTGCCAGGACAATTATTGACTTGTATAAGCTTTTAGTTGGTACCGATATTCTAGTATATTACTGTAGGATTGCTAGAAAATTTTGCCCACTTTCCAATATTACACTTTAGATTCCATTGAAAGAATAAATCAGAACTAAAACTATGTTCCTCTAGTAATACACATTTTATGAAAATGGCATGAACAAGTACTGTTAACAAGCTTTCGCCATCATCTCAAGCAGCCTTCTTGACCAAATGACTGGCTTCATGATATTAAAATTACAGTCCTGTGAATGTATGTGACACTGCAGACTACCACATATAGAGGATAGCCTGAACTCTGTCACTGAACTCTGTCACTGAACTCTGTCACTGAACTCTGTCACTGAACTCTGTCACTGAGCTCTGTCACTGAACTCTGTCACTGAACTCTGTCACTGAACTCTGTCACTGAACTCTGTCACTGAACTCTGTCACTGAACTCTGTCACTGAACTCTGTCACTGAACTCTGTCACTGAACTCTGTCACTGAACTCTGTCACTGAACTCTGTCACTGAACTCTGTCACTGAACTCTGTCACTGAACTCTGTCACTGAACTCTGTCACTGAACTCTGTCACTGAACTCTGTCACTGAACTCTGTCACTGAACTCTGTCACTGAACTCTCTCACTGAACTCTCTCACTGAACTCTCTCACTGAACTCTCTCACTGAACTCTCTCACTGAACTCTCTCACTGAACTCTCTCACTGAACTCTCTCACTGAACTCTCTCACTGAACCTGTCATTGACATCAAATTTCGCAAAATCTGAACGGAAGAAACCTGATCAATACATAAGGCCTCTAAAACAAATTTAAGGCATTCTTGTTACCTTACATTGTGGACCTTCAGGGGGGTTTGCCCCTTGACGCACGCGTGCGCACCGAAGGTGCACTAATATCACACCTATCCATGTTAATCGGGGAATCACAGGTTGTGCGAACCCCCCCCCCCCTCCCCACCTCTGAAATCCTGCACACGCCACTGTGAAGGAGTATCTTCTTGTATCACTTCCACCACGGAGCCGTGCCACTTGGACTAGTAGCAGCTCCATGCTCCCACGATAAGGAAATGTATGAAACTTATTAAATACATTTTTTTTAACCGTTAGTACATCAGTAAATTAATGCTTAAATACACCATTTTTTTCAATCCAAACCTGAGTATATTTATGGATATTGATGAAGTTAATTGTATCACATGTCAATTTGATCAATTCATGAATAATTTCAGACACTTTGTGACATCATTTCGTAGGAGAGCGGGTGAAGAGAGGAGAAGAGACGCGTAGTTTTTGTTCTTTCATATTTAAATTATCATAGCAGTGAAATTGACTTGACACAGCTAAGCCAATGGAGATGGCGTTTCCTTCAATTTGGTTTGTGTTACTTTATTTAATGAAGGTGGACTGGAGGGGGGGGGGGGGAATAACTGAGTCCACGTCAATAAGATCATTTCACACTTCAAGCAGGGAGTTGTTTAGATAACTAAATAGAATGTCAGAAACTCAGTGACATGTTAGACATGTTAATATGTTGATAGTCCTAACACATTTTCTTTTCGCCATCATATTTTTGCATCCGTAAGTGCATGCGGGCAAAACTTTCCTGTTTTTCCTGTTTTGAAGTGTCCGGCTAGATCCGGCTAGATCACACTGGCAGGTTGGAAGCCATCGTCCCACGAACACATTCTTCGTGATGATTACAATCCGGGGAATACCCGGACAAATCTTCAGTCAATCCGTCTCTTTGATATCGCACCTTCCCATCTCCAGATGAGATTTTAGCCATAAATATGCAACTAAAATAAGTGGCAAATTGTCAGTTATGTCGCCAGTTTAAATGGAACAACACTAGTTGCATACCGAATAAAATTAAAGTTTTTTGTTTTGCATCACTTCGTCGCATCAAGCAGAGACAACCACCCTCCTCCCTAGTCACGGTACATTTCTTTTTCAGTTATCCACCAATTCGCTGATGAGCGACGGAAGCGTAGAGGAAACATTGCATTGAAGAATTACCAACTTGGCAAAACAATTGTCTGCAAATTGACGAGCTGACAGCATTGCAACTTGACAAAATTCAGACAGTTGATATTTTGAAGAGACACGGGATCTCGTCAATGCATCAATTTTCCTCAAATTGACCAATTGTTGAGTTACTGCTATCTCTTCAAATGACGATTTTTTTTTTTTTTTTTTTTAAGTGATGTTTTGAAGAGAAAGTCGATCATATGAATGCATCACTTTCCTGAATTTGTAGTTTTAACGAGATATTGTTAAGTGGGTAACTCGCCAATTTGCTCAAAATGCCGAGGGTGTGGTCAGGAGAGATGTGAAAAGGTGACAGGTAGGTAGATGGAATGGTAATGGGGGGAAACACTGGAAAATATTTGGTGTAGACCCAGATGTCATGAATCACCACTCCCAGACATTTATCAGTCGTGCGTCCTCCCGTCAGAATTATGTTTATGACTAATTAGCAACAGTGCTATCTAAGCGGAGCGCCACATTGGTTAGCGCAGAGCGTGCAAGAACAATTTAGGTGTAGGAAAGGGCACTTAGAGGGTGTTTTTGATCTTACTGTACCCAGCCTTGAAATATGGATATCATGCCTGAAATAAATCAATTCGTATGAAAAGAAAAATCAGTTTATTAAAATTGGTAATACAAATCAGGTGATATGAGAATCATAACAAGGTACGCATCCTCTTTCATTTTATTTATTTTATCTTTTTTAGTTCTTGACAAAGTCGGACTAAACTTTTTGGTGAACACATTCGGGGCACCAAAATAGGGCAGAAGCAGGGATTTTTGAACTAATTGTGTGTGTTACTAACTATGTAGTGGATTTACTATCTTAGCGGAGCGCCACCATTGGTTGACGCGGAACGTAAAAGAAAATTTGGGCTTTTTAAAAGCTCTAGATGGCAGGATATGGCACTTCCCTGGTATACCTCAACTGCATGTACCCAATCTTGTAATAGGGATATCATGTCTGCAATTAATTAAAGATAAAAATTTTTTGAAAAATGGTAATAATTTGGACTGATCTTATCTAGAACATTTATGCTATTGTCATTTCCAGAAAAGTTAATTTAATAAATTTAACTTTCTAACGATGGCAGTTCTTTTTTTTTTCCTTTTTTTTTTTTTTTTTGAGAAATTCTCAGCTACTATAGGTAACCTTAGACAAAGTAGCCTATGGTGCAATTTTTTCAGTTTATTGTGATCAACTTTTCCCCGAGAAATTATAGTTCTAGTGACGTTCCAACAATTTTTACTCCCTGTTGCTTAGTTTTTTATTACTGTGTGAGAGATTCCATCGGATATCAGATTAATGAGAATTTTTTTCAATTACCAGGCAACCTTAGACACATGGTGCAATAGTAGGCATCTTTCTATGTCATGAAATGTGCAAGACTGAGATATGAAAAATTCCAACCGGTATTTCAGATTTTCCGACTTTCGTCGCCCTGAAAGATTTTGAGGGTGTGATACCCCCACACACACCGGTCGAGACGACCCTGGTGGTCGTCTCGACCGTTGACCACAGAAGCTAATACTCCTGGTAATGTCTGGAGTTGGCCGAAGTTATACTGTGGTCCATATCAGCTATAATATTATCAGGGTGCCAAAATTCTGGGTAACAGAATTAAGTAATTCTTCAGGGGAGTACTAGTATTTTGAAGTCGAAAATAATGAACAAAGTTTCAAGTGTGAATTGGATAGGGCTTTGTACTGTCTTCTGAAGTTGCAAAAAATTCAGCATTTTGAAAGGGGAGCGGGTCCCCTTGCCCCTCCCTAAATCCGCCCCTGGTGTAAACATGGTGTGCATAACAGTTACTCAGATACTAACTAGAATTGGATCTATCACACAAAAGGGAAGGGGGGGGGGGGTTGTAAGTCGTATTAGTCTCCACTTGAAATTGAAACTCCTATCACTCCAGTAACTGTACAATAGGATTAAGATAGCTCAAACTTTCAATTGCCTCTTCTTCTTCTAAATAACAACTTCCTGCTTAGAGTCAGCATAGCGAAATTGTGCATGGATTTATTGAGGTGACCAATTTATTGGACATCATTATATCAACATCCCTCCGGGATATTATTCATCCAGAAACCCTGACGATTGAAAAAAGAAACAATAAATCTCCACGATTAGTTTGATTCATTCTCTCCGAGTTTTTTTTTTTTTTTTCCAAAATCACTCAAAGTGGAGTTATTCCAATAAATTGCAGTGAATTGACTTTAACAGAGATTTTCCATAGCCAGAGTTTATCATTATACTAAGGAGAGTAGCCAAGTAATTTTTCCCAGATCGTCAGGGTGTGTGTGTGGGGGGGGGGGGGCTCCTGGTGTCGGCGACGATTGTTTGGGGGAGTACGCCTCTGACTTCCATCTATAAGTTGAAGTCATCGGTACACCCCCCCCCCCCCCCGCCCCCAGGTATGCCACTGACGTCCACTTATAGGTAGCAATCAGTGCATGATTTCTGTCTTTCGTAGGAAAGTCTAAACTTCGAATCTGTAATTGCGCATTATTAATATGTGATGACTCGTTCTTCAGTGGCAATAACATAATATTAATCTGTAGTAATTTCTTATTACAGATTAGAAGTAGATTTGAAGATGGCACTATCAGTCTTTTCCTTTCATTTTTGGGGGCACGGTCGGGTCCAAAAAGCTTAAACTAGTCAGGATAGTGCCTCTACTGACAAATTTGACTGACGAGGAGGTAATTAGACTTTCGATCATTCGGTGATCACAAACTAGTCAGTAGATTAGGCCATCATGTGGTCTGGACTGTGATCACTTTAAGGAGGTGGTTTCTGTTACTATCATTATTTTTTATGTAGTCAAGCACAAATTAATGTAAAGATGACTTAAATGTACAGATGAAATTAATGTGCAGATGAAAATTTGGGACAAATGAACGAGATGTATCTTGTTTTTGGAACATCTATTGTGTCGCAATGATATTTCGTTCGGAGAGAATTCCCAAGGTCAGCGTGATCCTTACCCTAAACCCCCACCCCATCTCACCCACCCATCTCACAAAGGAAGCGTCCTGATTTATTTTTATAAACTTTCAGATAACAATATAAAAAAAATTAAACACGTTATGAAGATTATGGAGCTTCACTGTAGATGGAATTTGGTTATAGTTTTCACTACATTTTAGTTTCTCATTTTACAGTGTACTGCAAAAAGTTGTGATGTTCGTTCCTGCTCAGTATGATACGGCATATTCAATACATGGATGTCTTTCTTGTGCGATATTGCAAAAGCCCTTAAGGAAGGAAAAAAGTATTGATCTGAAATTAGAGATTACTGATTTATAATTTGTAATTGAAGATTGAAAATTGATATATGTATCTATCACAAACTGAAATATTTAACTGTGGTTACAGATAAATCACCTGTAAATACAGATTAATAATTTATTAGTCTCTGCTCTGGTTCAAGAGACGGGGTCATGCAATACAACGATCTAGAGCTTTTATGAAGCTTTATTAATCAAATTTTCTTCCCATGGCACTGATAGGCTTTCGTAGAAATTAACTACGCTTGCGCACTTGACGAGTACCAGGTCAGTGTCGTCTGTTGTGGTGCTACCCAGGAAGTACGGGAATCTACGTAGACAATCTCATAAATTAGTAGGACATCACACTCGCAATTCTTTTCAGAAATGTCCAGAATCTATGACAACAAACCACTGAAGTCAGTCCCACTAGAGAACCATTCATACTCGAAAGTATGGGAAACGTTGACTAGCAACAGGTGAACGAATCAACTGTGACATGCACTCTCCATGTTCAGGCCACCTAGGACGTTACAAATATCCTTGATTAACTTCGCTATTCTATTCGATAGGCTATTCACCATTAACACAATATGATAACATGGACAGACAGTGGTCAGTACTACTAAGGTCCAGGGTCGCATGGTTACACATCACTAGTGGTGATAGGCTAAGTTACTTCTGTACTTGGGTATAGCTTAGGTTTTGATTATTGGGCTTGCCTTTTCCTGCTTTTGCTTGATTGGGTGAGTTTGCAATGTTTGGCTGGCAGGTGATTGTTGCCACACGTCCAGCATCGCAAGCTGGATCATTTTCATCTCTTATCACACAAAGTTCAGATAATTTTACATCTAGGCTAAAGTCAATCTGCACCATGTCATATTACAAGTGCTTGCAAGTAATATTGCATGTATTGTACATTTATCTCCCTCCAAATGAGCCATGTCATAAAAAGTTCTGCAAAGATTTTAAAGTGTAATTGAAGAGCAAAACTTTGATAGTACAGCATTTGCACAATTGGTTTTGAAACTCACTATGTTTAAAAGATATCCACTAACTATTGTTAAAGCTGCAAGTTTCCAGTCTGTGATAGGTCTAGAACAACCATCAGCTCGAATTTAGAATCCATGACCACATGTACAAACGTCACTCACAATATAGTGTGATATGCTTGAATGAGCACTGGTTGTGCACGCAATAGCGTATATACTATAGGGTTACTATACATATATATATTACAGGGCTAGGGGATTGGGGATATATTGTTTAAATATATCTTCGAAAACCCTTCAGCCAAATTCCGTCTCGTGGCATAGTGGGTTAGGCCTGTTATGAGAACGTTACTTTTCCCAGGTTTCGAATCCTCTTCTAACCTCTTTCCCTTCGCAGGTTTAACTTCTGTCACGTCCCTCTACAGGTTTTACAGAATGTCTACAATTTGTGAGAAAAACAAATAGTATTCCGAAAAAAGTAAAAAAAAAAGTAAGACGCGGACACTATTAGTCACTACTTTAGTTGTCTGATACCCTTGGTGACGTCACTTGTGGTCACGTATTCTAAATTTATGCATTTTCATTTTAAGGTAGTCTTTCTTACAAGTATCATTTACTACAAACTCATTTTTATGTGTGGATGTTTTCTTTGTTTGTTTTTTCAGTGGCAATGGCATTGTGCTTGAGGCAATCATACATAAGAGATCTAGGACATGTAATTACAGATTCATCTTCCAAGAAGGTGAGGGACTCAGCTGAGCATTGCCATCTTTCTTTTGTAGTTGTGACATCTGAGGCCTAGTGGAACTGCCTAGTGATGGACATTTGGGAGAGGGGTTTCTCAAAAATGTAAATGATAATTGATTGTCAACCCTCTGCTCATTTGCTTATCCACTTGGTTAAAGTATATTACAGTTGATCATCACCAGCTAATGTCTACAATGCCTGTAGGTGAATATGCTCCGCAATATTTTTTTCTAAGTACAAGTTCTTTGTACTGTAGTACTGTAATATGCACTGAGGTTTTCAGAGCTGGCACAACTGTTGTAGTTTTACAGGTCCTTAAAACCAAGCCTGCTTTATTATTGGGTCCAATGCATGATTTAAGGAAGGAATCAGTGTTTATGTTGAGGGATAGGTGAGCAGAGTGTCTTATTACAATACAATATATTTATGTCAATATATGGCAGTTGTAACAGTTCAGTTACTGACATTAAAGATGAAATCTGATGAAACAAACCGTTCAGATACTGTCACATGTTTTGCTTAGCAGTTCTGCAGAAGTGATTAATGAACATGTCCAATACTAGCGCAGCATCTATATTAGTCTTAAAAAGACCATATGACTCATAAAACTAGAAGGTTAGTTACAACATGTACCCATAAACTGTATTTAACTGTATTTAACTGTTTTACATGATGAATTGATTTTGATTGTTCTTTTGTGCAATTTGAAACTAACACCTCTCTCATATGAACCATAAAATCTGTGCATTCCAATGGTACTGTCCTGCTTAGTCTTCCCACAATTTTAGCTAGAATGTAAGCTAAGTGATGAGTCTTGAGCCTCCCCTCTCCACGAATGTCCTACTCCTAAAAACATTTGCGTAGAAAAAAACAGGGGCTAATTGGGTCAATTGAAAATAATGGGCCTGGGCAAAGAAAAAATGAAAGAGGATGCATAATTCCTTAGGATTCTTATGTCATCTCACCTAATCTGATATGTATTAACAATTTTTTCAGAGATTGATTTTTCTTTCATTAAAGGAGAAATTGCAGACATGAGATCTCTTTTTTTAAGGCTGGTTTGATACAGCTTAAAACACATTGACAGTGCCATTTCCGGCCATCTGGGGAGCTTGTAAAGTAAAATTTTTTCTTGTACACTCTGTGTGGCTGGACTGTTGGTGGCGCCCCACTTAGTACTCAGAGCCGTATATTTCTGATAGTGCTAACCAAGGTAGTACTTGAGAAATTGCAGGTCTTTTACATGCGACCTCTTTTTCAAGACTGGTTATTTATACATGCAGCTGAAAACACTCAGAGAGTGCAATCTCCGGCCCTATGGGGGCTTGTAAAAGCTGAAGTTTTTCTTGTATGCTCTGCTCCAACCGATTGTGGGGCTCCTCTTAAATAGTATTAAATGTGACTTATTATATTGATCACCCGATCATTATACTAGTGAGGAATATGTCAACAAAACTCTTCATACGTCTAAAACGTACAAACAAATGTATAAAGCTTCAGGAAGGTTTGGTTGGTCATTTTCATCTGCTAGAAAATTGTCAGAGTCATATTTTGTTCAAAATATGGTTTATTATATATTGTGAAGTATTTTTCTGATCTGATTCTTATCTTAATTTAGCAATACTTTATGAGATCGAGATTTAGGTTGAAGGAAGTTTGGGCAGACCTTATTTCGGTATATGTAAAATGTCAATGTACTGTATGTCATAACCCAATACATTTTACATATACAGTATACTGTGTGTACATCTAGACTAGGTAATTTATGATTAAATCAAACCACAATCTATTCTTGCATTGTGGACGAAATTCATTTATTGCATGCTGATGTCACTAAGTTTGGTGCATATTCCTAATACATTAAACCCCTCAGAGATGCTTGTCTTTAAAGCTATTTCACATTTTCCTGATGATTGTGGGAATGTCTGCCCTTACATCAGGCCTTTAGACTGGTAAACACAAACCTCAAAATCACTCAAAATGTTTTGCCTTTGTACACTAGTGTCAACTTATTATATCAGAAATAGGGTACTTGGAATCTTTAATGGGCATTTTGGAGAAATATTGGGATTTGAATAGAAACTGTTTAACTGGTGAAAGGTGGTTGGTTATATGCACTGAGCTGGCAAGGGTCGTTATATAAATAGGCTGATATTTTAATTGATGTCATAGTGTTAAAAGGACTTTTCAGCTGTGAGCGTCCCGTCGTAAAACTTAAAATTTTGATTGCAATGTGACAGTGATTGATATTACATTGAGGCCAACAAAGACAGCTATGAGCATCAATTTGTCAATATATTTAGATAGAAAGAAATATGATTCCCATAATTGAGTTTCATTCTTTGTGTCATGATTACTTTAAATAGGACAATTTATGGTATGAAAGAATTAGATACTGACGACCTTTGCATGTATCCAACAAGACTAACTGACGGCAACATATAATTTTTGTGAAAGAAGACTAAGGTGATAGGACATATTGGACTTATTGTTCAAATAGGTCTATGTTTAAAGTTGACTGCATCTTGGCTGCTTATTCTTGCTTAGCTACAAGTAGAGTCCATTCAGTAAGGGTCAAGTGTATTGTACACACTCCGTGGACTATTTCTGTAAGTAGCCATTTACCTTTATAACATCAAACTAAACTACACATTCTTATTCTCAATTTTCACAGTACAGGTATGTTGTCTTTCATGTGAGGCCAAAGTTCATCTTAAAAAGGAAGTTTAACAGCAGTGGAGAAGAAGTAGAGCCTAACTTTGACCTTACTAAGAAGGTTAATACTGGATACCTTCACTCATCATATAGTAAGTGATTCTAGATATTTTACTTGAGACTACAGGTAAAGCGTTGAAGAGGAAAAGTCACAGTAAACTAACCCTCATCCCTTTCCATGTTTTAAGTATGACATGAATATGGAAGCATTTAATTACTACAAAAAGTGAGGTATCCTCAATTATAGGTTTTGACTCAGTTTTACTATAGCTGATGGTTTCAAAAAAATGTGAAGATGCCTTTTACAATATATCCTTACCTGGATACCTTTGATCATAGTATATATCCAACCACATCATGGTATATGACTTACCATTGAAAGAAATGTTTCTCATAGTATTTAATTCCATCAGTCATAGTCAGGCACTTAGTGAAGAGCAAGGGGAGGGACAGGGAAATGAAACCATGCATCAAAAAAAAAAAAATCCCCTCCCGCAGAACGTTTTGGACTAACAAAATGATCAACATTTAGTCACCTGTGCCATTGGGTTCCCTCTCATCTGTCTCTATGTTGGCCCCACCTAGGTAGATCTGACCTGGCTACAGGTTTGATCATGGCATATGATATGGCTCACTACTTCATACCTTCATTCATGACTAGATGTAGTAGACATTAGTGAATCATTTTATGGACAGACCAAATACTGAATCAGAAACCCAGTATAAGGCACCCTCAACCTAGTGATGGATACCCTCAGCCAGTGACCCAGTACTGCATATCCACAGCCAGTGACCCAGTATTGGATATCCACAGCGAGTGACCCAGTATTGGATATCCACAGCCAGGGACCCAGTACTGGATACCCTCAACTAGTGACCCAGGGCTGGATACCCTCAACTAGTGACCCAGGGCTGGATACCCTCAAAAAGTGACCCAGTACTGGATACCCTCAAGTAGTGACCTAGTACTAGATACCCTCATCTAGTGACCCAGGGCTGGATACCCTCAACTAGTGACCCAGGGCTGGATACCCTCAAAAAATGACCCAGTACTGGATACCCTCAACTAGTGACCTAGTACTGGATACCCTCAACTAGTGACCCAGTACTGGATACCCTCAACTAGTGACCCAGTACTGGATACCCTCAACTAGTGACCCAGTACTGGATAACCTCAACTAGTGACCCAGTACTGGATAACCTCAACTAGTGACCCAGGGCAGGATACCTTCAACTAGTGACCCAGGGCAGGATACCTCTGCCAGTAACCCAGCACTGGCTCCGCTGGATATGGTATCATGTGACATATTAAAGCAGTATTTTCCATCCATCGTTTTGGTTTTATGAACTGAAATGACTGTAAAATTTATTTGTACACATTACAAGCGTCTATACTGCAGTGAAGCAGAAGTCAAGAAAGTACGACTTTCTGATTTCTTGGAAGGTACTCCCCGCTACAAAGTAACAATGAACTCTGAGAACTCAGTAACTAAGTTTTGTTAGTTGGAAAATAGTGATTGTTGTATTTTGATAGTTTGCATGGTACTGTATCCATGGACATGACAAAATGGTGTGAAATAATTGCTCCAATGCAAAATCTGCTTTAACTTACATCTGCAGAATATTCAGGTATGTAGATTTTTCCATCTTTTTCAATTACCATTTTCTTCAACTGGTATTTAGAGACTGAAGCGAAAGGAGTATCTGACAAAATTTCCTTGTCAGAAGCAGAGCGTATTATTCACAGACCAGAATTAAAGGCATGGACTGATAAATACTGCAATTTGGGATCTATTTCCTTTTGGATTGATGAGAAACAGTTGGATCCTTTAGAAGTAGAAGATGGAGACAAAGTCAGAATCAAGTCAGATGGTGATGGGCCATTTATTTGTAAGTAAATCATTTTCTTGCATTCCCAAGAAGAAGCAAAGTTTTGAATGTCCAGGGCCCTGTTCCACAAAGAGTTAAGATCAATCTTAAGTTTGATTTCTATAAACCTTCCACATGGTAAGTCAAACTTAAGATTGAGTGTAACTCTTTGTGGAATGGGCCCCAGAGCTAAGGATTGCCTCAGGCATATGACCCATTGAGTAAAATGTGAAATAAGGTTCAACACAATTTATTACAATGTCAAGAATATAATGAACTATAGCTATTTGAAGGAAACATTTTGTAATGAGCTTCCTTTGCTTTCTGTAATATGTGTGGATATATGTTTAAATGGATGGATAGGTCAGCTACATGCCTAATTATCATACTCAAACATCCATAACATGTTTCAAAGACATTTACATTAAGGGATGAAATATTGTGTACAAATTGATAAGCAGTTTGTGTTAATCAATGTTTGATTTGCTTAGCAGTCAGTCTGTTTTGATTAGCGGATGATAACAAACACCAAATGTAAGTTGAAAAGTAAATTCACTCAAATAGGTGCCACATGCAAAGTTGTGATTATAACCTTAAAGTTCAAACAGTTCGGGAGAAAATAAAACTTTCCATCTATAGAACCCGAGAAAACCATACATGAACATGAGATTATATTTTGATAAAACCTAAATAGTGCATACAGACTACAGTGTATTTTGCACTATAATTGTTTTTTTAGGTCACACACATTACTGTATGAGCTTATAGAGCCAGGCAGATGTCGTCAACTTTCAGGAAATGTTTCAGAGTTTTCATTTTTGAAGTATTTTGACTGAAACTTTGGTCATAGATTCTTTGTCAAAATGGATATTTTTTGTACTATTTAGAAATGAAATATTCAAAACGGAAGTTGAATTATTTGCGATGTTCGTGTTGTTTTGACTTATTAGCTAACACACTAAGTGTGCGAGGTAATAAGTCAAAACGGTTGCTCTTTTGCACACGGCACTCTAACTGAACAGGTTTAGCTGGAGAGCTATTCTGTGGTCACTCTAGTAAACAATAATCAAATTTTACATTGGTCTGGCCAGCCTATCTGCCCTGTGGGTCATCAAGTCCCTGAACTATCACCTATCACAAATTAGTTCGTAAAGCATGTGACTGAGTGATCATTGTAAACTCTAAAGAGTAAACAGAGTTGATTTGTTGCATCATCAACACTGCAGTGTTTTTTTTTACAAACCATGTACATTCTAATTTTACAACCATTGCAAAAATCTAGTCCAGCCCACATTTAATTCAGATCCAGCCAAAGCCAGCTCTGACAGGATCTGAACATTATCCATTGCATCCTTACATATCACACAGCAGAAAGGAGTTTTAACCTTCTCTACAGATCATAGCTGGTACACCTAATGCCATTTTTCAACCGTCAAAATTAATATACTACACTGGCATATGACAATGTCATAGGCTTGATAGTGTGTCAACTAGATACTTTTTGTATGTTACATTTTGTCACCTTCCAAGTACTGTACTTTCATTTTGCGGTGCTGCAAAGATTACCTCTACTTAGTTCAGTGGCTGCCATAAGTTTCGACACCCCAACGTTCCGACACACTTATATTTCGACATGTACGCTTAAATTCCGACAGCAGCGGCTGATCAATGCGTCATTACTATGCCGAGCATCATAGCTGGGACCCAAAATGGTGCCTGATGTAATGAATGTGTTGTAACATGTGAGTGTCAGAACATGGGCTGTGGGAACAAAAATGTGTCAGAACATAGGGCCGAAACCATCAGTTCAATTGTGTGAGCTACAGCTGCATTGCTGCGCTAGTTTTTATTTGCACTATAACTGTTTATTATTATTATTAGCCTATGACTGCAGAGCAATGTTTTTTGCTTCGATATTAACTGTTTCTTGGTTGCAAAATATGCATTGTCCTTATCATGAAATCAAATATATCAAATATTTAAGAATAGTTCATGGTATCAATTTATAGATTCCATTTCTAAGATAGAAGCTGACACTCAAACCATCAGCAATGCTGCAGGTCCTGAAAAGCAAGTCGGAGAATCCTGGACTGATAAAATCATGGGATTAAAGTCTCAGGGGTTATCAGAACCTGATAATGTTGGAGACGATGAAGCAGCAGGGGCTAATGATGATGAATGGGTAAGTATTGGTAATCTGGGACTATTCTTGCAGTCATTTGATGCTTCATTTATTACAAATTGTTCAACATAAAAAGGGGAGCAGAAGTACAAACCACTAATTAGAAAACAATGTGGCCAACATGTGTTGGTTTATCCTTGAGCTTATAAAAGTTTAGTTTTGATACATGGTGTCATATTCACTTCAATGGATCAAATTAAATCTGTTCACATGTATGCATATGCAATCTTGCTTTCTTAGAATGGTTCAGTTTCACTCCCTGAGACTATATTTATCCATCTTTGATGATATTATCGACACCACTTTTGAACAAAATGTAATCATAGAACCTTGTGTACCATGCTTTGCTGGAATATCATTTGTGATCTTGGAACATACTAAATTATTACTCATTTAACTTATTATTTCTGGGGTTTTTTTGGTAGATGATGGCTGATATTGTTTATAGGCTGAACATAAACTAGCTGCTGATTAATGTTTTGTTTTATCTTTATTTTCATTTCAGAGTGACTAGTATGTCAGCAATCTTCATCATCAAGTATAATCAAGTTAGTATTAAAGCTACTCAGCTTTCTTGTCTCTCAGATGAAGGGCATAGCTTTATCAATACTCAATTCATAAAACAATGAAGAATGCTAAGAACTTATCACCAAACAAACAAAGCTGCTTGCTGGAAAGATTTTTGTACCCACAAAATAAGAAATCAAAAGTCATGTAAAATGTTGATAACCCTTTTTAAATGAACTGTAAAGACAGTAATGAAGAAAATATATGATGATATATAGGCAGTACAAAGACTTTTCATGATGCCACAAGGTCAAAATGCTTTGAAAAAGTGTGTCCTGATTGGATAAACATGAAACGTCCTAGGTAGGTACCCTGCATGGTGTCCACCTGACCAATGACTTCATAGGTTAAAGTCAAATGTAAAGTTAGATGATACAACTATTTCAAGAAATGTTGATCAGATCAAAAGATCCCTTAGTCAAGGTAAAATCTACAAAATGTTATGAAAAAATGTACCACAGTCTCTTCCAAGACAATAAGCCAGATAAAGGTAGAACTTGTTTGTAAGGTGCTCAAGTATGAGATGTAGTGTCTGCCCATCCAATGACATCATAGTTCGATGGTAACAGATATGACATATTACAGAGTGGTAGGTGCTGGAAGCACATGGTATGAACCTGACTTTTTGCACAGTCTCTTAACTTCAGCAACCATGTTTTGAGATGCCATTTTCCATGCATTGGTACAGTGGTTCCCTCACTCAGTGTATACCAGAGGAGCTGAGGTGTTTAAAAAATTGTAGGGGATAAACTGAATGATGCAGAATGTGCTTTTCATGGGTATTATACAATGCCCAGAGTGATGACATGTGCAGATATGAGGAACATTTTGATGTACACACAATTTCTGGGACTACATTTCAGACTCACAAGGTGAGCAATTCGTAGTCACATGTGCAAGAATTTGTGCCCAGTATGAAGCATATTCAGTGACAGTACATCAGACCACGAGTGTATTTTCTAATATTCAGCATGCTCGTCTATCCACAACATGCAATCTGAATCATGCAACTCAGCACAGTTTGGGAGTACATGAAATGATGGATACTTTGAGGTCCTGAAACCCAGGGACAAATCAGTCACAAATATTTTAATATTATACAATCATTTTGTAATGATGTAGTGTTTCCTTATTGCTCATGTACTACATCAAAAATACAGAACTTAATGGTGTGTATTGCCTAATACATTCATTGCCAAGTTCGAGTGTGAGTGAACAAATGATTACCCCAAACGATAAGGATGAAGTGTGGAACTCTGTGGATTACCTTATTGTCATCTTTGTAAGTAAAGCCCACAACTTATTAATTTTAAATGCTTTGAGGATACTGTGCCTACAGTAGTGTGCAACTTAAAAGTGATTAACTCAAACAGAATTCAACTCAGAATGTTTATTGAATGTTTATTTTTGATTCATTTGCTGCAGACAGGCAAGGAACCTACGCGATGGTGATGGTGTGTGTACCTCTGTGTTTACATGAGATGCCTTGACTTGTAACACAATATGTCAAGTAGGGAATGGGGCTCAAACTACGAGGTGGTGTGTCAGAAGTCCATTTTGAGTAATATCCTTCTTGTTTTTCATGAAGATCAAAGGCTTTTTCAGGTCACTAAAGCTTAAAGTATGCTTTTATTGAGGTCAAAGGTCATTTGAGGTTGATAGAGGACACAGTTTGAAAACCTATAGACGGTATTTCAGTTGTTATGTTGGTAGTCCGTCATTGTAGATGATCCCTATCTGCCACGAACTGTCAAGATTTACAAAGTACTTTGTTTTAGCCACCATAAAGACTCTCAAGGGAGAAAACACTTTTAGAAGATGTTTTGCAGGTTGCCTTTGTCTTGCATGATTTCAGATGCTTAACCGCAATCTGGTGTCAGGAACTTTCGATCCACTTGTCTATCCACTTGTGATCTACCTTGCTAAGGAGATATACAAAGTAATTGTGTGTGTATGGTGCAATGAGATATTGGCAAGGAATCCTAAATCATTTGACTCTCTGGTTGTTAGTTTATTACCAGTACTGGAGAGATTATTGCCTAGTGTTAACATGGAACAACCCAGAAGGTGCACACAATGAACACATATTCTTACTGGTAATATATAACTGATTTGAAATATTATCATTCAAGTAAGGGGTCCATAATCAAGTGTTGTAGGGTTCATATTCATAATCATTCAAATGTTATGGGGTCCACCGTCATAGTCATTCAAGTGTTATGAGGTCAATGTTCATTATTATTTGAGTGTTATGGGGTCCACATCATCAGCGTCCATTTTTTTTGGGGGGGGACATGGGAACATCTCTCCTTTACTTTTTTTTGAGAGGAGACACTAACATATTCCCCCACACACTTTGTGTAACCTGAAATAAGAAAAGCAGCAGTGTACATTCTTTCTTAATGGAAGAAATACACATCTTTTCTCAGTGGAAGTGTAACTTTGCTAACTTATATTCTAAGAAATAACAAAATTTATCAGAAATTAACAAGGCCAGAGAGAATGAGAAGTGGCATTTCCTGCAATCTGAGAGACATTTTTATCAATTTTTTTTCGGTATGCTACGCAAGTCTGTGTAAAGGACGTATGCAACCTAATGGAGGTATTACTTCTTCCATTTCCATGCTTTCAACTTAAAGTCTACATACACTAGTGGCACTGGAACAGGCCTACTGCAGTAGCTTTCATAATTCTGCTTTCTTTTTGATAAAACTAAAACGTAGCCTCAGTTATAAGGCTAACCAAGCAAAATTGGAGAGTGAGTTTGCAGCCATGGGCTGTCATTATTTTCCATTTTTTTGTTATGAATGCAAATGGAGGACAAATGTAAGGGTAAGTCTTATGGTACCAGTGCAGCTTCACCTATTTCACCATTTTGATTTGCAAGGAAGTGCAAATCATTCAGGGACCTCACGACCTGGGCCCCTATAAAAGGTTCCACAAGTGGCCCCAACTGGGCACTGAAGCGGACCAAGGACATTACATATATTTGCTCACATACTTTGTTATAGGGTACACAAACGCTAGTGGGAAACCAGAATCTTTTCAATTGTGTTTGTGAGGAACTGAACAAGGTTTTCCAACACTGCTGGGAAAGTAGTATGTTCAGCTGTAACATTTGCCAAGTGCTCAAAAAATAAAAAGAGGATGCATAATTCAATTATATGACTTTTTATATGAGTATTATCTCAAGCCATCTGATGTATTTTTTCATAGATGGAATTTCCTCATGATTGAGAAATTTTAAACGTAAAATCCCTATTTAAAGGCTGGATACATTCAGCTTAGAACACAGGGGAAGTGCCGTTTCTGGCCATAGGTGGGCTTGCAAAACCCAAAACTTTCTTATACGCGCTGCGCCAACCAATGCTGGTGCTTTGCTCACATAGTAGTGCCAGTACTCACCCTCCCTCGTATTGCTTTTTGTTCCACCGACTTAACACCATTGCTCATGCCACTTATAGGGAACGAAAATTTTAGGCCAGATGCCCCCCCCCCCCCCACTTTCAGTATCACATCAAAGCCCATTGTCCACCTTCATAGTCATTTGAGTGTTATGTGGTTTATGTTCATAATCATATAAAGTGTTATGGGTTCCACGGTGTAGTCATTTCTTCACAATCATTAAAGTGTTGTGGGGTCCATGTTCATAATCGTTTAAACATTATGGTGTCCACCCTATTCAAGTGATTTGGGGTCCATGTTCCTAATCATTTAAAGTCTTATGGGGGCCACCTTCATGGTCTTACAAGTGTAATGGGTTCCATGTTGATAATCATTTAAGTGTTGTGGGGTCCATGTTCTTCATCATTAGAATTATTATGTGGTCTACCTTCATAGTCAGTCAAGTGTTACAGGAGAGTATTAAGTGCTGGTGCATGGTGTCCATCTTCATCATAACCATTTAAGTATTACTATCAGCAACGGACAGTCCACCTTCTGATCATTGAACTTACTAATGAACACAGATATTTGGTTCCTTGCCGAAGGCAGGCGAGGAATTTATGCGATGGCATGTATATGTGTGTGCATGTTTGTGTATGTGTGTGATGCCTCGACTTGTAAACACAGTATCTGAAGAAGCAAAAGTTGCTGTAACTTCAAAGTTGGTTTGTAGGTCTGGTTCATAGAAAGTAGATGATCCCTATTCTTTTTCAGGTAGGTCAAAGGTCATTTGAGGTCACTAGAGGGGAAAGTCTGAAAACCTATCAAGGAGAAACTTCAAACTTACACCATTGGTAGCACTCGATAAGTAGATGGTCTCTGTCAAGCCCTTGATGAGTAGATGTGTCATTTGTTACGGAGGTCAAAGGTAACATGAGGTCTAGAGAGACCATGGTTTGAAAACCTAGTAATCACGATATTGCAACATGGTATGTAGGCTGTCCATTGTGAGTAGATGATCCTTATTCTTTCCCAGGTAGGTCAAATGTCATTTATGGTCACCAGAGACAAAACTGAAAATATATTAGGTAAGCTATCTCACTTGCTGAAAGTGTCTGGGATTTCAAACATTTAACTTTGGTTGCTCTTGATGAGAAGATGATCTCTGTCATTTATATGGAGGTCAAAGGTCACACAAAGTGAGTAGAGGTCATAGTTTAGAACCTTGTAAATACCAAATCTCCAGAAGGAAGAGTTGCTGGAAGTCTACTGTGAGTAGATGATCCCTATTATTTTTCATGAAGGTTCAAGGTCATTTGAGGTCACCAGAGGTGGAAGTTTGTAAACCTTTTAAGAAAGATATCTCAGTGACTGAGTTTTGCTGCAACTTCTAACTGTTAACATTGGCAGCTCTTGATGAGAAGATGATCTCTGTCATCTTTATGATGGTCAGAGGTCACATGAGGTCAACAAAAATCACGGTTTGAAAACCTTGAAGACATGATATCTCAAGGAGGGTAAGGTAATTCAACTTCCAAAATTTGTATTTTGGTTATCCTTTGTTCATCATAGATATTAGCAAGGAATCACAACGTCCTTTGACTTTCTGGATATAGTCATTGAAGTTTTTCTGAAGGGTGTGGGGTCCAATTTCATCATAACTCTAATCGTACTAATGAGCATTGGTCCACATCATATTCAGTTTGTTAAGCTGAAGCCGATATTTAAAAAAACGTAAGATGATTTAAGATTTCAACCTCTCTACTGTTTGTCAGACTTTCCTTACCCAGTCTTGGAGGATTGCATGTCAGTCAATGCAAAGAGAGAATCAAGTGGGGTTGTGCATTCAGTGTTAACAATATACGAGCAAAGTAAAATTTGTTATTTTATAACGTATGACTAACATAAAAAATGCCATCATAGCAAGCAAAACACAGAAACAAAGCTGTATTACATCCCTCCATGCACTCACCAATCAAACACATTTACATAACAATGGGAATGTACAAGCATCAATATCTGTAATACCGTAAGCCCACCCCCTTGGTAATCTTACAAAGGAAGACGAGCATCATAAATGCCACCTGCCATTTCTAAGGTCACAAACATGCTACCAAAGACAGCCAGTCAAGATGAGAGAAATATTCATTGGTATAGCAAGTTGTAAGAACCACAGAGTGAAGTGGTAACATCATAAACTCTAGTTGAGTCATGCTGAACATACTATTTAGATCAATACAGCAAATATAAGGAAGTTGATAATTCCTCATTTAAATTGACAAATCAAAACATTCACTTATAGGACTTTTGGCTGTGAGAACTACTTGTAAACTGAAATGTTAACACCATTTCTAATTCTCTGTAGATATTTTGCATTCACTTACTATTAATTGGACTTTGACTAGTGCCTTTTCCTTTTTCCTACATAAATTTACTATTTTTTTCAAGGGGTTGTCCTGCATTTGATGTCAAGCCCAACAGGGTTTTGCATTTTACTTCCACTATGATGGATTGTCACTGTCAATATTTAACTTTAATTTTATCATATTGTATAGTTTGTGGAGAAACACACTAAAAATATACTGTTTGAACAACTTATGGAATAATAGTTCTCTTTTATTAATTTATGAACACTTTAATTTGTAGGTTGGTTCTCTTCTACTAGAACATTCATGTTATCATCTGTATTTCCTTGACACATACTATGTTTATCTAAACTGCAGGACGCTCCCCACACACACTTTCAGCAGCATCATGCGACAGTCCTAGCAAGAGAGTAATCCTGCATTAAATGCTGAGGGTAAATCTGTTATTTGACAAGATATATGTCAATTTCAGGAGGAAAGTTAAAGAATCTGACCAGTCTGTCCTTTCATATTATACTGTCCCTTTTCCCTTCATTCCAATGTTATTTCAAAGTAGTTCCTATCCCCATCCCTACACCCCAACCAACTCCAACCCCCCCCCCCCCACCCTGTGGACTGGAAACCTCAGTCTCAGGTGTGTGCAACAAAGTACACAGGGAAAAGGGAGAATTGGTACTCATTCATTTGGGGTCCATTACCATACCTGCCAACCTTAAATACAAGAAATTCAGTACCCCAATCAAGGAGGAGTGGGAGATGAAATGCCTGATCACTGTACTGGGGGAGAAGAGGCGGGGTGCCCCGTCCCCTCTGGAAAATTTTGGCCTTTGGAGGGTGGACTACAGGCAGAATGGTGCTACATATGATGCTTTGTTTGATTTGAATACACCTCCAAGCATTCCTATTTTTGGTTCCTTGCATTAGCAAAAGGAACCTATGCATTCAACTTGGCGTGTATGTGTGTGTGTATGTGTGTGTGTGTCTGTGACGCAAGGCTTAGGTACGCTCTAACTCAATATGGGCAAGTTGGATAAAACTTATACTTGGTGTACAGGTCCGTCATACTGCGTAGAAGTGCCCTCTTGTTTTTGGTGTCCAAATCTTGCATATTAATGAGGTTATGGGGTCAAAAATAAAAATTTTAAAACTGCCACATTTCCACAACTGTGGGTCAGATTTGTTTTAAACTTGATAAAGCTGTCTGTTATTGACAGGTTCACAACCTTGTGAAATTTAATGCTTATTAACTGAGAAGGGTAAATTTTTCACTCTAAAACAATAATAATAGCTTTAACACCAATATTGTGGTTATTATAAGCTACCATATCTTGCATCTTAATGGCATTACGGGGTCAAACATAACAATCTAAGAACTGCCATATTCCCCTAATTGTGGGTCAGAATTGTTTTAAACTTGATATGGTTGTCTGTTATTGACAGATTCACATCCCTGTGAAATTTAT
Organism: Stichopus chloronotus; assembly: GCA_021234535.1. Classification (NCBI taxonomy): domain Eukaryota; kingdom Metazoa; phylum Echinodermata; class Holothuroidea; order Aspidochirotida; family Stichopodidae; genus Stichopus; species Stichopus chloronotus. Next base: position 48,691,401 of record CM037843.1, on the reverse strand, counting down.
TGATAGAGGGGGAAAAAGTTTGTAGTTTTAATTCTTGGGGATTGGAAAATTGTTGCTGTTTTAGTGCTATGGTAGCTTAGAAGACCATCAGCTGCTGTATCAAATGGTTGAATTTGCATTATCTTTATAGATTAAAATGGGCTGGAGAACAGTTCCAGTCACTGTGTCTAAACATGGTATAGTGAGTTCTTAGTTTAGTAGTTGGTACAAAACTACAGTATGGTAGCCAGTATAGTCAATGTGTGTACCAATTGAATTTGCATTATCCTTAAATTTTGAGTTGTTAATTCATTATCTAAACATGTGGTTCTTGATAGCCCCAATTTTTGGGTCCCCATTTTGGAGGACCCAACTTTTCACCTGCCCTAATTTCTTTGCAAGGAACCACAGTGCCCATTGGGCTCTTGTTAAGTTTTTTTTTTCCAATAATTATAATAAAGTTATTGAGAAAAATCGGAATTTGGTGAAAGAAAATCGCTATGGGGAATTAAATGGAAATTGGAAGAAATCCGCCAAAATCGGAACGGTTGGCAGATATGCATTACATCACTGCAACGATCTAGGACAAAAAAAAGGCATCCATTGGGTCTATTTTCCTACTTCATTGAATATGTTTCTTTCTCCCTCCATTCTTACCAAGGACAGAACAAGACACCAACCTCACCCTTTGTACTGACTGAACAACAATTTGGGCTTTCTCTACCAATTTCACACACAATGACTGCCTGCCTTCTGCAGCTTTTAATTGTTCTTGAATGGAAGGAACAGGATGAAGTGGGGGGGGGAGGCATCGGGACAGGTCAAGATGGTGGGATCGGGTAGTAATCTCAAAAGTTTGAGAACCATGCACTGCTTTATACTGTACAAATGAAGATAATATCATTTCACAGTATCAAGGTTGTGATTAGTGGTACAGTTGTAATTGACGGCTAAGAAACAACACAAATCTTTTAAAGTTATCAATGTTTAGCTACAAGCTAACACAGAATGCAAAATGATCTCCAATGAGGTCATAGAGCCATTTCCAAACTATTCATACAAATGATAATGAGAAAACAATTTTTGGTTGACATGACAATCACAGTATTTACCATATCATCTTGATATGGCTCTTAATGGTGGTTTTCACTCTTGGAGTGCTAGTTATATTGTTCATAGTCATCTTGATGTTTATATGACTGCCTAATCTTGAAGTCATTGTTGTTAACTCTCAAACAGCAAATCTTCATCAACATCATCTTCAATCAAATTCCCCACATCTTGTGTTAAGCCAGCCTCTTTAATCATCTTCTCTGCGTTTGCTCTTGCTATTTTCTTCTTTTCTTGTATCTTCTTCAACCTGTAGAACTCTTCCCTCTCCATTTCATCAAGTTCTGATATGATGTCAGCAATTGTGTTTGAAATTCTTGGAATGATTACTGAAGGATAAAATGATGCAATAAAACCAGTTGCCTTTAATACAGTTCAATTCAAAAATAAATTCTTATAATACAGGGGTAATGTGCTTAATACCAACATATAATGAAGTACAATACAATAAAGAAATGGATACCATTGAGCATTTATGAACTGAAAAGCTTGCATAATTAAGACACATTTTAGTAGTAACCTCTACAAATGAAGACAAAATTACCTCTTTTGGAATCACCGGCGTTCAATATCAGCAAGGTGTAGCAGGTCTGTGTAATGCTAATGTGTAAATATTGACAACGCATGCAAGAAGTGGCCAAGTCAGGGAGTACAAACCAAGTGCACTGCAATGTCTTTAAGTGGGAATGGTTCAGTAAACAACAATACGCAACACCGAATACTGGACATAATCCCACCAAACTCAGCTAGACCTACTCTGCATAGAATGCAGAATATCTGCTCTGCTCTAACAAGAGGATCTTAAACCAGAGCTGACCATTAAGGTTTAAAACAATTGCCCAGTTGGGCAAGTTGCTTCCAGAATTCACTTGCCCTGATAAATTTTTCACATTGCCCTGAGAATGTGAAGGACTTTCTATGCCCTAGGATGTGAAGGGCATTTATTTACAATGCAAAGTGATCACACACCTGTGGAGGAAGCAGCTAGTACTACATGTATGGTACGGGTGATCAACTTTTTCACGAAGTCAATTCAGGAAAAGGAAAGGATTACTCTTGACCAAAAAACCCACCTTACTGTGACCCACTCAGGGAACGAACCCCAAACCTCCTAGTTGCATTGTCCTCAAATGCCACCACCTTTGTCCACTCAACAACAGTGCTGTTTTCTGAATGAAATGCCATTGAATTACTAAAAAAAGTGTGGGAAGGACAGGGTTTTATAGGGGAAGTAGGAAATTTAAAATAAGATTTTTTAGGCCTTGAGAAATGGAACCAGCCCACCACACGCATTTGCAGACTAGTGACTGGCTAATAAAAATGTAGGAAATATGAAAATGCAGAAAATACCTCTCTATGGCCTTGCAAATGATAGAGTTCCCCAGCTGTCAGTCATGATACACTGGATGGATGATCTACAGGCATTTACCCAACAACCACGCAAAATCTCTGGCTTATTGGGTTTACTGTGTATAGCAGGGATCGCTAGGGATCAAAAAATTGTGCAAACCAATGGTACGGTAAAAACACATCAATGTCATCAGTGGCAACTCGCATTCGTAATAACCCCAACAAAACCTATGAAAACAGTTCCAGATTTGCTTTTGTACACGCTTAGATGAGCTTCCTTTTCCTACCTGTTTTGTCTATTTGTTTTGTGTTACATTGGTGGGAATCTGAAATTTCTGTTCAGTGAAAAGTAGGTGGCAGTAAATGATTTATACGATGATATACCACCGCTGACCAGCTACTTTTCACACCCCTGTTAGGGTTGGGCGGTATTCCGGTACTCAAGTTGGTACCAGTATTTTGGGAACCAGTTCTACCCAGTACCAATTTTAATTTTCAATTATTACTGCCAGTACTACCTGGTACCTTTACAAGTCTGTCTGGTATTGACTTAATTTATTGGAACAGTTACCATGTCCAAACAATTAACAAAAATTATCCTTCAAATGTGCTTTTAATTCTAACATTTCTAATCTCAAAATTGTCTAAAAATATGATCCTGCCAACAAGGAGTAAAAACACTGAAGGGATATTGTTGCTTTGTTGTAACCTACAACCATTCTCTGAGCCTAACACAAATAACGTCAGCTAAAAAATCTTGACATGAGGCTATTTTGTACATAAAACTTCAAGATTCAATGTAAGCAACATTGGTCTACAGAATGTAACATGTACTTCAGGTTTACTAAAATCCAAAACGCCTATTCCTGGTACCGTAATATTAGATGGGTCAGAAAGATCCCTGGTGTGTGTCCAACAAATGTTTTATGGGGCAAATAGTCTAGGATTTATTTGGTTAGGTGCAGGGTATCTAAAATATAGTAACATTCTCGCAACCTACAGTACTTCAACATCACATAGAAATACCTACACTAGATGCTAGCTATTCACACACCGACGAAGTCGAACACAATTGGCAGCGTCCTTGCACTGTATCAAAGGCAAAACAATCATGCTCGTTCCCATGCTAATGTACCCACTTGTTGCTCCCAGCCCGATGTCATTCTGGTGTATTTATTTCTGTGGCTCTGAGCTTCTGTAGTTTTAGTGATGGGTAAGAGTCAATTTATGACAGGCCTATGAAGAGTGGCAGAATTTTATTAAATTAATTTATAATCATGAATAGGCAGTATGTTCATGTAAAGCAATAAGTTTTAGCCAATTTTTAGGTGTTAGGATTACTCTGCATGAACCGTGTTAAGTTTTGCAGTATAATTTACGACGCTGTTCTACCGCTAATTCACCTAGCCCAGTAATGTAATACTGCCTTGGTGCCTAATGTTAGGAATAAAGCTTGGAGATAAGGTATGTGGGTCTACATAATTTCATCAAATTTTCACAAAACAATTTGACACATGCTGTACATCAATATTTGGCTGTTTCTAAGGATTTCTCTGCTATTATGGGTAAACATTTACAGTAATTGTAGAAATGCAAGCTACTTATGTGACTCAAAGTCACTTTGTGGACAGATTGTATTTGCAGGCCTAAGCTTATGTTTTCTTAATTGATATCGTGCGTAGGATAGGTGGAATGTAGACTCTTGTGGAAACAGAGTAACATTTCTTATAACTTAGAACATATCGAGCATGCATAAGGAAAAAAGGCCCAGTTTAACAACATAAATAGTTGACCTTTGACCTCCACCAAAAGTAAAAGGATTCTTTCTCTCAATATGGGGCATCTATGTACGAAGCTTTTTACTTCAACTAATGCTAAAGACTGAAGGTGGATGGGTGATTTGGGATACATGTTTGAGTGGATCAATTTATGCCTTTTTCCCATGTTAACATTTCAGAAAAGCACCTATTCACAGAGGACGGTACCGGTGCTACTACTGAGATAGGGAAAAGTACCAGTATTGGCTCTCACTGGTACCCGCCCAACCCTAAACCCTGTGTTATGTTATTTTGGTGTGTGGTAAGGTATGATCTGTCACTTGCCCAACTGGGCAACTTGGGGTAAGAAGCAACTTGTCTGGACCAAATTTTAACAATGTAATCATTTTCATTTTACTTTGTTACACATTAGATTAAGGTACATTGGTTTACAGCATATGTGTTCACATTATTCCGCGACCAGTCCTCGACAATAAACCCATTTAACAGAAACACCTGTTGGTATGGCCTTGTGACACCACATTTCAAACAGTTAACACATTAAAACTTACTGAACTTACCATATTCTATTGCATTCACACGACGGTTGGTAATTTTTATGACTTCATCTAAAGTAACAAATGATGTCTGGAGGGATGCCAGTTCAACCATCAGCTCAACTGCTTTGGCAAAATTTTTTTTAACTTTATCTAACTGTTGACCACCTCGTGATAACCCGGTCAGTTCATATGCTGAAAAAGACAAAAGCAAAACAGACAAGATGATGATAATGATGATTAGACAGTCACTCATAAACTTCAATAACACTCAGATGAAGCTTACAACAAGTAAAAGTCTACCCTTCTGATTGTGGCAAATCATGAAAAAAAATCTTTCCAGGTATGGTCTTCTTGACGGAGCCCTTTACATGGTTTCCTTACTTTTGCACAGGTCTTCCAACCAAAATGACCTTTTGACTTCAAACATCAGGGTTCTTGTGTAATAGTATACATACTACAGATGACTATATGAGATTTATCCTAGTTTCAATTCTTGAGATACATATACTTACACAGGTAGACCAGACATTTACATATTATATGAGTGTCATTGGTCTCACAGTATGCCACTGACTAATTATGAATACGGCTAAAGATCAAACAGTTTTACTTATGACTTGCTCATGATACATCACTCATGGAAAAACTGAGATTCTACACCGTGGGTCAGCAACCACTTTTCATTCCATAAGTAAAATGTGCAAATGTATGCTGGCCTTCAGGTCACATGGTACTGCCTGACAATGTAAGAGGAGCAATAAAATGCCAAACGCACCTCCCAGAAATTGCACTTTAGACTTTTCAACAGCAACAACAAAGCAGAAGACGCACCTGGTTGCCTGCGAAACAAATTGGGGTTCTTTCCTATTTTCTTGATATTTTCTGCAGATATCTCACCCCAATACTGTTGCTCAATTGCCTTTTTGAGATAACATATTTTTCTTTTTCAAAATACCATTCAGATTTTGTTGCTATATACAAGCTGAATCCAGGGTTGTTGCCAGGCCAATTTGAGTGCTGGCTAATTGTTTGAAATGGTAAATGTGTGAACATCCTACTTCCTATGGAATGTACCCCAACTTGAAGCCATTAGTTTTTCATTTTCTATCATGTTTTATTCATCCAAGAGCAAGTGCAGAGGGAACCCAACAGGCAACAACCAGTGTTACGACTTTCCAGACTGAGTAACATGAAGAAGAAAGTAAGGACTTTGTGATTCCTTGCCAATATTCATAAATGAAGAACACAGTACAACATTTACATATCAATTTGAAATTCAAACACCTCATCATTCTAGAGAAGGCATGCCTACACTAAGCTCTTCTAACCACTGCATGTACTAAGCAGTTTTAAATGTTTTCACAATTTGACCTTTGGTGACCTCAAATGAAATTTGACCACCACCAAATCAATAGGAATCATCTACTCACTATGACCAACCCACTCACTAAAGTATGAATTTAGTCAAGATTATCTTGAGATAGCGTGTTTACAAGGTTTTCACAGTTTGACCTCAAATGACCTTTGACCTCAATGACCTTTGACCTTCACCAAAAACAATCGAGATCATTTACTTACTATGACCAACCCACACACTAAGTATGAAATTGGTCAAGATTGCCCTTCTTGAGATACTGTGTTTGCAACGTATTCATAGTTTGACCTCAAATGACCTTTGACCTTCATCCAAAACAATGAGGATCACATACTCACTATCACCAACTCACAAAGTATGAAATTAATCAAGATTACCCTTCTTGAGATACTGTGTTTACAACGCTTTCACAGTTTCACCTCTGATACCTCAAATGACCTTCAACCTTCACTAAGAACAATAGGGATCACCTAATCACTCTGAATAACCCACACACAAAGTATGACATTAGTCACAATTACCCTCCTTGAGATATTGTCTTTACAAGGTTTTCACATTTTGACCTCTGGTGACCTCAAACGACTTTTGACCTCTACCACAAATAGTAGGAATCATCTAATTAATATGACCAACCCACACATGAAGTCCGACATTAGTCACGGCTATAGATCTTGAGATATAGTGTTTATAGTGTTTACAAAGGTTTCTTAATTTAATATCTGGTGACCTCAACTGACCTTTGACCTCCACCAAAGACAACAGGCATCATCAACTCAATATGAACAAGCCACACACCACGTACGAGATCGGTCACGGTTACCCTTCTTGAGACAACGTGTTTACAAGCAAGGTATCACATACACACACGAACACACAGACACACGACATCACCAAATGTTGCATTGATTCCTTGCACTGATTCCCTTGCCTTCAGCAAGAATTCAAAAAGCACTCTTGATCAAGGGTTGCGAATGAATAACACTAAACTATGCAATGAACTCTACTTGGTTTTTCACAGTCACTGGGGCGAGCAAAATCTGTGCCAATTCCCACCAGTTATTGACCCCTGTTCTATGCCTTCAAATATAATACAAGCACCACACACAAACAGTGAAAATGTAAGCATGTAAGACAAGTTACCACCAAATGGAACAACAGCTCACAGACAAATGAACAATGTCACAGGGATTGAAATGATATAGTTATTAACGACAACCACCAAAGATGAGATAACACAGGCACAAAAGATGAAAACTGTGACCTGTTAATATGATATCCTCATTGTCCACCCCATCAAGATATGACACACATACACTTCAAGTCGACACTAAAGTGAACATTGTGAAAGGTTTTAAAGATACACTCACTTTCCACACCATCAAACATAATGAGACACACAACACTTGAACAATGAGAAATGGGTGGAAATCATATACTCACTGTCTGCACCATCAGTAAAATGTTCAAACACTGGAAGGGAGACTCCTGGTGAAATGTATGAAAAGAGCAATAGTTGAGACACATAAAGCAGTTTAACAAACACTAAAGAATCTACACTACAGTGTAAAAAAACAATTAAAAGTAGGTACTCAACTTTATATTAACAGTTTGACCATATATACAATAACAAAGATGATCTTCCATGGAATTTCAAGACAATATAAAAATTACAGTTACTGTACGTTGCTTATGAGACTTTCAGAGACTGACCTTCACAAAGAACCACCTCAAATGCAACAGCTATACTGAATATCAACAGTGTAAATTTTGAATGCACTTTCAGATGCTACGTTTTTTTATACTTGGACTTCTTGACCTTTGTTTCATGAAAACCATTTAGTAATTCTCTGCACAACAAACATTACACTTCTTGGAGAGGACTTGCAAACAATACCTCTGGAGATTGACTTCAAGTGACCTTTGAAGCATTAGGACTGAATAGACAATAATAGAAACATGCAGATGGATGGAAGTTCATCAGGTAACATGTTTCATGCAACAGACCTATCTGATCCTGCATCAGACTGATATAGCATACAGTTCTTTCACACAGTTTGCAAACAGTTGAAATAGCGACAACATAAATCAAATTGGAATAAAAAATTAAAGAAAATATTTAAAATAGTCTGAATTGAAGATTGATACTGTTCCATTTGTATCGTATATGTTGTTTGTATGTTGTTTGTTATATTAGACTAATGAGAAAGCTAATGTGTTCTCCACAGATTTTCAAGAGGGGGGGGGGCACGGCTATATGATAATAAATGGAGCCCATATGTGATCTGAAGTGATCACTGGGGAGTGATTCAACCTCACCTGGTAACTGAAATTCAAATAGTGCCACTTAAGCCCCTTCCACACTATGTGACACAGCTTGCTGCAGTGATCAACTGAGGACTAACTTTTTTTAAGAGCAAGGTGTCCACACTATGCAACTAGCCGCAGACCAAAGAAGTAAGCCTCTGCTGCACATTCTTAGCCCTTCTTAGATTATTTAGTATTTCATGTATGTAAATATACCGCTTAGAGCTGTTATTTATAAGAGTATTTTGTTGTTGAATGCCTGAACAGCCGCATTCTCTGTGTTATGTACAAGAAGTTTGTTATTATTGAATGCCTGAGCTGGTGCACTCTCTGTTGTTGATATGTTAATTTAAGTGCTGAGAATGTGCACACTAATCTTTACAGTATTGTTCTTAGTTTCATTTTTGGAATCCGGCGTCTGTTGGAACGGTCTAAAAACACTTGTCCAAGGTGTGGGTTGCTCTCTCCTCCCTATGATGGTGGACTTTAAATATGTCTCGAGGATGGATGTTCCGCTGGCATTGACTGTATTGTCACTTGACCGAATTCTGCCACTGCAACATCTCTATATTGGAACACTGAACTCGCCCTTTTGGCTATCTCCTGACTGATTTCCTCCTTTCGGATTCTTCTGGATTACACAGTTCACAGACTATCAATTTTTCCACCCCCATGGACTACCGGATACCCATCACCTCCTTCCTGGTTACACTATGAATAATATTGCCCTGGCCTGACCTCTAGGAACCCTCGTGCATCTTAACCACCATCAGCATCAAACACATATAAGACTACCACGGGAGAGCCCAGCGGAATCGGTCCACCAGAAGTACCTCCCGCGGGCTGGTTAATTTAATTCTTTTGTAAGTACCGGTACACTTTATTCACTGTGAAAATTTTCATTTCTTAATGATTTAATTTGCCAAGAAGCAAATTATATTTATTTGAAATTCGAATACTCATTTTTCTCCTCTTTGGTCTTCCTTCCAAAACGTCCCTAATAACTTCGTTCTGTATCACAACTTTTGTATCTGGACTTCATAACACAGCACAGACATCTCTCTCCATTTGCTCACCCTTTTTCATGTAGGCCAGTTAATACAAACATAAACCTTTCTCATGCACTTTACCCTAGGCCCTACTGTGAATCTCCTGTACAGGAGGACTACTACTACACGTATACAGTATACACATACCACGTGTATGTGCACTCTTCACTTGCAGAACAGTTTTTCAATGAATATATATTCACTCAAAAGATGATGAACTTTTCAGTCAATGATAAAGTTTGGGTTTCATATACTTCTTATATGATTTGTCGAAGAAAATAGGTCCTAGGATGCTTTCTCCATATGTAGTTTCATAAACTTCCCTGGGTTCATTACAGAAGTTTGCCATTGTGATCACAGACTGACTGGCACATTTTCAGTCTCATGTTCTGTCACATGGCACTGATTTGCAAGAGTGCTTACGACTGTTTGTAAAGCCTACCACACTTTCCGATGCATCTGAATAATCTTGTCATCAGGAGTTGTGTTGCATCCAGTGTGGGAGGGGATTTAGAGACAATTTTTGTTCTGCTCAGATATTTTAAATAACAGCCTATTGCCAACTTTTTTCTGCCAAGTTAAATTTTCGTAGGAGATGGCGGTATTTTTCATGAGACGTTTGCTACGGTTTTTCAGTGGTCTGTACAGTATGTCACTTGTTGGTGTAATTTTATCATTGTCAAGAGATGCATCTACAGATAAGCAAAAAGCCACTTAAAAAAAAAATGTAATCACAATTGCAAATCATGATTACACAACAATATAATTGTTCTAATAATGGCTTCCTTTTATTTTGGCTGCAATCAAAGCTGTAAAATCTGAAGCAATTGTGATTGTGATTGATTATATTCAGATGAAATTGCCCCAAATGTCAGTGCTATCTATCAGTATCTTAATATAACTATTAACAGTTATTTTGATATATTGACAGACCTTAAGTTATACCAAGTTTGCAGTTCATCAATTAAATGTTTGTTTTGTGAGGTCTTGTGCTACAAAAGCCACTATCACTATCTGTTGGCAGCATATGACTTTTAACTTTCATGAAAAACATTCATATCATTAGCGGCAATCAGGAGGGAAAATCATGCAAATTCAGTTTTGTGTTCAACATGTATTAGTTTTTGGAAAACTACACCAGACTCCTCTTTTAAAAACAGACAGACTTTAAGATCTTCGACAAAAAATACTTGCAAGAAGTTGGCAACTGCCACAGATACTAGTGTAAACTGTTGGAACTTTCAATACATGTAGCTTTTAAGTTATGGATATCAACAAAGAGCTTTTTATATTACATTTGAATTCTGGGGAGGATAACAAAAATTGGAAACAATAAAGACTCTTACCTGCAACATTGTCTTTCCTGGACCTTACTTTTGTCTGTGCTTTGGTGACATTCTGCAGAACATTATGACTAGAAAAATCAACAGAAAACCATCGTGAAAGTGTTGACAAAAGTTAAGAGCATTATAAACTAGTGCCCACAAAGACCTGCCTCACCCAAGAAAATTCATAACATAAAAAAATATATAAAAGAGGTAAGAAAAATGTCAAAGACCACAACAGTTTTTAACCAGAAAGCCAAAAGGCTTTGTGATTCCTTGCTACATGGTAATATTACAACAAACATGAATTATTCACATGACAAGTATAAGATCAACTGCAGTTATTTTTCTTGATATACCACAAGCCTTTAACCCAAAATGACCTTTATTTTGGTGACCTAAAATGACCGCAACATTTGACGTCCTCCAAAAGCAATAGGGATCACCTACCCAGGCCATACAGTACAACCCACACATCAAGTACAGTATGAGTATGACATCAGTCAACATTATCTCTGCGCTCCAAGAAACACACAGTAATCAATGCCGCTTCTAGTCTTGCCTGTTGTTAGTTGAATTCAAATAACTCAACCTTACCTCATCTGAACTCAGCTTGTCTGCCATATTTACCTAAAATTCTTCATAAGCGACCAGAATGTTCTTGGGTCTCCATCGTATCGTGGAATTTCTGCCTTAGGTAATTCCAATGCTAATTTGAAACTCAGTTTCCTCCTTTAACTTTTTCAATGCTCCCTCTCCTCAGTATAATGCTTTTGGCATTCCAACATCCAGCTTTCTGCTTGCTCAAATGCTTCATCAGACAACAGCCCAGCCAGATCAGCATGAACCTCTTCCATTGCCTCAAATTGGCGCTCTGCCTTTTGCAAATTTTCCTTTATCGACTCTGCGATAATTTCTTCCTTGTTACAAGTAGCTTTTAACACACTCAAAGTCCTCATAAGTTGACCCTAAGTTACGATTTCTCCTCAATATTTTTGCTTCCTCCATCCTTTCCGACATTGTGAAATATGATTGAAAGCACTCCAATCTGATTGTTAAGAAACCTTGTTCTGCTACCAGCTGTTCCTCTGGATACTGATATTATCCAAATAAATGACAGAACGGACGGTTTTTTATTTTCTTCATTTTTTTTATAAACCCATTAACATTCCAATGCATGAATTAATGCCACCTTGTCTATCTGACCCCATGACCCCCCATACCAAGACTATCTCTCTGGACAACTTATCGAAGGCCCCTCTCACTAGAAGTTACTCACTAAGTTACAAATGCAGTACTGTAGTCTTAAATCTGGAGCAAAAAGCCTCTGGTGACTTCAAATGACCTTTGACCTCCACTACAAACAAAAGAGATCATCTACTTAATATGAGAAAATGTAGCCCATATGCTTTTCAACTAATTTGCACGGTAGTTTATAGTAACCACAATAATGGTGTTAGGCTATTATTATTGTTTTATAGTGAAAAATTATCCCTTCCTCTCTATTGATAAGCATTAAATTTCATAGGGTCGTGTGCTGTTAATAACAGACAACCTTATCAAGTTTAAAACAAATCTGACCCACGGATAAGGAACTATGGCAGTTTTAACATTTTTTATGTTTTACCCCATAACCTCATTAATATGCAAGATTTGGACACCCAAAAACAATAGGGATCATCTACTCAATATGGGCAACCTACATGCCAAAAATGAAATTACTCAGAGTTACCCTTCTTGAGATAGAGTGTTTACGAGCAACCGTCACACACACACACACATACCCTTACACACACACACACATACACACACACGACATCAGGACTGCATAGATTCCCCTGCCTACGGCAAGGCATCAAAAAGTACGTTTTAAAGTACTTGATTTAAAAAAACAACCATTAAGTATAGTAAAGAAAAGGTAAAGTACAGAAAAGAGGAAACAAATACTAGACTTTTACATCAAATTTAGAGTTTGGAGCAAAGGTACTTCCCCAAAAATACACAAGACACCTTGTGGTACCACACAAAACAGACACCAAAAACTCTGTCTTTACCAAACACAACAGACAGAAAGAATTTGGTGTTACAACACACTAAAAAACACTCAGAGCTCTGCATTACCACACATATATAGACACAATCTCAGAATACAGGGTGTTATAACACACTAACAGACACAGAACATTTGGAGTTGTTTATACATACCAGATACACCAGAAACTACGATACACTAACAGAGAGGGTTAGGGAGTACCAAAAGGAACCGATACCCGTACCTTTCGCACCTCTACCAACTCTGGTACTGGTAATTTCCTTCATGCACACATGTATTTTTAACATAAGAGCAAATTAATAATTTTGTTTAACTTGGTCTTATTTCTTATGCACACTTTGTATTTTGTAAGTTATAAGAAAAGAAATGTTAACAAATTTTTCCACAAAATTCTACATTCTGCCTATCCTACGTTCAATATCATTTAGACTTTGGAACATGTAAGTAACCTACATTTCCAAAATTACTGCAAATGTTTACTCAAAACCCCACAGAGGTCCTGAAGAAATTTTAGCACAATATTGATGTACAGCCCGTACGAGGCTGTTTTTGTCACAAGCTGACAAAATTATTCAGGCCTGCGTACTTTACCTCTGAGTCGTATTACTAATGTTGCACTCGGCACAAACTCTGCTAGGTAAATTAGCCGGTGCAGAACAGTGTCATACATTATACCGAAAAACTTAAAACAATTGATACAGAGTAATTCTTACACATATGACCAGAACGCACAAATGCATTGTGGTTTCGATGATGTGATTACGAGAATTTCTTTCTGAATCTGACATACTACATATGTGTCACAAGCTACCTATGCTTTTTGAGATCTGTACAGGATTTCTTTCTTGAGATCATGTCTACAAAGTTTTCACAATTTCACCCTTGTTGACATCGAAGGACCTTTGACCTCCATTACAAACCACATGGTTCTTGTACTCAATGAAATACAACTACATACTGAATATGACATCTGTCCAAGCTTCCGTTCTTGAGATATGATGTTTACAAAAATTCAAAAATGTAACCCTATTGACCTCAAATGACCTTTGACATTCATCAATGACTATGGAGTTCATGTATACTCAATAAGATAGACCTAAATTCTATTTTCACAATTTGACACCTGTTGAAATCAAATGACCTTTTAAACAATAGGAATCTTTTGTTCTTGTACTCTATAAGGTCCACCAACATACTTAATATGACATCTGTCCAAGCTTCTCTTTCTGAGATATTGGATTTACAAGGTTTTCACAATTTGACTCGTTGACATGAAATGACCTTTGACCACCACCAAAAACAATGACGTACTCGATGTGGTACACCTATGTTCTAAATGAGATCTGTCCAAGCGTCACTTCTTGAGGTATTGAGTTTGCAAGGTATGCATCACAAACACATACACCCCATGTGATTGCAACTAGGTTATGATTTCATAAAAAACAAAAATGGCTTAAAACGTATCGCCTTACTAAAGCATATAGCCTATTTCTGATTATGAACTAATTAATACAAAACATACTACAAATACAAAGGTATTTAATCTTTAATACCAATCTGACACTGAAACTATGTTAGAGCCATATAAACCAGAATGACATCAGGGCCAGGAGCAGCGAAATTCTCAGGTTGTGTGGAAAAGCAGAACTATTTAATACAGAGGAAGGGGCTAATTGTGTTCAGCTTCATAATTGTGTGAATAGCTAGCTTCTAGTTTATCTGATGTTGAAGTACCGTAGTGTGCAAGGATATCTGCTCTTTCTTTGAAAATTGTTTGCCTAAACCAAATTCTAGACTGTTCAGGCCAAAAAACATTTGATGAATGCATACTAGGGATCTTTCTGACACCATACTGTAATATTACCAGAAACAGGTGTTTTGGATTTAAGTAAGCCTGAAGTATATATGATATCCTGAAGGAAAATGTTGTTTACATTGAGTCTAGAAGTTTCATCTACAAAATAGCCAAATGGGTAGATTTTCTTTGCTGACATTATTTGTGTTACGCTCAGAGAAATGTTAAGCAACAACATTGCAGCAATGTCTTTTAGGACTTCTTACTAGTTGTTGGGAGCATCATATCTTTAGACAATTTTGAGATATTTGTGAGAATTAACAGCACATTTCAAGTATAATTGTTTATTTTGTGGAAATGGGTATCGGTTCTGATAAATTAAGCCGATACCAGGTAGATATGTGAAAGTACTGGGGTAGTATTGGTAGCAACAGATGATTTCAACTGGAAGCAAGTAGTACCAGTGCCCAAAAACAAGTGGCGGAGCTAGCAGTTTCAGTCAGAGGGGATAAAATGGCTTTTTGGGGGCATTTTGTAATAGAAACATCCACTGCTCTGTAAAGATATTAGAGGGGGGTGGGTGCTGGCATGACTATTACAGTTCCTGTACAGAGAGGGGTGCTATTCTAGGCAACATTTTGCCTCCATCTGCACAATCATTGTATGTACTTGTATGTAGGTTTGTCAAACGGTGATACATAATCTCAACTTATCACTCAATGAAAACAAACGTAAACTGCAATTTGTAGGACCAATAAGGTCATACAGTTGGAGGCAAAATGGAGTCAATTAACCAGTTGTCACAACCCTTTCTTTATAGGAACCCTAAAGGACTATGTAAGCAGAGTGTACAAGAAAATTTTGACTTTTCAAACTCCCCAGATAGCCGGAAACAGCACTTCCTGTGTGTTATAAGCAACATATGCAGTCTTGAAACAGGCAGTGTTGTAATCGAGTCACTAAAGTTGGAGTCTCGAGTCCAGTCTCCCACTAGTCGAGTCAGAGTCCAGTCAGAGTCTTTCACTAGTCATGTTGAGTCATCAGCTGAACTCAAGTCGAATCAAGTCCCCCCAACCACACTCGAGTCAAGTCGAGTTGAGTTGAGTCACTCTGTCTATTCGAGTCATTTCGAGTCACTTGAGCATATTGACCAATAATTGACTTATAATACTAGATCAGACAAGCAAGTTATGTACACAATTGTTAATCAATTGAAGAATTCTACCAGTACAGATTTTTAACCTTTTTATTTTGCACAGCTCACTTTCACTCTCCATGTCACTTAAAATATCATCTAATTTTTTCCTTCCCTTTTTCAAGAATTACATGTCATTTCTATTTTTGTACATGTATCATCCCTCTTACACAAAAAAGGGAAAATACACACCAAACATGAACATCCTACGCACTCAATTAGCATTGAAACATAACTGTAACGCTACTGTAAATGTAATATTAACGTACATAATCTATGGCCTACACCCTGATTGAAGCCGTAGGTGTATGAATACAATCGACAGAGAATCTTGACAAATTCTGATAACAACGGGTCAGCTGTTTCTACTGCCATTTCCAATTAATCAACTGGTAGTGCATTTCTTGAAATGTACACCACAACAGTGTCTCATATCATATTGTTTGCTGATAGTTTGACTCTAGTCAGTGTGAAAAGACTTGAGTCGAGTAGAGTCATCCAGCAGAGTGACTCGAGTTATGTCCAGTCCCTTCCACATACTGACTTGAGTCGAGTCTTTTGCACTTTCTCAAACTACTGGCTTGAGTCGAGTCTTTCGACGCAAGTGACTCGAGTCAAGGCGAGTCTTCAAAAATCGTGACTCGAGTCCGACTTGAGTAAGTAGAGTCTTCAAAAATTGTGACTCGAGTCCAACTCGAGTCAAGTCAGTGACTCGAGTCATTACAATACTGGAAACAGTGTCTCATGTTTGCAATTTCTCAAATTAATGAGAGCAAAAGTAAATCCATGAAAATGCTAAGTACACAACAGATGGGTTGAGATGATGCAAGAATCATAAATTATGCATCCTCTTTCACATATTCTTGGAGCACTTGGCGAATATTTGGCCAGTGGCATCACTGTGGTTGTTTGCCAGGGGGGTAAAGAGACTTGAAGTGTGATGCAATGAGTGTAGCTAGGTTTGTTTTCTTACTGAGCCCTGGGACATAGACGAGGGGACATCAATGAGTGATACAGTGTGATACAGAAATTACAGTATGTACCTGTGGCACTGGGGCAGCCAGAAATTTTTATAAGGGGTGTTCAAACTGAGAATTGCTTGAAGACTATCTAAGGGGAGCTTCAGCATAATATGGAGTGGAATATACCAGAAGAAAAAAAAGTACATAAATTCGCACCCCCCTCCCAGATGATTGGAAATTGCCCTTCCCAGGCTCAGCAAGTAAGCTACAAGAAATGGTAATGTCAGTATTTTCGTGGATGAAAAGGTAATCTCATTTAGGGAGTTTTCTGCTGAAAAAGTCTGATCACATATAAACATTTCACGATGAACACTGTAACCTGTAACTGTACTTGCTTGAATTTGAAGACAGAAAATTAGCAACATCATCATTTGTTGGATGTGGAGGGTGCTGAAATAATCAAACTTGCATCTTCTCTATCTTTTCTTTATTTTCTCATTTTTACCTTTTTCTATCTTTTCAATAATTTTATTTCTTTTTGTAAAAGTGGTGAAAAGGGTGGCGTTAACTCATTTGTCTGTCGGGAGGGGGGGACCGCCCCCCTGACCATATGGTCGCTCCACCACTGTCAAAAACCCGTAAAATCTTACTTAAATACCAGTATACCGCCCAACCCTACAAACAGACATGAAAAAGTCTCTGTTACCACACACTAACAGACACAAAGAAATCATTCTGTTCAAGTAACTTATGTCCAAGTTCATATAATACAATTAACATTGTCAACTCTATACTTGAAGATATCAGGAATCTTTCTGGACTCTTCCAATGTATCAAACAAGGTACTGCAGAAGTCCATGCTGGATAGAGAAGCAATCTTTGTATGGATACAGTCACACAGCTTCTTATTTACTTTTGTGTAATTTCCTTCTTTAATGTTACTGGTTACGTCAACATTTCAGGTGATAAGATTAAAAGTTAAAGAACTAATGAAGGAAAAATTGTGCGAGTGTGGAACAATAGTTAGATTTTCATTTATGTGTCCATCTAATAATTTTTTGAATTGGTGTTCAGAATTATGTCTATAATTGTTGAGATCATTCGGTCGTGATGAGTAGGGAGAGGTGTTGGGATTAAAGACTTTTGTAACATAATTTTTAAGTCAACCTGTACTTAAGACAAAATTGTTTCTTTGGACCCTATATAGGGGTTTCTTCTGGAGGTTGGGATGTTTACTAGATGGCTGCAGGTGTCCATGTTTGTGTCATTGATCTTCCTGACTTCATATTTAAATATGTGAAGTAGAGCTCACAGAGCTTCATTAAGTGTGAAGGAATAACTCAAGAAGCATATATTGATTAAAAGTCTATGTATGTAGGCTACAGCAATTCACATGACTACGCTGTTTTTGGTAACCGTGAGCTATCTTCCTGCAAGTTGAGTGTCAGACTGAGTGTCAGACTGAGCCAACCTGCTTTATACATACAAGTTATTTTCATATTTTTTTTTTCGTTTTTTGTAACATTTCTTTTCAGGAAGTAGATAATACATCAGCACATCCATAGTGTCAGAGCCTCCTCTTCTGTGTTTTTTGAGTTGGGTCATCACACAGACCAAATAAAAAATTTAACTGACAAGTGGGACATTCCTTACAGTGGGAGACTTGCCTTTGACACACAATATCCTACAATTACACACAGCAAGATACTGTAATACCACTGCACTCAAGACAGAGAGAGACAACAAGTTCAGATATTACTGACCTTTGACCTGTTCATATTTGTACAATTTAATTTACAGATCATTACTGTAAGCTGTTGATGTTCTGGTTGAATCATCACCTGGTTCTATTTAGTTTCTGAGACTTGATTGTATCTCTGCTGATTCCAGGACACTAACAGTTAGAAGCTACCACTAACTCACCAATACAAAAAAAAAAAAAATGTAACTAAAACAAGGTACCTTCTTAACAGTATTATTCAGCAAATGGAAGTACTACTATAATGTCCTACACTCAGCTAATTTTGCTAAATATGCTGACTGATTAATGTTAGATCATCACAACAAACAGTAAAAACTTACCTAAAGTCATCCATAACAAATTTAGTTTCAGCCAGAGATAGAGAGGCATTCTTCATGACTTCTCCCATTAACGACTTTGTCTAGAAGCAAAGCACAGCATACATCACAATACAATAAAAAGTAAGAAATACCTTTGTCAAAGACCTATCACAAAATAGTAAAGGCTTGTGTTTCTTCCAGCTGCCTAGACAGTAGAGTACTGTTGTTAAATTTATTTGCATTCAATTTATCCTGCATTCCTAAAACAAATGCACTGGATACAGCACTATTAAATTATGCTCTCTGAAGTCCCACCATCTAAGATGGTTTACAATTTGTAAAGGACAACCAAAATTTGTAACAGGACTCTTTAGATGACCAATCGGTTAGAGTCTTCACTAAATTCAGAGTTTACTTCAAATATCTAAGAAAATATCATGACATTTGGCATTGAATTTGCATTGTAAAACAGCATAAAACAAGTTTGTTCAACAACAACGAAACATTCATACGTTTCAATATTTGTTTTGCAGAACAAAGACACTTAATTTTTATCAAGGGGACAATTATTAACATTTATTTATCATGTTACATCAGCAACTTTTTCTTTAAGTTGATGAATTTTTTATTGGTAATTTGTTGAATTTCTCATTGGTTTCTCAATGAAGGGGACACCAAAAATCCCATACACTTGCCACCAAATACTGAAGTAAGTACAGTACCTACATGTCAATTTTGAAAGGTTGTTTGTTGTTCTGATACTTAGTAGCCAATTAACCATATTCATTGCATATGGCAGTGTTACTGCCCTCACATGCAGATCAAATTATAGGTTTCAAAGCTTAGACTGTATGTATCAAAGTCCCTGCTCAAATATTACTCAATATCACTCATGTTTTCAACTATTAGTTGAACATTCTCTTCAGTAGGAATATTACTCATATGTATTAATTGGTTCACCTCTATAATTTTCTTGAGAATCTGTCTGAATCTTAGAGTCAATGCATCTGCTTTTTTCTTCAACAAACTGTGACCTTTCTCTGCTCCTTTCAGACGAGCCTTCATGGTAGTCAAAGCCCTTTGGAATGAAAATCAAATCATTAGTCAACTTTGACACTGCATGATGTGTATGCAGCAAAAGAATATACTGGAAAACAAAACTCACCAAAATAATCCAAATAATTGGCATTCCCTACCGTAGTCCTATATGTGTGTGTACTCATTTAGGGCATCTAACAGGGAAGCTGTCACTTTCTACAGCAAAGTGGGAGAATGTCTTCTTGGGTGTGCAGGGCCACAACATTAGTGAAATTACAGCACATATGTCATAGCTTACCTGTAAATGTTGAGATTATTGCATTTAGTGTTAATCTACACAGAATACCATTTAAAGTGAGACTAAAATCAGGGATATCCCCCAATTTTCCTCAATTCCGGGATATCCCAAATTTCATTGCCCACAGTTCAGAGGTCTAATGACCTGTGTGTACCCCAATTGGCCCCCATTAGAGGCACACACATGTGTGTGTGTTAGGATGACCTCAGATAACCTTTGACCTCTACCACAAAAAAATTTGCACACACATACATGTACATGCACACATAATTCTGTATGCATGTGTACACATGCACGTCTATGCCAGCATAGATACACAAGAGGGACAGTGAGGTATGCACCACCCAATGATGGGGTAACTTCTCTTTTCTGCTTATGCCCTTTTCACTAAACCTTCCAGGTATTACATTTTTCTTTTGTGGATTCTTCAAGTACCCACAAACTTTGGAGCCCTTTCACATTTCAAGCCATTTCGTCAAGCGTAATGGTATCAAAAGCAATATTATTAAAGATCGTGTAGAAAATGACATTTTGGAATATTGGGTGCATTCACCATTGAAAATATTAAAAATAGCCACAAACACCATCAAAATGAGTCAATTGTCTAAGTATGCAAATTTGTGATGTCAAGAGATGGACTCCTATGACATGTCGTATGTTAATCCTTTGTTTATGTAACCTTAATTTCAAGGACATTTGAGAATTTTATATGCCTGCTGGGTTTTATTTTGGAAGCATGTATTCTCTTCTTCAAAAATATTGATGTCATTTACCAATGTAAAACTCAGTAATTAAAGAAATTCTCCACCATCGCTTCTCATGTCTCTTAAAAAGATGAAAACATTTTTGTAGACAGGACATCGTTTTCATTTTCAGGAAATATCTCAAAGAATTTGTAAAATGAATTATTTTAGTAAATATTGGAGGTACCAGCCTCTTGCTAGAAATCAATTGGTTGTGATAGATTTTTAGCTCAGGCTGTGGGTTTCAGTACTATTCTGATCTAATATTTGGTGATAAAACCTTCATTTCACCAGGGAGTGGCATAGACCTACCTTTGAAAGCATTGTTCTGAGCGACCTAATAGTTTAAGGATTAGTTGACTTAAATGACATAGCTCTGTGAATGATATTGAACTGGTACCGGCAAATAAAGGATAGAAATACCTTTGAGCTAACTACACAGCTTACCTTTGCTTGGTTTGGGGGGTCTTCAAGTATAAGCAACAATTCAATTGTTCCTCACAATAGCAGCTCCTCTGGTTTCATGCGCTTAGTATGTTAGTATCTTGCTGAATGTATCTTACTGAATGTAGACATTCACAGGGTATTTATAATCTCTGTACGAAAGAGTTTTTGCATCCAAGAACTTGCCAGAAACAGGAAGATTGCAAAGGATGGACAAAGGTATTTGTCAGTTCTATGTCACACGTTTTCAGGCTTGGGCTGAAGCTCAATTTCCGAGCGCTAATTCACATCTAAAAAAGCTTCATCTGGTAAAATAGTTATGTTTAACTGATAGAACGGTAAAGAATCTCATATATCATGTTAAGTTTTTTTGTTGGTGGAGAATTCCTTTAAGTAATTAAGAGGCTAAATATACAGGTTTAACAAAAGAAATACTGAAACTGTGCAACACTCAAAGTCATCTGACTTGCATTTTCCTCAAATTTGAAAAGTCATATCTCAAAAACAGTAAAAGGTACAGTATAAGCAAAATTCCAATGGATTTTCACTCAGGGTTTTACTTTGCAGCTTCTGGATGAATGATGGTCTTTTTTAGAAGCATGACACACAACCTTTAAACATAATACATTAATAACTCTCCCATTCAACAAAAGATATGTCTGTCTACTGTGAATTGCACACAATTATTGGCACAAAAGAGATTTCAAAAGCCACTCTGTGATGATGAGAGCTTAGTCTGAGGTTTAGCTGAGTGTGATAAAACTGCAGAATAGAACAATCCTTAAAGTAACGTGAGACTCCAGAGGCATGGTCAAAGTCACTTTATGCAGTTTTGCTTTTACTGTCAAAACTACCGTGATACACCTCATATGTCCACTGCAATTACAACTGCCTCTCCATTCTCCAAATAACAGTAAATACAATGTAGGTCTTCCTCCATTGTGACTAAAACTGTTGCCAATCTCAAAGAAACATTAGTCTGATATAGGGTTGGACAAAATTTCATATCGCAACGACACTGCACAATAGCATACACAAAATAACTGTATCTTGATAGGAGGATTGAGATGTAACCTCACTGGAACTTCCTGATCCAGATTGGATGCTTACTTGGGGTTCAACAGAACAATACAATGTCCCTGTAATGCATACCACTAAGACCTGGGGGCACAGCCACAGTGTGACCACTCTCAAAAAACAGTACTTAACTTGATGTATTACTTAATGCTAGCTTGATGCTAGTGTGACGAATACTCATTTCGACCATGACTACATCTCCACTCTTAGAATAATACAGTAGACCTAGTACCTTGATGTATGACACATTCACTGCAAAGTCGACTGCACCTCCACTCCATAGTGGAGGCTCAGTGTAGTCTTAGTTTCCTTCGGAACATATACACAGGGAACATGCTCAGTCTTTCTAAAAAATAATCACCATACGTAGTAGATGTACTTTGAGCCAATCAGCGCATTCTACATTCCAGTGAGGCACTGTAGACACAAGGAATTCCAAACTGGGCCTCCACTCTAAATTGGAGGCTCAGTGACTTATATTTTAGACCCTGTGACTACAACTGCATCTTTACTTCAGATTGAATGCTCAGTCAGTGTACAGTACTTTTTGTTCAGGCTTCCAAATGTAGTTCAGGAGCCTCAGGTACAAAGTAATAAACATAAGAAATCATATATCATGCACAATTTGTCCATTTGCAAGGCTTTCCAAAAATGTGGTTTTTGGCGATGACTATTGACTGCATCGTCACATCTGTAAAATGCTACAGAGCATGCCCAGCTTCAGGCATACTCAAAGTTCTAGCAAATTTTGACCTATACAGTGGGGATACCATTGGAATATGGTTAATTAGTGGTTCCCAACTTCCAAATGTGAGAAAACAACAACATATCCTAACAATTTCAATACTGTATTCATAGTCTTCTTAGCAGTACCTATGAGCACATAGCTCTTACTTTGCCAGGATTTTGAAAGGTTTTAAAAGTAACTTCAAAGTAAATTGTATTTTCCATAGTTATTTTTTACATTAAGCACATCCATTCACATGGAATAAAAATCTTTGTTTCATTGTCTTTCAAATGATATAAAACTTACAGAATTTAATCACCCAGCTCATCCCCAAAATAGTGATTAATTATAGCCTGAGTGTCATAAGCCTTACAATTACACGTCTGTTGGCACCTACACTACTAGTATAGCCTTTTCCCTGCATGATGAAGGCTGGTACATATTTCTTTTTAAAGGTTTTGTAACATTTAAGAAACCATGTTAATTCATTCAAACAGAAAAGGGTTGTTCATTCTTTCAAGAATGCTAAACAGTAGTGAACTATTTACTGAAAACAGTCTGCTCATTCCAAAAATGTGCTGTTTCTTCAGAAGACCCACGAACACTTTATGAAACAATAACATTGCATGTTTAAGATGAACGGGGTGTGTCGGTAACTTCGACTGTGATTGGCTGAGCATTATGAATGGAGCATGTTTGTTGTGCTCTGTTCAATGGTAATTCCTGTAAAGGGCAAGGTTGCTGAACAGTTGAAAAATATTACAAAATAAACTGTATCAATGCCGTCCATTCACCAGTTTAGATTATTTTTATTGTTTAATTTTTATTGTTCGCTCTATGCTGCATTTTATTATGTTATACTTGAATAGGAATTATCTTTCTACTTTTTACCTGTGAACTAACCTTCCCAGCAGGTGTTGGTATGTAACGCTTATACAAACCAATCCACGTGCAGACAATTAGAGATACAAATTTATTTTAAAAAAAAATTTTATATTTTTAATAGTCTTTTTTAAGTTTAATGATTGGCTCAAAAGAGCCTGAATATTTATAGCCTAAGGATAGAAGTATTGAGTGCTACTGACTGTTATTGACCAGGTCAACATACATGAATTTTAATAGTTTAAAATCTGTATGCACATTCAGTAGGAATCCAAGAAATGCTTCGCTGACATCGGTATTACGAATGCAGTCAAAATTCATGCATAAGTGATACACATCTGTTGCGCAGGCTACCTGTGGAAAGGCTACCTATGGCTCCTGCCACTGTGCTCCATATTTTTTTGGGGGGGGCATTGTATTTTGCAATTACTCGTGTAAGTGGACTTACATGCCAACTAAAAATTTCTTCACAGGTGAAAAAGTAGGCCTACTGTGACTCAGTCAATGATTTTTCAAGGGCAACTTTAAACTTAAGTGGGATGAACTTAAGTGTTTTTCTACACAGAGCTCTGAACTGCCTCTAATGTGCTATCCTTTAAGCAGTTACTGTAAAATCATATCAAATTACGGTCAAATAAAGGACCACCATACGAATTTAGAATCCGTGACCACAAGTGACGTCAACAAGGGTATCAGACAACTAAAATAGTTACTAATAAGGTTTGCTTGTTTCTAAGTTTTTTTTTCAGGAGATCTTTTTTTTTTTCTTCTTCTTTTGTATATCACAAAGTTGTAGAGAACAGGTTTCCTGTGAAAACCTGTGGAGAGAAATGATAGCAGTTAAACCTGCGAAAGGGAAAGAGGTTAGAACAGGATTCAAACCCACACAGGTAGACTTAGCAGTCCTATCTCTAACCCACTATGCTACGAGAGAGAATTCAGCTAATAGGTGTTCAAAGATACATTTACACAATACATCCCCGATTCCCTCCCTGCATTAAGTGCTTTGAACTGTATGCTATATTTGAATTGAGCCTTTTTTCTTTTTCTTCTCCTCTTCTTGCTTTTGTGTTTTTTTTTGTTTTTTTTTGCATGTGTATCTTCTGTTTCCTTTAAGGTCCCTAGCTGCGATAAACATATTAGTTTTTTCTAGCATCCTGTTGATTCCACTGCAGTGTGCGACTGCATCTTTCTTCTTAATATGCCTGTATGTATATATGTATCATTGTGTATGCATGAACAAAATACATGAAATGAAATATACACGCTAGTTATTGCTGGCAGTACAACCAGGGCTCATTCAAGCAAAGCGGAGAGGCGGGGTTTATCGTGTGTGAGCTGCATGTGGTCACGGATCCTAAATTCAAGCCAGGACCACACGTCATGAGCCCCCTAGGCGATTTGTGTGGATTTAGGCCTAACTAGTACCAAGTATTGATCAAGAATACTGAAGTGAATACTAGACTAGTAGACACACTTGCCCAAGCTAGGCCTATGTTAAGCCTAGGCCCAATACGTTTCAACTTCAAGACCAAATATTAACATAACTTATTTGACCGTCTTTACCTGCGAATAGCCTTGATTCAATCGACGTTATGCCTAGAAAACAATATTCCAACAAGTTGTATTAATTTAAGGAATGTTACTTGTTAGGACGAGGCCTACCACAACTACAAGTACAAGGTAAGTAATCGTTTGGGTCTAACGCTAGTAATGAGAGTAATACTATTAGCCTAGCCTGGCCTCAGCCTTGTCGGATAATATATATAACCTACATTCTGGATGGAAACACTGGAATTTTATCCTTTCCGGACATGGCGATAATTGGACAATGCTCTCAAATAGGCCCTATATGTGACTCTTTAAAGACAAATTTCCACCAACAAAGTCGTAGCTGGTTCAGCTGGTCGTGTAACACTAACACTTATGTACAGTCTGTACACAGTACGTATGGTGGAACTGATATACTGTACTATACTGTCTGACTGTACTGTACGAATGCAAAACATAGGGGACAGAAACATTAGTCATATGACTATAAAATAGTGAGCAAAATCAAAACACCAAATGCAGAGGCGCTATTGCAAAACGTTGTGCCTGGCCCTACGTGTAAATTCCCCTTTGGGTAACTGAATCTCTCCCGGCCAATTCCTGAACAGACAATTTCCTCCCGGAAAAATTTCCTCCCCTTACAACCTCCCCAGAAAATTTTTACCTGGATAATTCTTAACTCGGAGAATTCCCCCCCTCGGATTAATCCACATTGATAATTCGTTCAGAGAAAGGGCTTGGGTTACAGTATTAGGAGAGGATTGAAATGTCCGGCGGGGGATTATCAAAGAATGATTGATACATCTCTCGAGATAATTTATCATTCCGGCATAATTATCTCGTTTTGTTTTTGTTTTTTTCGAGATAACCCCCAAACAATATTTCCTCATGTCCCTTCTCATGCGCTGTAAAAGAGCGGAGTGACGTCGACCAAGTAGAAAAAAAAATACAAGCAATGTTCACGTAATCTTCAAAGCACGTCGGTTGTGCAAATTTCCCGCCGAGCAGCATGAGAAACTCATAATTGCACCAGTTTCACACTTTAGGCTTGAAATATATGTAGTGAGGCTTAAATTACGAATGGCGCTATCATTTTATCTTTTTACCTGAATTATTTTCAGCTTGGTACAAAGAACTTGATTGAAAATTTCTGCCATTACCCATATCGAAAAGTTGCGATCATTAACCTCGCTAATGCGTTACAGTGTGGGCGCATTGTGTATCTTTTCGTCTTATGTGGTAGCCTACTTGAAATTGGTGTTTTAAGATCTGGCTTAACTTGATTTGTGATGTATGTAACGAATTACACATCCATTGAATACTGTTTTCATTGGCCACACGTCTTAATTTTATCGTAAACATCAATTTATGAAACTGATGCCGACGAGAAAAAAATCATCCCAAATTTTCTTAATTTAGAGGACTAAAACTTGTAGTTACAAATGTATTTACACGGCTAAACGAGCTAAAACGAGGCCAAACGAGTTCCTGTGAACTTCGTGTCATATGTTGAAGGAGGAGAAGAATGGCTTAATAATTTAGATTAGTATCAGAAGGATCAGATTTAAGGATCAGAGAGTATGAATACTCATGAAGGGATCCTATTCCATGTTGATTGTGGATGAACACCGGCGACTTTCGCCTACTCTTTTCGAACAATGTTCAGAGGGTAACAAGTCAGGGATGAACCAACAATCAGTCCCATATAAACCCAAACCTGCTCCCGAGACCGCCATTTAACGTCCCAATCAGACGGACGAGAGTGAATCCCCCTAGTCTTTAGCAACTTTCCCAAAGGATGGGAGGGGCAGAGGACCTGTCTAACCCAGCAGCCCATTAGTGCCGAGCAACCTGAAGCGGACAAGACCTAAATTGGACAACAGGAATCCAAATTGACTAAATCAGCAATTAACTCCCACGAGCAACACTGCAAATACCTTTATTGAACAAGTAATTTTGAGTTCCCAGCCTAGGGATTTTCCCCACCGGGATTTGATCCTGGTGGACCTATTACGGACACTATAACCACCGATCGAGCTAGCCATCCACCCTCAATATCCTTTCACCAACGGGTGAACACTTTTTCACTAACGGCCAAATCCCCCAACTGCTATGTAGTATATAAGTCCTGGTTATCATCGAGTTACGGTAGCTTACCCTAAATACAAATTGGAGAAGTTCCTCTACATTTTCTTCTTCTGTGTCGGTGAAAGCCCCTACCTGGGACATTTAGGCAACTTTTTTGGTATTTTATCCTTTGAGATGGGTTCTTTTGTGGATTGAATATTGAAGTAGGCAAGTTGAGGAATACATGGTGTGAAAATGGTGCCAAGTAAAGCAACTATGGAAAATTTATGGACTTTAAGCTGGCGGAGCAGTATCATTCGAAGCGATGTGTGATTTGCCCAAGTGACAAGGTATGCTAACTCGGAGGGCCTTTAGCAGAAAATCTAACACCTAAGGCACAAAAAATGCAAGTACCATGAATGGCAGTGTGTCAGCTTTCCAAGTGGTAGCTCATATCTGTTGAAAACTTCTACAAGGCTTTAGATACCACATTACTTTTGCGATTTAGTGTGTAAGTTAATGGGGCAATTAACAGTGGTATGCTACCTTACTATTGACTTGAACAATATTTCGTGGAGCGGAAATTATAATGTGAACAATGGAACTCACATGCAAAGAAAGTGTCTTTTTCGGCGTTCTAAGCAGTTTATCAATTTTTTTTCGTGACATGGAACTAAAAAGAAAATAAACTAAACTGTTTGTAGTGCAAGTGTGAACTTCCAAACCTGTGTTATAAGAAAGAATGAAAACTTAGCTTAAATTTACAGTGCATAGTACGGTGGCCGAGAGAGGACAGGTAAAAAAAAATTAGTTCACTAAGTCGAAATTTCGACTTAGTATCTCGAAATTTCGACTTGCTAAGTCGAAATTTCGACTTAGTTAGTCGAAATTTCGACTAACTAAGTCGAAATTTCGACTTAGTTAGTCGAAATTTCGACTTAGTGAACTAATTTTTTTTTTTACTTGTCCTCCCTAGGCCACCGTACCATAGAGACTCCAAAGAACCATTTTCGGCAATATCAGAGCCATTTTTATCCAAAATTGTTCTCTGTACGCTATTGGCGGCTGAATAAGGTGGGAGAGGTGTGAGGACTCCCATGAAAAGCTGGGGAGGCTACACAAATATGTACCACCGGACCCCAGTACAAGAAAAGTGCTCCACCAATAAATTAAAGATGGTGCATATTCATGATTCTTGCATCATCTCAACCGATTTGATATGTATCATCACTTTTCATTGATTGATTTTTTTAATTAAACCCCGAGTCGGCCTTTGCATAAAGACAAATTAAAAATGAAAATAAAACCAAGTTTCTCGCGTAGTCAGTTGTGCCGTCTTAGCGTCATATTAGAGTAGCTTCCCTGACTGTCTGAGCTATTTCAAGGATGTGTACTAAACAAGCAGATAATTAGAACACTCAGGAAGTGCCATTGTCGGCCATCTGAGGGGTTTGTGAATCCAAACATTTCCTTGAACTCCGTACCAATGGATGGTGGCGCTGCACTTGATAGTACATTTAGTCCCCTGCCATCTCTTGGTTGTTCCGCTGCGTCTGTACACTGTGCTTCAACTGTATGACCATGTTTCACAGCTCCTACTCACCTTAGCCTTATGTCTGCTCCCAGGGGCGAAGCTATAGGGGGTGTGAGCTCCCCCGCCCTCTCCCCAGGATATGACTCTGTCGTTTTTTGTTTTTTTTTACAGGATACCTCTATTTCAAGTCTTGATAAATACAGCACTAAACACTCAAGAAATACGGTTTCTGGCCATCTGGGCGAACTTAAAACCCAGACATTTTCTTTTTGCGCTCGGCACCAACCGATGTGGCGCTCCGCTTAGTCCTACCCTCACTCATGCCCCTTCCGCCTCCCACTTTTTCTTCGTTCCGTCTGTTCTCTTGTAAGCAGGAAGTGTGCACTTCTTTGCTTGTTTATACTTTTTGATTTGGTAAAGCTGTAATGGTTCAAAAATTGCTGTAAATTTCGGTTTATTTTGGTATATTTGCAGTGCACGTAGCAATCTTGGACTAACTTGCCTTCTGGCCTGGTCGGCGGTACTGCAGGCCTCACAGGCCTTGCAAAAAGTAGTCTAGTCTAGTTTCATAACTGATATGAGTTTTGGCTAGGTCTCCCAACGCTTTCAAAATCAAATCGATTCCCATGGAAAATGTTGCGGAAAGCTGCGTCAAAGTATTATACGCCATTTTTTCTTAAAATTGATCTCAGAATTAAAATGCGGCATTAACTTTATCTCAGTAAATCTCTCTTATCTCTCTTTATCTCAGGCAACTTAAAAGGAAGAGTCATTTCCTGCAATCTTGGAGGTTAATATTTGAAAACTCCGAGCGAACCAATGGTCGCACTCTGATTTCGTTCTGTGAAAATCGAGGCCTAAACCCATTTTGGTCATTATAAGCCACCAGCGAGCCCCCATCCTCTCCTGCCCCCTACACACAAAATCCTAGATCGTCCCCTGGTAGGTCTTTCAGGAGTTGAACCCACTCAAGGGTGTATATGCAGGAGTTCTTGAAGGATGCTTTTTTAAAACACAGCAGATGCTGCCTAGGAATCCCCCCTTACGGGCATACCCCAAGTAAGATAGGGGTCCTGATGACGGGCATACCCAAAATAAGGGAGGTCGTGGGAGAGGGCATGTATAGTATATTTATTTCAATATATTATATACGCGATAAAATCACTAGAAAAAAAACAGAAATGAGTCCTACGACCTCCTCGATCCCCTGGGTTCCCCCCTGGCTGCAGCTTCTTTTTTCATTTTGACCTATAGTGGGTCCCCCCCCCCCCCCCCCCATTCCTTGTACTCCATTGAGCATATAGGAACTGGATCTCCACTCCACGTTGGATGAATGAGCATATAAAGGAGCGCGCCACCAGTCTGTCTCACTAGTTAACCATAAAGTTGTAGGATCATGTCTTTCTAGAGGATCAGTGATCGAAGTATTTATAATTTGTGCATACTCTGCTTCCCGTTACTGTCGTAATGGTCATCAGAGACGTATCTGGATCTGGTTGTCACAACCATAGCAGGCGGCTTTTTATGCTTAAATTGAATAAATCATATAAATACTTCCGTTGCTCCAGGCTAAGAAAACCGGACTGTACCAAAACAAGAGATTCCTAATGTCAAAGAAACAGTCGAACCCAAATTAAATGTCTCTGAAAACAGTGATCAAAATGGGAACCATGAGTCTAGTCATCGCCAGACGGGGGGGGGGGGGGGGGGGGG
Source organism: Stichopus chloronotus (assembly GCA_021234535.1). NCBI lineage: Eukaryota > Metazoa > Echinodermata > Holothuroidea > Aspidochirotida > Stichopodidae > Stichopus > Stichopus chloronotus. The sequence continues at coordinate 48,660,452 of CM037843.1, read as the reverse complement.
GGAGGTATAAGAGAAGGTGATGTCCCCCCTCTCCTTGGGGAAAGTTTTGATTAAAAGGCAACATCACCTAATCTGGTGCCATACTATTTCCAGACAAGAGCCCAACGGCACTATGGCTCCTTGCGTGAAGATTATTTTAACTCAATTGTAGTCATTTAGTCTCAATCCAAAATTTATCAGATCCTAAAACAGTTTGGGCCCCATTTTGTCCATTCGAATGCTGATTAGCCAAAGGTACTCCACCACGTAAGTGCTAATGTGAAAAATCCTCAAAACGGTAACATATAATCTGTTGAAGAACTGTCCTTTGCACAAAACAATTCATGATTCATACGGCCCAACCTGAAGTTGGACCCACAAATGTTACACACTGCATAAGGTTCCACTACCACAATGCCAATTTGATTTCCTTCCACATTGTAATGCGAAATATGTGCAGAAAAGAGACATTTTGCATTATTTCATAAATGGTCCATATGGCCCATTTGGACCCCAAAATCTTGAACATCCCTCAGGCCTCACTACCATGATGCATCTTTATACCAAGGATAAAATTTGTCCAAGCTTTATAACTGAAGATATGTTGTTAACCAGAAATTCAAGTGACTTTGTGATTTGTTGCCGATATCTCACTTTTTCATACACACGAAATCACTTACGAACAAAAGCAATCCAATGGAGAAGGAAAGTGACCATATCAAAATGAAAAAGAAAATGCAAGAATGACAACCACATTCTGTATCACTTATGGGTTTGATGTTACCAAGTGCTGATATGAATGAGCAATGTCATTCACTCAGCATTGATGACAATTGTGGTCATGCAGGTCATTCACAAGTTGACAGAAAGTTCGTGACACCAAATTTGGTTACAGACCTGAGACTGTGCAAGTCAACAAAGGCAAAATGGAACAGTCTTGCCTCCCAAGGGCACAGTGTTTACTGTGACTAAAACGACTGAGAGGCAGAGGGAGTCCCTGGCAACAGGGATATTCTCTGAAGGCTAAGAAAAGTGATGAGCTATGCTAAGTGGTCGTTTAGCATAGAAAATGGACTCTAAATGTTCCACAAATTGAACGAGAATGAGACCAGTTGATCAAGCTGCGATCTCTGCTAGGAAACAGATCTACATTTTGGCAAATTTCAATAGGAAATAAATATGCATTACTTTCCTAATATGGATGATTTGATCTCTTCATATGTCCACAGTCAGGACATGTAAACTCTTTAAGTATCACATGTTGGGCTTATGAACCCAGGACAGATTTTTGGAATGCCTATTCATTTTATGTCACATTACAGTGATGACAAGTCTCCCGTAAGAAATTCAAATGACAGAAATCAGCTGCTCATCCAATGTTGAAACTTCAGTTCCACCTGAATTCAGTTCTGATATCAAGTATGAAGTAGTATACGAGCTCTGACGACCTCAAATGATCTTTCACCTCCATGAAAAACAATAGGGAACATGTACTCACGGGGAACTACCAACACCAATTTTGAAGTTCAAGCACCTTTCCCTTCTCAAGATAGCCTACTGTGTTTACAAGGTCTCTAGTCTTCTACTGACTTCACGTGACCTTTCAGCTCCACAAAAAAATAACGACACAAACTCATTAGGTGCCACCAATGGTAAGAGTTAGGGAAACATTTAGTCGCTGCAATATCTCCCCTAATAGGTTTTCTCTCTCTGGTGACCTCAAATGACCTTTGACCTCCATGTAAAACAATAAGGATCATCTACTCACCATGGACTACCAACACATCAATTTGATATTCGAGTACATCTCCGTTCTTGAGATTTCCCTTCGTGTTTACACACACAACACATCTCATGGATTCCTTGCCGTCTTCAACAAGAAATAAAAAAGGTTTTCAGAGTATGGCTCCCAATTCCTCAACCCAACCCCCCCCCCTTCCTCACCGGGTGAATTTTCCACATGACCTTTGGCTTCTACCAAAACCAACAGAGGACACACTCTCAATATGGTGGACCTACATACCAAGTTTGACTGGCATTGACATTCCGTTGCGGTAGAGCATGCCCAAGCAAGTGTCACACACGCCAACGTGACTACAATAATCGTTTCCAGTAAGTTCATTTAAGTTTTCTCTCTAGCGACTGCAATGTGCCTTGCTACACTTTCAATTATATCAGGTGGCTTGATTGTTGTACCGATGGCCATCATGTTGCAACACAATGGTACGTTGATTGGAATACGAGTGATCGCCAGCCCGGGAGGAGAGTCGGCTTGGCGGTCTTTCCCTCAGATCCAATCTGGAACATCTTTCCTCAGGCATGATACCATGACGAAGTGTAACTAGGTTTTACACTATATAGGTGGTAAATCATAGTCATTCTGTTGACACAAATGTTGGTCTTTTTTTTTTTGCAAGGGTGGCAGTGGGGTTGTCATCAGCCACTTTTTCTGCCTTTCCTCTTCTATAGCAAATTATTGCCCCCACCCTGACCACATGAAATGTATAAATATGACTTCTGCCATGGAAATTCAGAAAATCCCAACAAACAGAAGTTCAACTGGCCATGTTAAGGTCCTTCGCGAACCACTAGCATACATATACAATGACAAGCTTCTATTTCGCGATTTTAAGAACTCCATATTCCCAACTACGATACAGTATGCCTTTATTCTCTTGAATCAGTTTTGGATGTATATACCAGCGCCTACCTATGTCCCACAAAATGCATTTCGTCCATTATTCCTTAGTTAAAATAACATCATAACAAAAAAAGAGCAACAACTTTTGACTGAAAACTATTTTATTTCAATGAATATGTAACAAACATACAAAGTTACAGAAGTTAAAGGAACTTACATAACACATGAATCCTTTGGAATACAGGCATAACACAGACCTGCAGACTGGGACACAAAATGACGTCACTTATCAGGTTCGTCATCTGAGTGGTTTGTTAAATCTTGGGTCTTTTCAATAACATTATCAAAAAGGACTAGTGTTTCTTGCACAAATGTAGACCCCTTCTTCACACTAAACTTAATCACGATCACCAATTGGTTCTCGCCAATTAAATCTCATTTGTGCCAAACATTACCTTCTATTTGTAAACACGTGTTGGGGTCAATAGACACTTGGTAAATTTATTCCCTTGTCCTAAGCTATTATCCCATAAATGTACATACACTTATACATATTTTGTTTGACTTACTAATGTGCATCCGTGCAATCTACATTGAATCTATCTGCAACCCCCTTCAAACAGTATGTGATATTAATTATAGGAAGAGGTTTTTCAATTACCAGTGGTCAATGACAATCTCAGAATGGCAGCGTCCAGATTTTTTATTGATTTAAGCAGGATTACCTTGAAAAGTAAACAATACATATGAAATTTGTTTGTTGTGTTCAACATATTTTGAAACATACGAAGAAACACTTCATTGTCAAATGTTCTGCCTTCCTTCTCATTTCCTTTAACTGATAGCCCTACACACACACTCACATGTATAACATATTGTTCACAAGTTGTAGACTTGTAAGGAAGATGTTTTTATCACTGCATAGTTTTTACTATTAGATGTTTACTTTCCATGTCTGCCACAAAAAGATCTGGTGGGGTTGACATGATTTCATATTCAATTAATAGCTCATAAGTAACTTAGCTCTTAGTTGTATGCAGTTTGATTCAAAGCCTTATATAGTTACTATAGAAACTTTAATAACCAAGATCTATATATGCACAAAGTATTATCTTAGCAAAGACAACATCTACAGACGTAAACTGAACAGCCTTGAAAAGACACTTCCATGAGTATAAGAACTGTCTTAATTACAGGACATCAGTTTGACTATCAACATAGCAACCTTGCATGTGTCATGGGTGTTTTCTCAGGATTCACAGCCTGGAGCCGATATATCTTCATCTTTGCATGGAACAGAGACCTGCTGGTTGCCATAGCAACTTAATCTACTTCCTCCATCTTTGACACATCCTCTTCATCACCTTCGAGGGGAGGAAGTTCCTCACTTGCTGGTTCATCCATGGTAGGGTCTTCTTCATCAATGCCTGTGAAATTGAGACAAAGCCAAGTATTTGTTACGTTCTCCAGGATACTCTAGTAATATCTCAAGTCAACATTAACAAGAAATGTAATAGCCAGGAAAGAACTACAGTCACAAAAGTCCTAACAGACTGACTGTAGCATACCATCACTAGCACTCTGAAATTATGTTCACTCAAGAGAGTCTTGGTTGAGCATAACTGACAATTAATATTCTTCCATATGCACCATCTAAATCCCCACTATTACTTCACCAGAGAGTGCTAAGCAGCAGCACACATTCCCGTGATAGTAATTAAGATTAGACGCATCTTGTGCAGGAAGAAAACATAATGCTACAAATATAAACCTATAAATGTTACACGGTCAACTTACCAAGTCCAAGCTTTATCATTCTGTAGATCCTGCCTGTGTGTGTTTGTGGATCTTCAAGACTAAATCCAGATGAAAGCAGAGCAGTTTCAAAGAGCAACATCACAAAGTCTTTCACTGATTTATCATTCTTATCAGCATCAACCTTCTTTCGCAGAGTCTCCACAATTGGATGGTCTGGATTTATTTCTAGATGTTTCTTGGCAGACATGTAGCCCATGGTGCTGGTGTCTCGCAGGGCCTGAGCCTTCATTATCCTTTCCATGTTAGCTGTCCATCCATACTGACTTGTAACAATGCAACAAGGAGAACTGACCAACCTGTTAGAAACAGTGACCTAGGGATACAACAAACATCCATACATTGTAAGTATCATATTAAATCAGTGTGGTTTTACAAAGAATTTGGACTGACCTCTGTTAACTTGAAGGCATACTTTTTGACAATTGAAGGGGTTCTTGCATGAAAGAATAATTTTCCACTGCAGCCATTTCAAACCCTATTACTTATTTTCTTGTTTCTAACTCAATACAAAATATTGCTGTTTGAAGAAACACTTCTATGGTCAAGATAGATTTCCAGTGGCCTCAAGACTACCAAAATGCCATATCACAGTGGCAAATTATTCTAAGAAGTCAGTTTTTCTTTGAAAACCAGGTCCTCCATTTAACCTTGAAATTTGACACTAGTGACAATGTAGGTCGGGTATATTGCTGATTTACCTTAAAATATTATGGAAATTGAGATCACCTTTTGAAATGTTGTAATGTTACTTTTAAGACTTTCAGGATTATAAAGAAACACAAGGGATAGTCATGTAGTGCCTGAATGACATCACACGTTTCCAAGCATGCAATGCACCATTTTGAAATCATTATTTTTTTTTTCTTCTAAACATGTGAACCAAACATGCAATTTTTACCAATACAGAGAGAATTCCCAATTTCTATAAAGTATCATTACCTTCAATGGTCAATCCCTTTAATATGAAGAATCTACAAAGTGTTTGAGACATAAGCATAGGTTTTCAAGCAATGTAGAGCACTTATGACTAAACAAGTTATTCATCTTCAAATAAACAGACTTCAGACATAGCACCATATACAAATACCATAATGATAGCATAAAAGCCAATTTTTCAGACTTGTAGAAGGGACACTAACCTTCTCAACTTTCTTGTCAAGGATATCCTTAATGACCTTGCAAAGGTTTTCAAACTTGGCATTAGCCTCTTCACGTTTCTTCTTTTCCTCTTCATCTTCTGGGAGCTCCAGGCCTTCTTTGGTAACAGATACCAGGTTTTTACCATCAAATTCTTTCAGCTGTTGGACACAGTATTCATCGATTGGCTCCACCATGTACAACACCTCAAATCCTCGCTTCTTCACTCGCTCGGTAAAAGCAGAGTGGGCGACTTGTTCTTTGTTCTCACCTGCAGTCATAAGAATACACGAAATAGGCTCATTATGAAATTAGAAGGTGTAACGTAGGCTTTATATACGTTTCTGTACTTTTCAACGCAGAACTTTCCCTTTTCAAGACCATCAAAGTACACTCCAAAAATATCTTTTGGTAATTCTTACATACATCTTTTTTTTTGCAGATAATAATCATGTTTCTATGTATAGCAATATTTCAAGTCACTAAAATTTAAAAACTTTTCAAGGACTTTGATGGGAATGAACAAACTTCAAGCACTTTGAAGGTCTTGAAAATGACACAAGGACCTTCCAATGTTTTCACAGCCCTGTAGGAACCCAGTTAAATGAGGCATATTTGCCTAACAATCTTTGTCTACATACTGATATATTCATTGGTACATTAACAGTATTTTACCTGTGATGTAGTAGATTTGCGTCTGGTTCTCCTTCATCCGAGAGACATAGTCTTTGAGCGAAGTCATTTCATCACCAGAGCTTGAGGAGTGGTACCTCAAGAAACTAGCCAGTTTAGATCTGTTGGTTGAGTCTTCATGAATACCAAGCTGTCATTGAAGTGAACAGACAAAATGGATCACATCAATCTTATAATGTAATATAATGTAATATTTAATAAGCTCAATAGCCATCAAAAATGTCATCAGAGAGCTTAACATTTTTCTCTCAAATACTCTTGATGGTTGCACAACAATATTGATCCAGATATCAACTCCAGTACCATGCCAAACATTTAGGTCACAATGATTTGTGATTTCATGATATGAAGATATCCCCCCCAAAGTAGGCAACCAATGGACGGTTGTGGAAAGGCATGCTGAACAATTCATGTAAAGAAATTCACATTTATTGTATAGCTGTGCACGTTTTGACTAGTTACAACAGTTAAGTTGCAAATACGTACAGTTGTTCAATACAATACTTCCAATACTACTACTACAATACTACTGACCAACTTGTTATACTTCACAAAAAATTTAAGAGTTTAGACTAGCCATTTCAGTAATTCTTTCAACCTGCCAACTTCAAGCACAGGGAATGCTACCTGTTAAAAGTCACAATTTAAACCAAGTTGCACACAATTCAAAGAATTCAGACACACAATTCAAAGAAGCAAACTCCTAAAAAGAATCAAAGAACCCTCTAAAAACATAAACATGAACATAAAGGTCAAATAAGTTCATAACTTATGATCAGGGAATACAAAATTCACAAATGTATCCAAATGGGCCAAGGCTGTGCAATTTTTTTCAACTGATAGTTTATCTAAATAGGTTGCTACACCAACCTTAAGGTTCTTGCTGAATTGCTCATAGAACTTCTTGTAGTTGTCACTGTCTTCCGCCAGCTCTCCGATCAGCTCCATGCACTTCTTGACGATGTTTTTACGGATAACCTTGAGGATCTTGCTTTGCTGAAGCATTTCACGTGAAATGTTAAGAGGCAAATCTTCAGAATCCACAACACCCTTCACAAAATCTGCAATGAAAAAAAAAAAACGTCAATCTTCAGTGATGTACTAAAACTGATAAATTAAAAGGCAGTATTTATGTAGGATCATCAGGGTGGGTGGGTGATTCTTTTATCTATGAAAATCAGACTAATGATTGAGATAATTGTGATGTTTATAACTTTTTTATTTTGTGAACTGAAGTGAGAAAGTAAGAAGCAATCGAGTTTGTGCATAAATGTTGCAACCTCACACCTAGTAAGTGGAGAACTTTTGTATGGGATACCTCTGTCAAAATCATTAAAAGACTAATTTGGTAAAATCAGTAATTACAATGATTTTATTTACTTAAAATGATCATTTTGTGCTGGAAGTCCATACCTTTTGTAAATCTGATTAGAATTTTTTTTTAGATTTTTTTTTATTAATTGATATGATTAAAATCAGTAATTTTAATTGATGTGATTTAAATTAAACAACCCTGTGTAGGATCACAACAACAGACTAAAGGTTGGAAGAGACACTGACTCAGCAGAAAGCAAGTGTCTCTGAATTTCCATACCTTGTTTCTGGCTGGTACTGATACCAAGAACTGTTGAATCCATTGTAATGAATCCTGGAAAGTTTCCTAGAGCTAGATTGTCACAAAAACTGTTACACTACTGACACACATACAGAATGTTTTCTAGAGCATGGCTACATAGAAATAGTACAGTAATAATGGACAGACTGTGGACAAGGACTTGGCTGGGTGTTTATTGCCTGCTACAAGGAGTTGATATGCTAGGCAGGCAGTGAGAATTTTACAGTTCATTTTCAAGTCAATCCTGTTTTGTGGGAGTGCTCTCTTTAATTCTTTCTGACACTGCCCCCCCCTCCCCTCCATTGTACTCATACTTACTGAGGTATTCTGGAATAAGGTCTTCGCAGTTGTCCATGATGAATACTCTCCTGACATACAATTTGATGTTGTTCTTCTTTTTCTTGTTCTCAAATAGGTCAAATGGTGCCCTCTTTGGTACAAACAAGAGAGCCCTGAACTCTAGTTGCCCTTCAACTGAAAAGTGCTGAAAACAAAAACATCACCTCAGACATTTAATGTAGGATAATAACACCATATACATAATAGTATTCTATATTATATTAGTATTATATTAGTTTTACATTGATGACTATTCTGCTATTGGTGTACAATATTTAATTTACCTTGACTGCCAAATGTTCCTCCCAATCATTTGTGAGACTCTTGTAAAACTCTCCATATTCTTCGTTTGTAATATCATCAGCATTCCTTGTCCAAATTGGCTTTGTTTTGTTCAACTCCTCTTCATCAATATACTTTTCCTGTCAGCAACACAAAAAAAAATCAGATTGATCTTGACTGAAAAAGTGTAGGTTTCATTAACACACAGATACCCAATTACAATGACCATTTAATACACTAAATAGAAAGCACTGAAAACAAGATTAAATTTCTGAATTGCTGAGTATACTTGCAGCATCTAACCAGTAAATATATGCAGATGACTTGGTAAACTACCATAATGGTTTTAAGACACTATCCTGTGACCTTGCAGATACCATCCATCACAGTGTTTTTATTTTATATTGAAAACTTGAGTGCAACGAAACTTCGAAAATTTGCATCCCACCAAAAATTCTTGGTCCACCCGTATCCTGAAAATGCAATGTTATATGGGCTGCAAGGTGCACTTGAATAGTGAAGCAATTGCTGCACCTACACTATACTACTACTACCTATCTTGCAACAAAGCACCCTATGTAAAACTAAAACAAACCTTCAGTCCCAACCAAATAGCTTCCCACCATCCACTACCAACTACTTCACAGAAAGATGAGAATATGAAAAACCTTGTGCTCATCATGTATCTACTCCAAACACAAGCTGACACATGTATTTAGTTTTTCCGATATACCTCAGCTGACACAATAACCGTGTAACCAGAATACTAAAAAGCATTGTGGTTTCAATGATTCAACGATGAGTTATGAATCTGGCATATTCCATGAAGAGAGGATACATTGACCCCAAATGACCTCCACCAAAACAGGTTTCTTGTACTCAATAAGGTACATACTAAGTATGAGATTTGTCTGAGCTTTCCTTCTTGAGTTACTGGTTTACAAGGTTTTCACAATTTGACCCCTCCTGACCCTAAATGACCTTTGACCTTCATCAAAACAATCGGCTTCTTGTACTCAATTAGGTAAACACCTACATATTAAACATGATATCTGTTCAAGCTTTCTTTCCTGATATACAATGTTTAACGAGTTCACAAATTAACCCATGTTGACCCTAAATGACCTTTGATCTCCACCAAAAACAATTGGTGTCTGCATTTAGAAAACTTACATAATACCAGACAAAAAGAAGCAAAAGAGGCAAATACTCTAAATGTGGTTTGAAAAGATTTATTATTGGTAATTAACCCAGGAGAAAAGTTGCATCATCCGAAGTTGGATGAATTTGATTCTCTGGGTCTTGGACGCAGGATCCTGCTTTTGTATAAGTGCTGGTTCAGTCCAGTTAGGTTCCTCACTAAGTAACAACTATGTAACAACCAAATACCAATATTAGGCTTTTCAGCCCTCCATACAGATGGAAATCACTTCTTACATTAAAAACAGCATTACACAATGCAGTGGAAACCTTTACTGTAAGTTCTGGCAAAGGGGCCAAATGTTAAATTCATTCTTCAAAGACATACTTAACATTTCTGCAGATATCAGTGTATTCAAGATAGTTCTACCACTCTGTTCAGAATTTTTACTGTACCTTGATTTTCTTCTTCTTTTTGTCTTTTTTCTTGCCATCTTCATCATCCTCCACATCTTCTATTTCTGGGGCATCTTCATCTTTTTTCTCTTCTTCCCCATCTTTATCACCTTCCTTTTCTTCTTTCTCTTCCTCCTCCTCATCATCACTCACTTCCTTTTCTCGTTCTTTCTCCAGCTGATGGAAAAAAAAAAAGGAAAAACATGCACATTTATCACAAGTCAAACAGTTTGAAAGCAAATCCAAGGATTCTGTTTATTACATGATTCACTTTCCCATCTAAGAGATACACATCCTCTAATTTAGATGGTACACCTGTTTACATACCTGAAGTTTGATTGGATAGCCAATGAACTGGCTGTGTTTCTTGACAATATCCTTAATGCGCTTCTCTTCTGTGTACTCTGCCATGTCCTCTTTAAGGGTTAGTACGATTTGAGTACCACGTCCCAAATCCTCTGGGGCTGTTGGAGATAGTATTAATAACACAATGTCATTACTTTTCATTTGCACAATACTGATTGAGTAAACACCAACAATTTTTACCAGTTTAATCCACAGAATAAGAGGTCTGTTGGGCTTGAAATCTGATATAAGATGCTACTTTCATCAGAAAGTATATATTCACATGTCACAGCAAGAAGCATGTGTGTCTCGGTATGGTGTAACATCCAAACACAAGTGTGTAATTGCTCAATTGCTGGAAAGTGTAAGAAAGTTTTGGAACTACCATCCAAGTGAAAACCTGGAAACTAAAATTGCCTGTACATGAATATTTGAGTAACAAGGTCAATTTTTAACAATAAACTTACTTGGAACTTGTTTGACAGTGAAACTGCCGCCAGCAGCAGATTCCCACATGTAACATTCATCATCATTGTGCTTACTGATTACTGTAACCTTCTCTGCAACCAAGTAAGCCGAATAGAAACCAACTCCAAACTGACCAATCATAGAAATGTCAGCTCCAGCCTATCAAAAGAAAAAGATCACCAATAAACTTAATGTGGCTACTATGTAGAGAGCATACGAGGAACACTTGCTCTTGACTGGTGTTTGTGCTTAAGAGGGGTTTGATCAAATGATCTGTAGGGTTGAAGAAAATTACCATTACTGTGCAATGACTTCACTACATACTAATAAACGACCAATATATCTTGCACTCTAAGTAGGTTGCAGGTCAGAAATAATTACCCAGAGAGCAGAGAGGCTTTGTGATTCCTTGCCATTGTTATACTTGAATGTTGCCCTCCTAAGATACTGTGCCCCAGAGAAATTTAGTGTGACACCCCATCTCAATCCAAGTCCTGGTCTTTTCTGTATATAGCATACCATGTGATGTGACAAAACTGGATCATTACAGCTACTTGATAGTAATGAAAGCAGTAAGACATTAACTTCTGTATATTAGCCCTTTTCTGGATTGAAAATTTCACTTTCTTCACAGAAGTTTTCCTCCAATGTCCTTCCAGGTTTGCAATTGATTGCCAAGCACTCTGCAGCCAGCACATGGTATATATTGATATTATCGTCAACAGTTGCATCTTTGAAGTCAGTTCATTACACCCCGTGTTTCCCTTGCTGGATATATCCAAAATTTAACTACTAAAACTACAAAATTTAATCACATCTTTGAGTAAAAAATCTCTAATAGGTAACCCAACTTGCAATGACAAATCACTGCTCTCTGGATTTTCAGGTCAACAGTTAGGTAAAGATCACTCTGGGATTGATAATACCTGTCTCAGTGACTCAGAGGTCAATGGTCACTTATCAAGCTACGCAAAATTCTCTCTGTATGCTAGAAATTTTATCTTGGTAAAGCAAAAAAAAAAAAAAAAAAACGATTGCTTTTCTTTAGGAAATTCTGTACCTACAGCTATCAAAGCAGCTCATGAAATAGTAATAAATTTATAACACAAGGATTATTAAAGGGATTTATTGCTTTTTGATGTGCACTGCATTAACAGTCACAGAATTCACATTTAAAAGACCAAAAATACTAAATGAATTTTATTAATCATTCCAAAGTATCGATGGTCTTTGAATGCCAACGAGAAGAGGAAAGTACCATCTGAGTGCTGACACTTTGCAACTCTTTGTGACCCAAATAACCTTCAATTTACACCAAAACCAAACCCAACAAAGGTCTGCACCTTAACACCACCTGTAAAGTGCAGGGTTACTTCCCCTTGAAAATAGTGTGTTCACAAGCTTTCCACTGTACAACATTTGATACCCCCACAGGACCTTTGACCTCAAGCAAAACCTTCACAATCATATTTACTTAGAAGGGAGTACACACCCTCCAAGTTTGAAGATCATGCAACATGTGATTCCTGAGATACTGAAAACATTGGTTGACTTCATTCTACGTACTGGTAACCTCACATGACCTTTGACCTGCTAACATAAGAATCCCAGCCAAGACTTATACGTCCTCCCCACACACCAACTTTGATCTGTCTTGAACCTTTCCCTCAAAAACTAGAGCATTAACAAACGTTCACAAGCTTTTCACATTATGGCGTCTGATGCCCCCATGACCTTTGACCTCCAAGAAAATCATCACTAAGTTAGTTAATAAGGGAGAACATACCTTATAAGTCTGAAGTTTATGCAACACATACTTCCGGAGATACTGCGAACGTACTTTGTCTATGTACTGGCTACTGGTGACCTAATGTGACCTTTCACCGACACCAAAAACAACCCCAGCCAAGACTTTCATTCCTACCCACAACCCAACTTCAACCAGTCTCGTACCTTCCCTTCAAAAAGTAGAGTGATAACGAGATTGCTGTTACACACACACCAAACCAAAATCACCATCGCATATATTCCTTGCCTGCCTTCGGCAAGGAATCAAAAATGGATGAGATACCTGAAGAGCTTCCATGAAAGCTTTGGTTCCACTCTTGGCAATAGTTCCCAGATTGTTGATGAGGTGAGCCTTTGTCATACCAATGCCACTGTCTTGGATAGTAATGGTCTTCTCAGCACTATTGGGGACAATTTTGATGTAGAAATCCTTACCAGAATCCAATTTACTTGGATCTGTCAAACTTTCATAACGGATTTTGTCCAGAGCCTGAAGAAAAACAAAATAAAAAGGAACTAAACAAAACCCAGGATTCAAATACTTAAAGTTACTGACATACCAAGCTTCTGTAGCTGCCTCATAATTAATACATGACAGGAATTCCACTACGAAACCAGAATGCAGAAATGCATTGTGGTTTCGATGATCTGCTTTAGAGAATTTTTTCGATTGTTTTCATGTCTTACAAACATTGTTACTTATTTTGATGTTCCATTGTCGCCAAGTTTTATATCCTTCTACTAAAATGCTAATTTGTGTTTGATGTGCCCTGCAAGGTGCACAGCTTTTGTGTACACACCTTGAAGCACGTGTCTTGGAATTTTCTGTAACCACTAATCACGGACTATTCCAATCTCATACTTCTAACTATAGCATGTATATTGCAACCGTCCATTTGGGCAATGAAGCACAAGCCATTGTGTGAAGGTTAGAATATGTTTGCAGTTCAGTTGCGTTCTCTCTGATCAACTACCTGAGCGAGCAAGCAGATATCAATTGCTTCCTTCACACGGCTTTACTTTTTGCTTAGTATTATCCACCTTTCTAAGTGTACCTGGTATACATGGTGTACATGTTAGCTGTTAAGTTTGATACCGTCGGTGAAGGTGTCAATGCCATGCTATGTATGCCAGGTATATTGACACAGTTTATTTACAATGTTTTCACAGTTTGACCCTTGTTGACCACAAGAGATCGTTGACCTCCATTAAAACAATAGCGTTCTAGTACTCAATAAGAATACACCTACACACTTCATATGACATCTGTTCAAGCTTCTCTTTTTGAGATATCATGTTTGCAAGGTTTTCACAATGTGACCCGTTGACCCCAAATGACCTTTGACCTCCACCAAAACAGTGGGGTTCTTCTACTCAATGTAGTACACCTTCATACCAACTAGAGATCTGTCCAAGCTTCTCTTCTTGAGATATCGTGTTTACAAGATTTTCACAATTTGACCCCTGTTGACCCCAAATGACCTTTGGCCTCCACCAAAAACAATAGGGTTCTTCTACTTAATGTAATACACCTATATACCAAATATGAGATCTGCCCAAGCTTCCCTTCTTGAGGTATCGTGTTTACAAGGTTTTCACAATGTGACCACTGTTGACCCCAAATGACCTTTGACCTACACCAAAAACAATAGGGTTCTTCAACTCAATGTGGTACACCTACATACCAAATATGAGATCTGTCCAGGCTTCCCTTCTGGAGATATCGTGTTTACACGATTTTCACAATGTGATCCCTGTTGATCCCCAAATGACCTTTGACCTACACCAAAAACAACTGGGTTTTTCTACTCAATGTGGTACACCTACATACCAAATATGAGATCTGTCCAAGCTTCCCTTCTTGAGATATCATGTTTACAAGATTTTCACAATTTAAACCCTGTTGACCCCAAATGAACTTTGACATCCACCAAAAACAATAAGGTTCTTCTATTCAATGTGGTACACCTACATACAAAATATGAGATCTGTCCAAGCTTCCCTTCTTGAGATATCGTGTTTACAAGGTAGGGAGTCACAAACATACATACACACACACTCATGCATGATTACAAAGGCTACGATTATCATCGAAACCAAAAAGTACATTGACATGAATTTGCATCGCAATACTTAATCATAATGTATAACATAATGAGCCCATGTATGACAGATTCAGGCTTTCCAGAAAAGTTTTATTTACCTAGTGGATGAAAAGACCAAATACGCATTTTGCAGCTTAAACTACGATTGCTTAAATACATTACCGTTCTACAAAAATGTTAGTTGCCATACTACACTTGCATAGTGATGGTCTAACTACCGCACTAGGTAACCACCACCAAAAAAAAAAAAACAACGCCTGAGGTTCTTGTACATACTACAATACATCACACAGTTCTCACCAGACCATGAAAAAAGGCAGGCTAATGTAGAACCCTGCATCAACGCACTAAACGTATGGCAAATGTTATCAATGCTTGATGAACATTGGTGGGGCCTCCAGGATTTGAGGTGTCAGAGTTTAACCTCTGTGACCTAAACCCAAAACACGAGGGTCCTTGTGCTAATATTATTCATATGCAAAGTAGATATCAGTCCAAGTCTGCCTTCATGAGATATCATGTTCATAAACAATGTGTGTCACAAAAACACACACCCTCATGATTACTCAAGTAATGACTATCATTGAAACAAAAAAAAAAAAAAAAACTGACAAAGCAACAACTGATAAATAGTCCCATATCTAAAGAACGACTTATGAAGACGGTGAAGCAATATTCTGACATACCTTCCATGTTGCATTCAATACATTTATAATTATTTTACTTACATCAGAAGAGTTGGAGATGAGTTCCCTGAGGAAGATTTCCTTATTGGAATAGAAGGTGTTGATAATAAGGCTCATAAGTTGAGCTATCTCTGCCTGGAAAGCAAAGGTTTCTGTTTCACCTTCATCTTCCATTGCAACATTTTCTGTGATTTCAGGCATCTGTAGGAGGAAAGCAAGAATACTTTGACTGTCAAACTTTTTACTCCATACGAACAACACACAGTATAGTATATAAAGTACCCAGCTGTCAAACAGGCACAAGGCATGCTAAAATTAAAACTCATCATTAACTTGAGCATGGTATTCAAACTAAATGATTTTTCTGAGTTCCAATTCTTCATCCAAGTTTCAAAAAATCACACTTATCACAATGATTGGAAGTGAGTGGTGTGCAATCATACGGCTTGGTTCCGTCGTACTGTGATCTTCAGAGAACTGAGAATGACATACTTCAAACAACACAACACAAAACAAGTACTACATGCCATACATGTTACTGAGGAAGCAGCTATGCTATCCCTAAAAGATTTAAACATGCAAAATCCAAACATGGCAGGCAATCTTGTGCACAGTTTATTGAAAGTAGGAAGTGGTTGGGACTTTCCTCACACTCCAATCTGAAATCATGTACAACTTCTGATTTTGTGCACCCAATTTTTGTTAGTGGGTGTACACAGTACTATTATCTATGTACACTACCAGCTGTATTAAGAATAGTGATATTTGACTCCCACTATGCTTTAAAAACATATTGGTTCACTTAGGACACACACATTGTATTATAACAAGTCAGATTCTGTATATCATACAATGGTTAAGTCCAGACCACATACAGGCATAGTACACTAACTGTTGCTAACATTTGCTGCATTTCCAGCCAAGTTGTTCTTTTCCCCAGTTCATGATTGCAAAAGGGAATGACAGTCCCTTGTGGAGGTAAAATGTTTATCTTTGTGATGTGGGTCAATGAATTTGCCCACCTTTTCAATTTTTTTCCTATGCAAATATGATTGATCATGTGGAAGCCTACCAAATACTGTGAGGTGTGTGGAATTTCTGTAGCATAAACTTACAGGAAGGCTGAAAACTTGCTTTCATATGCAAGGCATGAAATAGTATGAACAAATTCATCTATCCATTTTTGCACATCGATGTTTGAAACAGACAACAGTCAAGCCATTTTGATTACTGAGCAGATGTTAATTTTTCACTTTAACCTATAACATAACTAAACCCGGCAAAAAACCCATTTCTATTCCGTTTGATTATTGCATTAAAGGAAACTCAAAATATCTAAAAAAATTGGTAATGTCAATTGCCAAAAATAAAAAGTAATCATGAAACCTAAAACAATTGTGAAATACTAAAAGATGCAGTGAAATATTTGAGCAAATATTTAAGATAACTGAAGAGAAATAAAGTTTGTGTGATTAGAGAAGAACTTATAGTGCATTCCGGATTCTCAAGCGTAGAAATATAAGGTCTATGTCAACTTTATAGGTATGTAAAATTTGTGAGAGAAACACGGGAGATGTGATATGTCTACAAGGTTTTCACAATTTGACCTTTGACCTAAACCAAAAACAAGGGGGCCAGAGTTATATTTAACCTGGTAAACCTACATAACAAATTTTCAGAGCACATCCATACAGTTCTGCTGCGAAAGCAGTTGCTTGGTGTAGGCAAGGATGGCATGTACATAACATGAAGCAATTGTGAAATGCATGCAAAATTATGGCTTCCACCTACAACAGTTAGAGAATGAATTTAACTTTTCAGGTAGGATCAAACTGTTTAACAACTACTGCACTGGGAAGCTTGCATGAAATTGAATCACAAGAGACATATCAACCCTGGCTGTTTCTTATAGTGCTGTCAGCTACTTTAAATTTGCTACACGTTTAAACGATCGGAATGTATGTTTGTATACTGTTTCAACAACATCATTTTGGCACACCACCCTCCATTTCTTCCAGTTTGTGGAGGGTTATGATTATCATGGAAACCAAAAAGTTGTTTTCTTTCCCATGATAAGGAAAGATGCAATCCCCAAGGTGGTTAAGCCTGTTTGCTACATACCCACTATGGTAGGATATCGCTCCTTAAAATTTTTGGAAGGCTGTACAATATCTTCATCTGCTTCTTTTCAGGAGATGTTTTAAAAAATTTCTAGGGAGGGGTTGAATGTAGCAGCTTGTGATGTCAAGCCAGCAATGTATTGCAAATAGAATAAAATTACATTGTGGAATTTAAGTTGCCTTTTCATGCACATTTTTGGATGCCACTGTACAAATTTTGTCTGATATGAATCAATTACAATCAACTACATTTTTTTTTAAGTTATCGTAATCGTAATTGATTACTTATGAAGACTGAAAAGTAATTGTAACTCTAATTGATTACATCCAAGAGTTATAGCCATGGTTTATGACTACACTGCAAATTTGAAACTAGAACTTGGTTGATTTTTTTCTTTTTTAGTGCTTGTTACCGTACTTAAAGCGTATTGGTCAGTTTCCTGCTTTCTTGGATGCTCCAGCATTGCTGCCAGAGTGAGAAGTGCATGAGTTTCAATGATCTGGACTGTGGTGGATATGATTCTGTTGTATGGATATGGTTCTGTTGGTAAAGGATTGTTGGTTCACCACCACCTTGTTATTCTCTTAACACGGATCAAAAAGTGTAGGCAAATTTCGCCAGTGTCCATGCATCCATGATCAACATGGTATGGGATCATACATGAGTGTTCAGACTTCTATTTATTATTCAATACATTTTACTCCTTACTTATATGCCAGGTGATCAATCAACCATTAAGATACTGAGGAGACATGGTTTTGTAGGTCATGAGATTGGGTAAGCGGAGGAAATCGTAGCCATGGGTGGGAAAAGTCGGAAAGCTCCTTAATTGGAAATTTGTGTAGGCTTTGCTATCTGTTTGTTGTACAGAAACATCAGAAATTGTGGAAAATACTTATGATCTTCCCAGGAAGTAAACATTTTCTGGTAGTTTGCACTTACAAATTTATGATTTTCCTCTCAGCTGGGCCGGAGGTACTACATGAAATTGAAGATGATTTCATATGAAATCTTAATCACAAGCTACAACTAAGTTACAAGGCTTGCCTCCACGTGGTCGAGCAAATATATTCAGAAAGTTCAATCATCAAGATTTCAAATACTGAAGGCATAAAGAACCATATGCCACATTAATCGAACTCTCTGAAGGTCAGAAACCCATTAGCCTCACTGCATCCGACAGTGAAGAGCTGTCTGTGTCACACATGTTCATGATTTCTTGACAAAGTGAAATTGCAAAGTTCTGGTTCAGTCAAGGCCTAACCTATAGACTATTTTAGAATGCGAACCAAATTAAGATATAATTTAGCACAAATTGTTGCCTGCGCGGTTAAGTTGCGGAATAACCATGAATTAATCTGCAATATTGCTCTCCAAATTTTCGAAGGTGATTCAGATTGTTACATGGGCCTAAAATGTTACGTTGTTAGTGCTAGATCTGACAGTGAGACAATGAATTTGCTAGACATTTTTTCGGTTTTACAAACCCAAACTTATGAATTATAGAAATAAATATTAGCCAAATGTAGAAAACATTTTTCTCACCTTTACTTCAGGAGAATAGTTGATTTTCTTCGTAAGACTTTGCTGAGCTGTTCTTTGTTGAACTTCTGAGAGCACAATGTGTTGTATGTCGAACGGTACGCGGTTTCCAAGTGCGGTGCTTCACGTGGTATGATTCAAACAACGTGCTTTCGCTGGGTATATATTACAAGCGTATATAGGGAACTTTCTAGATAGACATGTGGTTCCTTTGAAAATCGTTCCCGTTTAAAAGTCCAAGTGACTAATTATAATATATTCATCCGCTCCTTCCCTTTATCATTTCAGAGATTGTATAGTAAAAGCAAACTCAGATCATCAAAAATTTTACTTTGCTCTTTATAATATATTTATGTACAAATAAAAAGGGGTAAAACTTTAAGAGGTAGACTAATTTTTTCCTTCAATCGGCACTATTTTAAGGAAGCTAGGAAATATTATTGTACAGTGTCAATGATCGAGAATATTCTTAGTCGGAAGTTACTCTGATCGTTTCATTATTCTTACAAAGGGTAGAATTTTAGAACAGTTGTGTAGTCCGATAAAATCTTAGAAATATTTTTGCATTACAATAACTAAAGCTAGTATATCGTTTTTTCTATACATTTAAGTATTCCATTATTATATGTTGCTGGTATTTAATTTCCATACTCAGAAACAATTACCAAAATAGTTAAGTAAATTGACCCTGTAAATAATAGACCCTACCACCCACTTTTAAATACGTTTACACTTGCTAAGCAGCCATATTATTTGTGTATGAACTACGATCAGCGTCTAGGATTGCTACAAAGGGTACACAGTGAACTGTGAAAAAGCACAGCGCAGTTCTCGAAATTTCGACGTTCATGTTGCAGTGAAAAGACACCCGTACCATTTTCTCGAAATTTCGATTATCATGTCAGAAATTTCGATGGAGTTCTCGTGGTTATCCATCTCGTGTCTTGATCTAACCTCAAGCTATGCATCAAGCCCGTAGCCAGCCCACGTGGAGGGGTGGGTCTTTTTTCCAAGATGTGGACCTTTTTCCAACTACAGAAGCGGCTGGCGCGTGCCGTAAGCATGCAGTTGCTAGTGGTCCGGGGCATGCTTCCCCGGAAAATTTTAAAATCTGCAGATCTCCTGCAATCTGGAGCATTTTAGAGGACTTTTGAACACAAAAGAAGTCCTTTTTTCTCAGGAATTCCACTTCATCCACCTCAAATTCAGCCTCAATATGTCAAGATAAAAAATATTTCATAGCTGAACCTTCAAACAAAGGGGTGGAAAAATGGACCATCAAGTTGGGGTGGGTCGATCGAACGCTCCAACCTCCCCCCCCCCCCCCCCCGGCTACGGGCCTGTGCATGCACAGAACATTTCAATAGAAGATACAGCGCTTACACTCAAAACCTGGTATATAAATCCCAACAAAGCTTAGCGTCTTTGAACGTGCATGATGCTGTGTGTAGTGAAGTAGGCTACGTGTTTCAAATAACACAGAATACATCCAAAATGAAATTTCTTGCATCAATCTCAGGCACCGTGGGCCAATTTTAAAAGAAATATAATAAAACTCAAGTCCTGGGTACCTTGCCCTATTTACCCACTTCCTCGGGCTGATAACTAAATATCGATGATTTATGCATGGGACTGGGGGTTCGAAAAAATACATGGTAGTTGGAAGAGACTCATAGTCCTGTTAGCAGTATACAGGGCATATCGAAAATTGCTCACGGTCAATTGGTATTGATGTTACTAGCTGTGTAAGCACTGTAGCCCTCTCGAACATTCAGTAGTTATGTACTGCGGACACAAGCCAGTGACACGCGAGATGTAAATTTATCTTGTTGGAAAAACTTGAACTTGTTATCTCGACAAAATTTTGCCAATTGTTGAGTTACCGACTTACACTTAGTCGACATCTCGGAAACATTTTGCTAATTGTCGAGTTACCGACTTACGCTAAGTCGGCGATCTCGGGGTAAAAAATCGCAAATTGTCGAGATGCCGAGTTACAAATAACTTGGTATTTCTGGATTTTCCCAGTCTCGTCTTGGTATCGACACCCTGTGATCTTGGTCTCGGACCGTTGTGGTCTCGAAAATTCCTCCGGTCTCGCTTCGAGACTATCAACAATTTGCTGCCATCTGTTTTCTTCACTTTTTCAGAACCTGTTATTTACTTTGAAAAATAATTCATTGGTGGGTCTTTAATAAATTGCACTGGACTATAGAGGTTTTGCACGTTACGTCATAGTTAGCAACTGTTGTTACGCCGCCATACTGAATGGAATCAGCTTTTCGTGTAACTGGTACTACGCTGTACTGTCTCAGTGACACTACGTGGTGGTGATTACGATATGTTCATATTATTCATTCTATAACTCGTCATAGGAAGCAAATGGTCCTGAGTAGCTCTAGACGGTACCGAATCGGAGAGACAAGAAGCCCGGGCTGACGTTGCACCTACTTCATGGGAAAAAGAATGAAGCAGACTCGGCGCGGCATGCACCTATGTAAGCATGCTGTTTTGTTTTCCATACAATAAGATTTCCAAGGGGAACGTGACGTCACTGCAAAAACCTCTAAAACACAAAGCTTGGGTGATACTAGAATGACACATCGCGTAGAATGATGCACCCTCCGCTATTGCTGAAACGTATTATACTTCAGACAACCTAACCTATTTCATTAAATTACATAATTACAGTAGGCCTATGTCAGCTGATGAGCCTGTCACACTTTTGGTCCTTTGATAAGGTTTTTCCACTCTTGCCTGGCTAGGCTTCGTGGCCTAATTTGAAATGTCACTTCTACAAAACAACCTTGCAGAATAAACCTCAAAATACCACCATGTCTCCAAAATGATGACCCACCTTCTAGACATAAGTTAAAGGGAAATAGGGCGTTTAGAATACACCAACATGACATACAAAAGAAATAGCTTTAGTCATTGTTAAACCCATTCAGTCTCATCAACAAACACCTGCCAAAGCTTCTTCTCCTCAAACCGCTATGCATGTGATGAGTAACGGAAGATGCATCATTCGAATTTTGAAAAGTTTGGGTGAACAAATTGGAGTTGAGCAACGAATAACTGGGTTTCTATCTGTGAGTAACTTATTTCTTGAAAAGAAGGCTACTGTCCATCCTTAATTTGAATAATCTATCATTCTGCGTCCACAAACATTGGTTTTAATAATATGGATGTTTTCTGTAAAACAAACGCCCTATTTCCCTTTAACATGACACATATACCTCATTGCTAATGCTACTCTGCCACTTGACTTTGTTTACGACTCCACAAAAGTTGCCATGTGTCAATTTCGGTGCATAAAGATATATCTAACAGCAGAAATCTTGGGTTGACGTTGTGCTCAATTTTAAAATGAGAAGAAGCATCACAGAAAATCTTGTCATATCATTATATTTGTGAGGTTACTGATAGTACTAAAACCCCATCTAAATGAGTGCTTTGGATTTTTACCAACTTTGTAATCATTTATCAAATCCTTAGGTGCGTCATTCTAGGTGTCATCAGGCATGCTACTGCACTGCACTATGGTTGGGTTACTTATAAGTCAGAAATTGCAATCTGGCACTGCATTGCGTTGCATTGTGTGTTCCCTGTGGGTATGTGGTGAATTCCCCCTTCTCAGCGTTTGGTCAGTGCATGCTAACCATTTTAGCTGCTTTTCAAGCTTGCCTCTTGGTCTTTAGATAACCAACTTTCTTAAACTCAATGTGGCTATTAGGCATGAATGGTCAATTGGCTATTGACAATATTTCAGGAATTTCTGGTACAATTATATTGAAAATTCTATCGTTTCATATGACAATAATTAGGTCTAATAACCGTTGACCCAGTAAATTTCGGGAAATAGTCACTGCCTAATTGCTGTCGTGTTGAACAGGAGAAATAGTACACCAAGTTTTACATGAGAGCCTGGCATGTATGTTCTGGTCAGTGACAAATAACTTTGCTAGAAGAACACTAGGGATCCTCTAATACCTTTTCACTCTCTGAACACGTTGTGTATTGGGAGTTGATGGCAATGGAGACCAGGTAAGGTATTCCCAATTTGGTTATAAAGTCATATAAACTTGGGTTTTTAGACGTCAAAAAGGGGAACATATTGTAGAATCACCAAAGTATATTCAAGGTGAATTTTAGAAGTTTCAAAATTTACCCTTTCTCTTGCTAGGTCAAATGTTTGCCACGAGGTACGTGGAATAATATGTTGTGACAAATCAAAATTATGTAACCTTCACAGAGCAAACATTGGACTGGAGTGAGAGTTTTTGTATGGTTTAATACTAATTATGCAACTATGTTTGGCATATGATAAGGAAACACATTTGTATCAATAATGTTGCACTCTTTGTGACATAGATGGTTTTCAGATCATAAGATAATAGAGTCAGGTTAATAAAAAAAATCAACAATTTGGACAGTTTGCTTCATTTTCTACAATCATGGACGTCAATCGGTGGGGGACAGGGGAGACATGTCCCCACTCATGGAAGTTCGGTGGGGGACAGCGTATCAACCCTACCCCCACTGATCTGTTCGTGCCAAAGAACTAGATAAATTTCTATGGTTCATGCACATTTTATTTCATCCGGATTCACGTTTCGCAGTGTATCAAGGTATTGTTAGATCTTTATTTGTTTAATATACAGGTAAATATCCCCAGGCATTTGGCGATAAACGTCTTAATTTGGACTGTCCTTTACATTTTCCTCATAACACCATGGAGGCAGGAAATTTGTCAACTGATCAAAAGAGACTCCCTCCTATGTAAGACTTTGCATATTTAGGTCACTTACTCACCACAGTGTTATCCTACTTTTTATACAGAAAAAATATTTCTCAGAAATGTATAAGGGATGGAAAGTTCCTCATATACCAACAGTCCACTGCCATGCCATCCCCTTTTATTCCCCTAAAATAAGATGGCTCTGTGCCATGCCTGTGCTTGCAAGCTTGCAATGCGAGGTGACAGACATACCGTCGATGGTTCACGTAAATGCATGAAGAAATGAAAGAAAAAAAACTCATTTGGATACATGCAGCATACGCTATATGGAGCATCCGAATGGTACCGTTTCCTGTCATTTACAGAGCTTTACAAGGCCAACAATTTCTTGAACACTTTGCACTTACCAGTGGTGGCAATCTGCTTAGTTTGTTCCCCTATGCGTGTAGAAGGGCATCGCCCTAAGGCAACCCCCCCCCCCCTCCTCTCCCGCTCCCTGCTGAAAGTCCTGGACACTTGCCTGGTATGCCCTATCATTATAATCATATGGTAGCAATGATTACAGAAAGCACGCACACCTCCTCTTGAGTGCAAAGATCTGTTATGCTTAAACGTGGTCTGCAAGTACCATTTTGTGTGATCATGCAAGTATGATTTTGTCATGTTCTTTGTCCTTGCTGAACAATCCGTGGCTACGCCACTGTTACTATATATAACGTTCTATCTAAGGTAAATTCTTTCCTTTCCCCTGAACATGGATTGACCCCATGCATGTATACATTGTGCACCGTCTGTCTCCGTCTTGGTCTTTGTTTCGAAATTCTGTTTCTGGTCTTCTTTTTCTGGGTTTCTTTAAATTAATTAATATTGGGGCATTTCTAATATTGTGCTCAAGGTGATTCCATAAAGATATTCCATTACTTCTAACATGTTGGTGGGAAAAATCATTCTTCTTGTGTAGGGATGAAGAAGATTATCTCTTCCCCGGGTAGAATAATTGTTACGTTCCTCATTAGCCTGAAAAAAGAATAGGAAGCTTTAGGGAGTTGGCCAGTACTGTGCCTGTACACAAAAATATTTAACCGATAATTTTAGTGATCAGTTAGAGTATATATGTAGATGAAACAGTGGAAGGATGTGGGTATAACGTGAAACATTTAAAATAATTCGGACAGCCCGCTTTTGTAGAATAACAGTTTATGGGTAACGTATTGCCCCCAATAAAAGGATACTTGAGGTATAATTAAAGCATTGTAGATAGTTAATAACGTACAAGTAGGGATATAATATTTTAATCTATTCATAACACCAACGATCTGAGGTATTAACCTTATTAATATAATATAATATATACATTATACAATATTTATATATATTATATTTATAATATAATGTAATATATAATATTATCCTTCCAAGAGAGCTTGTCATCAATTACGAAACCTACAAATTTGACAGTATTACTATCGTCAGCAAAAAAATTGTATTAAAAACTAATCGAGAGAGAGTAAAAATTGTTGGAACTTCACTGGAACTATAATTTCTGGGGAAAACTCGATTGTAATAAATGCAAAATATTGCACCAGATTTGGCTAATGTTACCTGGTAGTTGAAAATTTCTCAAAAAAAAAAGAAAAAAAAGAACTGCAGTCATCGTTAGAAAGTAAAAGTTTTTGAATGAACTTTTCTGGAAATGACAATAATATAAATATTCTAGAATAGATCAGTCCAAATTATTACCAATTTTTGCATAAGAAGATTTTATCCATAATTGAGAAATTGCAGAAATAACATCCTATTTTAATACTGGGTGCGTGCAGCTCAAGTTCATCCGGGGAGTGCCGTTTCCTGCCATCTGGAGCATTTGAAAGCCAAAATTTTCTTCATTGGTGCACCAATGTGCTTATCAAAAAGTATTCGTCAAGAACTCAAATAAAAAATAAATAAAGTAAAATAAAAAAGGATGCATAGCTTATTATGATTCTTGTATCACCTTAGAATCGCTGATTTGTATTACCAATTTTCATAAATTGGTTTTTTTTTCGGATGAATTGATTAATTGCAAACATGATATCCATATTTCCATCCAGTGCCGTTTAATGCCATCTGTAGCTTTTGAAAAGCCAAAATTTTCTTGTACACTCCTCGCCAACCAGTGGTGGCTCTACACTTAGATATGGTTACCCCAATAGTTAGTAACAAACATAATTAGTCCAAACAATGTCTGCCTCCGCCCAATTTCTCGCCACTGGTGCGCCAATGTGTTCATCAAAAAGTGTTTATCAAGAATTCAAAAGAAAAAAATGAAAGGGGTTGCGTAGCTATATTATGATTCTTGTAATAACTTAGTAAACACTGATTTGTATCATTAATTTTCATAAATTGATTTTTCGTTTCGTACGAATTGATTAAATGCAGGCATGATATCCACATTTCAAGACTGGATACATACAGTTCAAGTACACCCGGGAATTCAGTGCCGTTTCCTAACATCTGGAGCTTTTGAAAAGCCAAAATTTTCTTGTGCACTCAAACTATATAATGGCGGCGCTGTAATGAAATCTGGGCAGAGTTGTGGGATGAGGTGAGAGGGCTCTGCCAGGTGAAAAAAAATCTAAATTACTCAGAAAAGGTTCAAGAATATTTCACCCAGCAAGATGTTAAAGTGTAAAAGGAATTCCCGAAGATATATTCACTTCAAATCTGGCATCAAATGTAGCTCCATTTTGCATCTAGCCCACACTATGTTGTTAGCGAAAATTGTTTAGGGCTGTCCCCATTTGACCAAGATCAGTCACTAATTTAAATTACTATAACCTGGGTAGAAATGTGGGCTGAGGTACAAGAGATGCAAGGTATACTAACCCTGCCTATACGTCAGCAAAATTTTTCCAAAGGGGAGGGGCACTTTGACCACTCCCCGGGAGGGCGATTATCCATCGTCCTGCTGCCCTCCTTCTGCTATATATAAATCTTGGATCCGCCACTGATATATGCTTTCAAACCATTTTTGATTGTTCTCAACTTTTCACCATGACATGTCCATCCTTTGACATGAGTACATGCATCGATCTCTTGGAGGTCCCAATAGATGCCTGTCACGGTGGCGTTTAAAGAAGAAAGGGACAGAGGTCCATTATTACTTAGTTCTTAGACCAAACTCAACCTGCTACTGCAGTAATTAATCGGCCCTATCTTAGCTATATCTCGCGATATTATATGAGTCATCACACCAACGATTACTGTCAAATATCAATAATGTAACGCCTCACCCATCTAAAAAGTGCCAATAACCCTGTGATGTGTAAAGCAGTGATATGGTATCCATATATAATAGCATACAATGACGAATGTAATTGTCATTATTACAGGAGCTATTGACTGGGATTGTAAATACACATAGCAACAAATATTAAGTGTGGAACGTAACTACTGAAACATTTCTGCTTCTTTCACCAGTAAAAGGATTTTCTCTTTTCAGATTGTTTCCATTTGATTTGACTATTCTGATACAGTAATGGAGGACATCTCTCTTTCTGGTGTTACGACAACGGAAAGCATAACATCTGGAGGGGGAGAACTGAATACTATCCTAGAATCGGTAGAGATTCACCAGGAGGACGAAAAATCGGAAATGAGTCTGCCTCTCCCACCATCCGAAGATGAGCTAAAAACTACATCAGAAATGAGAAAACCAGACAGCGGCGGTGGTTACCGTGATAATACTGTTTATGCCGATCTCAATTTTGAAGACTTTGAAAGGGCTTCAAAGGTATCTTTAAAGTTAAACAATAGTATATAAAGTCGGAAGATTAGGCCCACTGCAAAATGCGATGAGTTGATTAACGTCGAATAATTTTAATATAGAAATAGGAGTATGTATAGTAGGAAAGATGTAATTCCAGACACGTGGGATATAACGATAAATGACTTAAAGAAACAGTTGCAGTATAATTATGAAATTATATATTCTGTTCATTAGACCATAAAGATACAGTATCATCGCAACATACATGTACCGAAGAACAGAGAGAGAGCGAGAGAGGGAGGGGGAGGAGGGGGTGGGGTGGGGCTATGAGGAGTAAGCGTATTCTCGCCCTTACTCCAACACAACCTTCTAACAGAGTGCAACAGTGTACAAACTTTAAGACTCAGTTTTCTTTGACAAATTGTGGCAAAATTCTTCGTCTCATAAACTGTTCCTCAATTCATTATTGTCCTAAATGGTAGTGATACAGAAGTGGGAAGTAACTTTTACAAATTTTTGAGGAATATTCTACAGGAATCCTTCATTTTGCCTAAGCTCATCCTAGCCAACTTTATTTTTAAATGTCCATAAATGAAATTAAGTTTTGCGACTAGCTTAATGCCCATTTGAATTTTCTGTATTCCCACAAATGAAATCACTGCTGACGTCTTCTATCAGGGATAGGAAAACAGGGGGTCGGGAGGGCCCCATTTTTTTAAAAGGGGTTGGTCTACGCATGGTCCCTAGTTTTCCCTGGATAACTGGTTAGTAATGTCTACATTATTGAGATATGAGTACCAATTTAGTAACCACTGACTAACGTCATTGTTTTTACAACTGAGCGTCCCAACACCTAACCTACTACCCTTCGTCAACTTCACCATCCCCAACCAAAGCCTTCGACTTCTCAAGTCCGCGTCGCAACCTAACAGCGCACCATTAGACGCTCCAAAACATCTATTCAATAGAATTAAAGAGACGTATAGTAGCGGGGCACTGATTGTATCGGTAACTACTGCAACCCCAACCCAACGTCCCCCCCCCCCCACCTCTCTACCCTCCCAATTCTGACACGAAATCTCCGACTCTGCTCTCTATGTATACAATGAAAGCTAAATATATGTCACTAAACATTTATCACTAAATATTTACACTAAATACCGTATTTATCTGTCACTGACCAACAGACAGGGGGACTGAAGCTAGGTCCATCATTCACTGATCTTGATAGTCTTGATGTCACTTGTGCTGACGAAGACGAGCAGGAAAGAGAACAAGGGAAGAGCAATGATGACAATGATAGTGTAACAGAGGCAGGAAACCCGTCCTTCCATCCTCTTCAGAAGAGTGTTTCAACTAAGAAAGATAAAGACTTTTTAAGACGATATTCACCACGTGATTCAACTCGTAACCTTCTTTCGGAAGCCGACGATGACAATGACAGTGAACATTCGGTCGTAGTCCGACAACCATCGGTACTGATTCGTCGTCAGCCGTCATCTTCGGGAATGGTGGTGTTTCCATACGACCCAGAATCTAAGGCAACTCTGGAGAAGTTGTCGGTGGAACATCGGTCTCACTTGGAGCTGAAGAGATTGATAAATAAGGAACTGACAAAAATAACGCGCGATGCTGACATTCGAGTCCAGAGTTTGAATGGTGGATTGTCATATCCGGCCTTCCTTAAAGGTAAAGCTTAAACTATAATATCTGCATCAGTACAGTTTTACCAGTACCTGCTATGCAAGTCAAAACGATTATAAAACACCGATCTGTGTAAGAGCAAAGTTTTAAGCTGATTTTTAGCAGTTGCTAACCGCCTCCTACATGAGTTCCCCGTGAGCCAGGCGATCTTACATGTATATGGTATAGTCAATTTAAACTAAGTGTCAGCTGAAGACGGAAAAATTGCAACAGGAATTAAAAAACTTGCAGGGACTTCGAGGTATCCCGCTTCACAACATATCCAAAATCCGCAAAAGTCCTGATAGGGGAGAGTTGTCAACATTGCATAATTACTGCTAACCAGTGTCCGCCATAAGCCACTGCATCTAATCGACTGCATGATATCATGCATAGTTATGATTCTCGAGACTTTTATATCTGTAACATTCCTCATGTCTCTGACTATAAACTTACCCTATGACACCATATCATGTATAATATACTTACCTCGAGATGCGAAGATTAACCTTATAAACCTAAACGTCAGGATCTTTAATAAGTGTAGCATATAGTGTTATCGTAGCAAAGGGAAGGTCTATACCCATGTTATATGAAGATCAGTGTATCCAGTGATGATAATAACATTTCCTTTGTATTACATGACATGAACATTCAAAAATCCCGACAGGAAAAAGTTGTCACAATTACATAAATATGCTTATAAGCTTTCGTTATAAGTCACGAATTGAAACCTATAATAAATTTGCACAAATAGTGCTAGCACGTCAAAAGTGGAGTCTATACCCATTTTGATGTTCAGTGCAGCCAATGATAATGACTTTTTCTGGGTATTACGTAACATGATGGAATATGCTAAATAGCAACATAAAAAGCAGTAAACTGAAAAATAGAGATAACTTTGCACAATTTGCTTGCATAATATACCTGTCAACCAATACAATTTAATTGTATTTGTAACGATCTTTGTGATCAAAACGTTTTGATGTGGGAGGGAAGATAGCACCTGTGATTTTAGCAGAAATCGATATCATTATGTATGCATTCATCTCACGTGATGATTATGTAGCACTCATTGTCAGTGTGTTGTAAAAATACTCGTCTGCAGCGGCATATATCCGCGAGACAACTAGGCGCTCCTATCGACTCTGATACGGTCCAGTGGCAGCTCTGAGGGTGGGGGGGGGGGGGTTTATTTTGAGGAATTTGATTCGATTAAATCTTTTAAATATCGAGGTTTCAAATACTTTTAACGCAGGCATATACCGGAAAGCAGGGATTTGAGTTATACCTACGACAAGTGTAACTTTTCAGGAGAGGGGTCAGACTCCGATACAAGGTGCAGGCCCATGCTTAGTTTTTATGCAATTTTGACAACTTGGCCACCCTACTTGACCACCCTATTAGGACTTGGATATGTTGTAAAGGGCAGTTTCCTGAAGCGAGTGCAATTTCAATAATTTCTTTTGCAATTTTTCCAGGTCAAGCCATAGCTTGACTAAATTAATACTATTCTGTGATGAACTCACCCTCTGTGGATCCGTAATTATTCCTCATTTATGAAACATGTGTATACTTTGATCAATATTGAGGGTCAATCCTGGGTTGGGGGGGGGGGGTGACAGGGAACACGTACCCCACATTCCTTTTTGTGTTGAAATATTGTGGAGATGTCTCATTATTGCACTGGTGGTGTACTGTTGAGGTATATACAGTATTTTGGGGTCCAGAGTCCAAATGGGTCATGTATACCATTTTATGAAATCCTACAGACACAAATTTAAATGTGAGAAAATGGATGGTTCTCACATTAGTACTATGGTAGTGGCACTTCAGAATATTCCGGATTTCAAAGTTTAAATTCCTAAATGAAGCATATGAGCCTCTCTATGAAATCATGCAAAACGTTTCTTTTTCTGCAGATCTTATTTTATGAATAAATTTATGCTATGAATTACATTACATAGTGAAATCGTTTTCTACGTTTTCAATGTTTGTTGGTCCGATTTCACAATTGACCATATAGGCCATAAATTCTTACATTATGCATCCGCGGCAGAACAGCGTGTGACAGTATGTTGGGTTCTCCAGATTAGTAATAATGTTGTTGTGTATACCTCTGATTGGTCCGCAAACTTTTGGGGGGATGCAGAAATAAAGGGTTACAGTTGTAATAATCTTCAACATGCAAGGAACCAAAGTGTCCTTGTTGCTACATTTCTCCTAAAACATAGGAAAATGTTTGCTCTCCATGGCTTTTCACGTCAATTGCAAACCGTTATAGACAATTTCGTTCTCAAAGGATAATTATCATACAACAACATCAAACGATTTAAGTTCGCTGCTCTTTTTCTCGTACGTGATCATTGGCGTAGAGGGCGGGGACCAAAGGGTCAAAGTCGCCCAATCCGATTCAGGAAAAATACACAAATAGACATTACCCATACACACCTGGGACCGGCGTATGTATGCAGCAGAGCATTATTAATTTTTTTTAATGATAATATAACAGAAGGTGATAGAAAAATCAATGACTTCAAATGATGATAATGCTGCGCCAGACTACATTGGAGAGTACTGACGGTTCTTTAATATTCAACAATTTATTAAAATAAAATAAGCTTCCCTCAGGTCGGGGATTAGACTCTTCAGTTATCCCCCTCCCCAACAAAAATCCTGGCAGCGCAGGTGATTGGAAAAAAAAACATGCATGGATATATGGCGAAAAACGGAGGGTCCTTCCGCTTTTGCCCTTCTCGTTAAGACAGGGTTAACCAGTTGTTGGGTAATGCTTTGTTACGAAATTGTATCTTGCGTAGAACCTTCAGGCAATGGTTATTTTGGAAAATAATTCAACATTTTCAGGGAGCTGCAACTGTCACCGTTCCTACCTATGCACGATGAATGTATAGGATTGACTGCGTCGACATCACAACAGTACTTACATACAAGAAGATCAAACTCGACGGTAAAACTTCTAGGACCTCAACATTTTAGAAATAAGACCTCCAAATTGTCAAAATACGAGCTACCCCTCCCTCACTTCTTCTTTCATACTTAAGTTTCAACAGAGACATGCCAAACAAGTTAAAGAAGGCAGTTTTGTCCCCCTCCCCCTTTCCAAATTTCGGACTTAAACATTTTGTTCTCGACAACTTTATAGAAGTGGACGACGCAGACCAGGGAATAGAAAATTGTGAGGTTGCCATTTCAAGCAAAACGCGAAATAGGGATAAACAACACTGTGAATGTTAAATCTCCATAAAGGCTTTTGATCTAATAAAGAAAAGTGCCTTTGTTCTGATAACATTTCAAGTCAGTTCAAATAGTTCAAAAATGTACTTATACATTACACTGACCATTTTGTGTAATAAAGGTCCTTACGTACCGCGTAAGTCGTTATTTTCAGCAACAGCTTAGCAGAGCCAATTTAAATAAACTGTGATGAATAAAGAAATTTTCGTGAAGAGAATTCAACTTTCACCAGTATTTCATCTGTATTTGACATTGTGGGAACATCTCTCGATGAACGAGGCTGTAATGTGCTTTGATGCCGTGAGCCACCGAGAGGTACAATGTGCAATATCAGGATATGAGCGTACATCATACACTATGCATCGAGTGACTTTTCATGGTTTTCATATCCACAGATATGCTGTTCGATGACGAGTACTATTTATTCAACAAGAACCATCTCAAGTTCTCGTCAGTGGTTTTCCAGAATCTTCAAGAAGTTATCAGTGATTCTGTTCAAGGTCCTGGGAGGGCGAGGACATTTGGAGTTAAAGCTCAACCTAAACCCCCAATGCTGTCAGGGAGAGCCTACCTTACAAACCATCGCTTGATTTTATTATCGGCGGAAAAGCAAAGGGGTATAACATCGCTTTATGCATACCTTTCATCGATTATGAGAAATACTACATTAAATGTTTATAATCCTTGGATTGTGAATCTTCTTCTATACTGCTCACTTTTGCCATGGCGTGGTCATTATTTGCCACGTATATATAATATATTAATCTTCACAGCAATGTTGAAGGCATGTATAGAGCAAACATTGGTATATCACATTCTAAGACATATTCACAGACAGTGCTGAGTTTGCAGAAGGAAACACATTCAAGTTACTAAGTGTCCAGCGCTATTTGCTGACAGTCGGCAAATCTTATGATGACGGTCACACACATACCTGTGAAGGGTTCTTTGGCCAACAGGGGTCTATGTCTAGAAAGCAACATAAGCCTCAGATTTATTTACTGGGTATCGTATAATACTACAGCTGTCCCTCATTTATTTATAGCCTGGCTAAGTCATCGCTCTCTTTTACAATGTATTTACTTATTTCGAGTAGAATGAAATGCCATCACAACATGTGCAATGCCGTGTGAATGAATTTGGTGGTCTCATGTGAATGAGAAACCGAATAGAATAGGCAAGAATTGTTTTAGAAGGGTGTTCCTCTAAGTGACAAAAGGTTTTGTCTGTGCAACCGTTGATTTTTTCCATGGGCAAATCGGACGTGCTAAACACGGGGTGGCATGTTAACTGAAAGACAAAGGTGCAAAAACTGCACAATCAGGAAGGGAGCTATAGTAGAGCGAGGCTTATTTAGTCTTTAGTGAATTATGTCGTATCAGGTGAACTGCTTACGTTGTATTTTGGTGGCACACTAATGATTCAAATGTATGCACAAAAACTTCGAACTTGGCTGTTAGTTAATTGTGCCCTTGTTACACGTGGTACATCGTAGTTAAATCAACATGTTTCTGTCATTTCATATTTTGAATCGTGCGAATCCACCGCTCGTGGATTCAGACTGAGATGGGAATACAATGTAAGTACTTCTGGCTGTACGAACACGTTACAAAATATCTTATAAAGAAGAGCCAGTTAACTGAGAAATAAACGTCTTCACTTTTTCTTACGTTAGGTGCCTCGGTAGCTTCTAAGGGATCCAATAATTCCAGCTATCACTTAAGGGCAATAAACAGAGATACTTTGGATTTTGTGAGCATCCCTCTCTATAACATCCGGGGAATGGAACTTCATGCCTCCTTAGGTTACAGTGCTAGTGCAAATATCTCAAGCAGAAACATATTCTTTGGTTTGCTTGATTGCTGTGAGGTAAGCAATACCAATCAATTCATTGAACAATTGCCATCACGAAGGAAATTGTCTATAATATCTTAACTCCACAATGTGAAGGGATTGGACTTATACGCTATGATCAACATATACGCCCCTCCTCAGGCGGTGACATCTGCACCATTTTCCCCATATTTCGATAACACTTAAGAAAACACGTTGGTCACAAGTTATCTTCCTAGTTTTAAATACTATTTTTGAGGGCATTGAGACAATTTTGTGAATCCATGAATTCGGTAATTTGTCAAGTAAGCCTATAAATTTAAGTCTACCCTTAAATATGTTCGATGTACACCTGCAAGTGCTGTATATGTTATTGACTTATGTTTTTGAAATATGCATGACGATATTCTCACTAGGCGTGCCGCTTTAGTTTGTGTTGTTCTTACCTTTGCCCCACAAAACCATCTTACTCTTTTATTTATTGACAGTCGTTGCTACCGGGAGAGGGTAGTTGCACGAAATGGATGACAAGAGACCGGACATCTCACGGTACAAACCAACGGACCATTACCCTGGGAGTAATGTTACCGCCATGGTTACATCCTACCAACGTGCACATTCATGCTGCGGCAGACGTTGGAATGAGATCAATGAGGGATTTTATGGTGGAACTGCAGCACATTACCCCTGCCCTTAGAACAAAACCATTGACACCCATTCACGCCGAAACCATGTAAATATCATCTTACCCCAATCACCACATATACTCTAACTAATGATGGCGATATTTTGAAATCAATGTATTTCATTATTTATTGATCAAAATATTAATTAAAGAAAATTTAACGGAAATGTACAGCTCTAGGACCACAAATATCTGGTAATGATTAAACAAAGTACACCACATATTCTGAATCTGTAAACAGTGGCAATATATAAAATCTTTCAAAATGTATATATATATATATACATATTCACGGGGGAAAGAATCTTGCAAATGTAATTATATCTATACGCTACTTACTTCTTAGGATTTTAATTGATGGTTATCACTTCTTTCTTTATTACTATTTTCCTCCTGTAATCTTGATGGTGTACAAATATGCGTACTGTAATTAATGTGATTACTATCATTTCATACATAAACACGATACATGTACATATCTTTTTTTTCTTACATCGTTTAATATAACTAAAATTCAAAATTGATACCAAACAATTTTTCTTTATTGGTCCTGTATGATAATCCCTTAAGATTTTGAAGAATAACTTACAGAACCTTTATTACAGTAAAGGAACCTTTTGTCCGGCAGAGAGAACCGTGCCTTTTTTTCTTAGAGTTTGGTTTTAATTGACCTTTAGTCTGGTAAACAAATGATTTTACAAAGCTAGTTGGCATATCTTCTATTATTTAGTCTCATGTCATTAAGAGAAAGTGATCTTAGAACCAACTGTCCAATGGTCTCAAACCAACAGTATAGTCTTAGACCAACAGTCTTGAATAATACACGGTACAACAGCCTCATACCTATTCTTGAATCATACATGTGTTTGCATTTAAAATAAAAATGCACTTGTGTGTGCTCATGTACATCATGGCATGTGTGACCGTGTCACTATACACAGTGGCTGGCATCAGTGCATACAGAAAACATAACGCTCCTATGTATACACGACGGAACAGTACCACTATATTTACACTCATAAAACACAATACAAAAGCCAAGGTATTTCTCTTGTCTTCTTTACAACGTAAGTATAGTCTCCGATATTTCTCTTGACTTTTTTCATTTGGTGTTATTTCCTATGTTTTTACTTTCATTTTGTAGCGTTTGACATTAGTACTACAGTATATTTGTATCTAATTTATGGAAACAATACGTTGTTAGAAGTAATTCAGTTCGAGAAATAAAAGTTTCTGACACCGGAAATCTCAAAGGATGAATAGGTTCAACAATGTTTGTTAGTATCACGGCCACTGTTGTTTATTTTATTTATTTTTTCTGGGGGGGGGGTGGGTCCAATGTCATTTGTACGTATATACACGTCTTGAACTAGCTCTTCATATAGGTCCAATTTTCATTTTATAGAGTCTCTTTACAAAAAGAACAGAATGATGAAGCAGTGTATGGCAATTTACCGGTTATCTTTTCGGCGGAGTCCACCTGCATATGATAATGAGACCCCCATACACTCCTCCTCTTCCTTGTTTTCCAGTGCTACATATGCCCATGATTGCCAAAGTCTTACAAATTTGAGATAAATGCTTTCTAGGATTACCCCGAAATCAAGATGTGGCTGGCTGTGTTCACCTCATTTTGAGTCGATGCTTCAGTGAAAGAACTAGCTGAATCCAATATGATCGCGTGATCTGCCGATCTTTTTTGTGATTGGATGATCTACCGATGTCATTTGGTGACCTGATGTCGTGACTGGACAGTCTGTTGCCAAAACGCATCAGAGAGGCGCAGTTCATTTTGCACCTTAATTCCTGATCAAACTCCATTATTCGAAAAATCCTAGAATCCACTTCGAAAGATAGAACAATAACCCTGTGAAAAAACGGTGTTGAAAGAACAGTTTGTCCTTTAGTGATTTACAGTGATTGGGAATCCTTTATTTTGTGATACCAAGGAGCTATTGCAATCATAGCTCTGTTGTGATACTTATGACCTCCTATTGCTGAAGCTATATTGCCGAGGGCAAAACATTTTTTTTTTAAAGATTTCGCAAATAAAATTACAAGACGACAAAGTTGATGGCAACCTGACATAATGCAACAAGCAACAGTTGGTAGTATGTGATTATGTATAACAGCCAGCCCACAAAGCAAGGTAAACTTCTTTGATAAAGCTGTTACACAACAGTGGACCCAAAACAGGGCCCAGGGCAAACACTCATCAAATGACGCCCTCTAAATCCCCGCAACGTACTATCAGTTCAGGAGTTATACCCGCCGTAACCCCCCCCCCCCTCCCCCGTTTGTTGAATTACTTGCGGGCTAAAAATTCATCTCCTTCCGCTTTCAATGAAACGAATACCTCTAGGTCTACGCCAGACTCAAAGCGAGCTTTTCTTCACGCCTCTTCTCTTTATACACTTATTATATCGATTTGTTGCCAAAAAGCCTCCTAGTGTGGCATTTTTAGGCTGTCGTCAGGCCTCGTAAGGTTGTCTCATTTATGTTCACATCGTCACCAGTGCCACCACAGTCTTCTGAATATCCTCGCCCACCCACAAACGGACCGTCACCATAGGTTGACACGGGACACGTAAGAAAAGTTTTGGCTCTACAGCCCCCTCCCCCACCCAGCCCATGTAAGTTCTAAGCTGCATGTACCAGCCTTGAAATACTGCATTTCTGTCATTTGTCAATTAATGAGAAAAAAAATCAATCTATGAAAAATGACAATGCGTGTCAGATATGTTGAGATGATATAAGACTCGTGATGAACAAGATGCCTCCTCTTTTATTTATTTGTGAATTTGGCGAATGTTATGGGGCAGAGCATACCTCTAACCCACTGTTTCCATTGGGATGATTCCCCCTCACCCACCCCCCCCCCCCCACACACACACACACACACTTTCCATTTCCGCCGCCACTGCGTGGTTCCCAGTCTTTCCTCAGTTGGATGTAGAGACAATCGTGGACAATTTCGTTGTACACGACGAAAGGCAGATGCAACCCAACCTGGCGGCGGGGAAGGCTTAGATCATAGTCAGTGTAAATGAAAAAATGATGTCTTAGACTGACAGAATCTCCGGTAGTATGCGTGCACGTGTTATTATATTGCGATGATAACCGAAAGAATACCATAAGCCTGATTTTTTCAACTGAAGATTGCGTTACCCTCGAGTGTCCCCCAAGGCAAGTGTCCTGCCTGCCCCACCCTAGTTATGCCACTCTTAGGCCACTGTTGGACAAATTCTGGCTTATATTTCCCGTGTTGTGTGCGATTTCTGGGTAGACCCATAGCTGTATCACAAAACTCCCATTTGCGTATTTTACATACAGTTACCCACAGGTGTAAAAAGTGACGCTAGTGCAAGCAATGGTAGTATTGATTCCCGTATTGAGGGTTCTCACGTTCTGAAAATGAGATACGTCAGACCTCAAACTTATTTTTGTACTTGGTTTAGTTTCAGGAAGACAGTAAAAAGAAGGGATTCTCTGGCTTAGTACTAGAAGCCCTGGTGGGGTCTGGGGTGTAGGGATAATTATCCTGCGGGGTTTCAAAGGGCGAAGGCCAATGAGATTGACTATTTAAAAGCTCTTAAGGAGAGTCAAAACGGACTTCGTACGCAAGCGATTTAATAGACAACAAAGCAAACTCATGTTCAAGTTCGCAGGGACATTGAAGGCTATATTTTCCGCGCGTGAGTAATAAAGGACAAAACGAATAGGCTAGGTAGCGTGGTGAATTTGAAGCAGCAGCCACCTACAACAAAGCTGCAACCATGTTAGATTAACGACAATTTGGAGCTTAGCCATGGTTCGTAGTGTCAGCATGCAAGTAAAATGTGGAGATATAGCGGCGTGATGTGGAGTTGGTAAATTTATTGAAATTAGCTATGATTGGTAGTAAATTGGATGGGTGGTGGATCTATGTGTGAAGGAGCTTGGTTGGCATGGTGAAGCTACAAGAAATGAAGTATTAGTGAACAACAGAGGTATCAAACGGAAGGAGTGACAGTAATGAAAGGCTAATTGACCGGAAGTGACAAAATAAAAATCTAAGAAATGTAAACACGCTTTGCTTTTACTTTATTTAATAAACTGCAATTCATCATCACATTCAATGAAGTCAAGGAGAATAAAGAGGTAAAATAATCCTTGCCATGAACTTTGTCCGAGCAATGGATGCTTTAAATGCTTAAAAGGTTATAATTAGATAAAAAGCAGAGACTGTACTTTCAGCAGATAACAGAAATTTACATTGATCCAAACTTTGCATTCTAATGTTGTGAAATAAAGGTGAACTGTTTGACATTGTAAAGAGCTGCCAGAAGAAAAGATGATTGATTATAATGCTCAAGGAAATTTTTAGAAAATATCAAAAGTAAATTTGAAAACAAAGAAAAAAAACTTACGAGAATTTTATTATTAAGAGAACTCTTCCACTGCAAAGTGCACATCTTGAACAGTTTGAACAGAAAAATTATGTGGCCCAGAATTAAACTTATGAGTTTTGAACCATCAATTTGGAATGTTTTGATATATTATCCTAGAAAATATTCAAGTTGGAATGATGTTGTATGTGTAGTAACCGATTATTGGCTTTGATCATTCAGATATCATGCAGTGTTTTGTACAATGCACATAGTTTTGAGTTTCAAGGCATAAACAGATACTGTTTGGCTTTCTGAGCAGTATGACTGCTTCATTCCTTTTTGCTTACATTTGAATGACCATGTGCATTCTTGATGTAAGATAACCATACATTAGCTCTTCTGACAACCTCTCCATTTCATGATTTCCAAAATCCTCAGATGAAGCTAGCAGTATCCTCCATTTGTCAACTAATTCAAGCATACTGTAGTGTCAAATGTGCATAATTTGATGTTGATAACTGGAACCATGACAAAGGTTACTTCAGAGTCAAATGATAACAGTAATAACCACTTCACTCACAAAACCATCAGTAACCTTTACAGCAGTAAGATTTACATAGGTTGGTGATGGTCTGATTCTTGCTGGACTATTGAAGCAGGAAATAGGTATTTTCACCAAATACTTTCATTGCTGAGTGACTAAACAAATGAATGCATCATTTAAGTAATTACTCAAAGAAAAAACAATAAACAATGTTCTGGACTTCTTAAAAAATTTTAAAAATCGACAAGAAATGTTTAGAAATATCAAGTAATATCGAGATCAGAATCAAACCTGATGCAACCTTAACAAAAGTTACATTAATGCTGAATCTTGTTGATTCCAGCAAAATCTAGTAACTATTTTACAAATTTATTACTATTAACTTTAATAATTGTGGAAACAAAGGCTTTCCTATTAGCTTACAAAAATCAAGACACTTTCCATGATCCTGAGTAGTTAGATTGGTAGTATTAACACATACTGACCAAATACCTGTAGTACCAGTTTCAAAGTACAAAATGATATAAAACAAACTTTCAAATCCAGGGATCCCAAGTTAAGGAGGTCTACTGTCAGCAACTGTCAATCAATTGTCAAATACGATGTCTGTTGCGTTGCAGCCGATACATAAATACGCTATTTGACAATACATGACAGTAAATTACAGTGGTTTCATGTTTTCAAATACATATAAAAAATGATGGTAGGGGTGAAATTAACAAAAGTTGAGACTGTTTGTGATTGTTTTTTAACATCCTGCGCCATTTTTTATGCAATAGAAAAATGCAGTCTTGCAGTGGACCACTGTCAAGACAAAGAAAAAGTGGTAGACTACTGCAAGTAGTGGTAGACTTGGGATCCGTGTTAATCGTTACTTTCAACATTCTTTATGCTTGAACTTGTGGTGCAACATCATAAATTTTATT
The DNA here is from genome assembly GCA_021234535.1 of Stichopus chloronotus. Taxonomy (NCBI): domain Eukaryota; kingdom Metazoa; phylum Echinodermata; class Holothuroidea; order Aspidochirotida; family Stichopodidae; genus Stichopus; species Stichopus chloronotus. The sequence goes on along the minus strand of CM037843.1, from coordinate 48,619,512 downwards.
TAATTTTATTAAGGTGCGTCGTGCAGGTACAACAGAAGGAAGGCCAAGCTGGGTAGCACAGGCCAAGCTGGGTGGCACAGGCCAAGCTGGGTAGCATAGGCCAAGCTGGGTAGCATGGCCAAGCTGGGTAGCACAGGTCAAGCTGGGTAGCATTGGTCAAGCTGGGTAGCATGGCCAAGCTGGGTAGCACAGGCCAAGCTGGGTGGCACAGGCCAAGCTGGGTGGCATAGGCCAAGCTGGGTAGCATGGCCAAGCTGGGTGGCATGGGCCAAGCTGGGTAGCATAGGTCAAGCTAGGTAGCCTTGAGAGTGTGATGATTTCACTTGGGATGACATGTACTTGTATGATATGAATAATATGCCAGTCAGTCTTAATTTCCTACTTCTGACAAAAATGTTAACACAGTGATTGATTTGTTGCAAAAGTATGATGTAGGGAGATACAGGCCTATTACTCTTGTCCTTGCATTCTAATGTGGGCAAATGCTATAGTTACCAGCAGCAGTCTCATACATGTACATTTGAATTGACACTCAACTGGAAAATTTTTTATCATCAACAGTATTCGCTTAGTCTTAAGATACAAACAGACCCACTACTGACACATGCTGCATACAGATTTACACTCAATACCTACAGACCTCAATACATCCTGAAGACCTACCGTCAACCCATCCAGACTTACAATCAATACCTTCAGAATTACCCTGGACACACACAGACCTATGCTGAACACATAAGGTGCATGATGCTTTATGCAAGTTATTCGTTTTTAAAAGGCTAATGGATGCATATTCATATATCAATGGGTCAGCAAAATTAACTCAGACCACAAACTCAATGGTAAAGAACAGTTTGCAGCATGATCAATATTTTGCAAAACAGAAAACCCAAAATGGATCGACCAAAATCACTCTATATGAATATGTATCTTTTAAAGTGCAAGAAGAAACATTGTTTTGATACACTAGAGGGGAACAAATTGGTGGGTTCTGATGCAAGTTTCACTCATTGATGTGAGATACTCACATTGAGATTATCCCATCTACTATCCAATAAAATCCTCAAGGAGTAGACTAGCAACAGACTTGCTTGAAGTCTTAGTTGCACGATGACTTGATGTTCTAGTCAATTGATTTGATCCAAACATGAAAAGGTGGCTAGCTTCACTGACAAGGTTGTGAAGGTATATCATACCCAGAATGCAAGAATGCACTGAGGTTTCAATGATGTTACTTACTGTGCAGAAGCCTAGCTGCTCACAGTAACCACATACATCTTTTCTTGTTTTGTCATGTATTTTTTTCTTCTGTTTGTTTTGGTACTTATTAAGTACTAATTATCTATATTACTATTTCTATTTGTACAGGGAGTGCACCAGTCTTTTAAGATATCCTGGCTTTATGGCACACTTCCCCATCACAATTGTAGTAATGTATTTATTAACTTTACTTTATTGTAATATTTTTATTGTACAAGTTATGATAAAATAAGTAAACGAAACTAACACAAAAGATATAGTAGTAATGGTCATGATATACAGTAACTTGCAAAATCTCAATGACAGATGCAAGTAACCGCTTTAAAACAGGAATCACAGGAATACAGTTCTAAAACCAGGAATCAGAGTTTATTGTAGAACTGCCAGTCTCTGCAAACAATGGTTGTCAAGCTTAGAGCAAGAATCAAGGTAATTGCAAACCTGCTACTCTCAACAAACAAGGGTTACAGAGCTTTAAAGCAGGAATCAGAGTTTACTGTAGACCTGCTACCCTCTACCAACAAAGCTTATAGGCTTAAAGCAAGAATCATGTTCATTGCAGACATGCTACTCTCTACAAACAAGGATTACAGTGCTCTAAATCAGGGATCAAGTTTATTGAAGACCTACTACCTGTAACAAAGAAAGGTTGCAATCTTTAAATCCTGAACCAGAAATTATTGAACTCCTGTTCATCTCTTCAAACATGTTAAAGTTTTCAAAACAGGAATCACAATTCACTGCAGACCCAAGGAAACCTCATGAAAATTGGGTAAATATAAAAAGTCATAGAAATTGTCAACCATGTCTCAAGGAATTAACACTGGCTTATTATAGTTCATCCTATTCTGTATGAGACACTGATCATAGCAGCAGTATTAACTGACAGACTACTACACAGATGGCCAAACCTGTCCTGAGGAAATAAAACTCCCAAGATTGAGACATGAATCATTTCATTGACAAGGGATATGTTGTTATATACTCCATTACTACAACCAACAGTTCCTGTGAAATACCCTTTAGTGACCATCAGTCAGCTGATGCCCCCCCCCCCCACCAAAGATATAATGACATAGCTTCTGGCATGTTTTTGTTGACCAGAAGGCTGACGTACACCTTCAAAGAAAGTGATGGAGCTACTTTGACTACTTGACAATTCCTTTTGACTATAGACACCGTAATGAACATGACCATATTGGTTAAAGTGAAAGAAAAAATAATGGAACCAAGCCATTTGAAAACTGAAGACACTAGTGCTGAAAAGTTTATTACAACTTGCTGGTATCAGAATCTCAAACAAATACTAAAGTGAAATATACAACTGGAATGCTACTATTGAAAATTATTACCTTACAGGCAGAACAAAATTATTGTTTGTGCTTCTTTGTATGTTGGCAGTTTTACTGTACTTGTTTTTAAAGATATTATTCTTTTAATCTACTTCAGTGTAACAAACATGTGAGATCTAGAAGAAATAATAAAGCGAATCCTTCACGTTAACGACAATAATCATCTCAGGTTTGGACACCTATAATAAAGACTGACATGATGGTTACATTGTTTCCAAATCCCCATGAGTCAGGTATTTTACTCATCATAACTAATGATTACTTAGATGACACCATAATTCTCTACCACTCTTTGAATGGAAGACAATTAACCCACCACAGCGTTCTCAATAGAATAACTTAGTCATCATCTAAATCAAACATGACACTGTTAGAGAATTCAACAGCGCTTTGAGTATGATGATCCAACTTATCGAGCTCAACAATATCTTTATCTTCTTCATCTTGCACCTCTGACTTATGATTCCTTTTCTTGGTCACAGTTGTCCATTCTCCATCTTCATCATCACTTTCCATTTCTTCTTCTTTGGCTTCCTGATCATCTAACCTTGGAGTTTTATCTCCATCATCACCAGCAGAAGATACCTCGGAATTTTCTGGAAGAGATTCAGACAATGCTCCACCCTCTATGCTTTCTTTACACAATAACTTCTCAGAAAACACATCTTCTTCTAGTTTTGTGTCTTGTGGTGAGCCTTCCAACATCAAGGCCTTCCTGGCCTTTTCCTTTCTTCGTCTTCTTGAACCCTTCGACTTTTTGTGCTTCCCTTTGGGTGAACTTCAGTCCATCTGATTCTGACTCACTACTAGACTGTCTGTGAACTGTCTTACGAGGAGGAACAATATTCCACAGATCTTCCTCACTGTCATCACCTCCTTTGTAAGACAAAATTAATTCGGAGTCACTACAGATTTCCTGAGCTGGGGCTTTCAGTTTCTGTTTGGATCTGCGAATATAGGGGGATTTTTTCCTACCTCTCCGACCCTGGGAGGCTACGAAGGTTCCAACAACTACTTCATCACTAAAACTGACAGATTTAGAAGACCGTTTTCTTTGGTTACGAAGTGAACTTTTCAGGAGGCTGTGGGGTGAAAGAGGGGTGACATCAGGAGATGAAGCATGTTCAGAGAAACTGCTCGTGGTACTGATATCAATACTAAGCTCAGAATCAGCAACAGTCACCAAATTATCTTCATTTGTCTTCTTCTTCTCTGTATTGATGTTAACCTGACAGAGGAAAATAAAACAAAAATAGTCTGAATTCCTGTACTGATGTAGGTCTTTCACACACTATGACACAAATGGCTAATCAAATACACTACTGCAGTTAAAACTAGAAAGCCAAAAGGCTTAGTGATTCCTTGCCTCATGACATATATTGTAACAAACATGAATCACCCACACGACAAGCATGAGATCCCACACAGTTATCCTACTTGAGATACCATCTTAGTAAGGTCAAAACCTTTTGAAATCTCGTGACTCAAAATGACCTTTCACCTCCACTAACAACAATAGGGATCACCTACCCTATATGGCCATCAACATGCTAAATATGAACAATTCCCAATATAAGTATAACATCCCTCACATTTATCACCCTTAAAATATCATGTATACAAGGTTTTGACCTTTTGTCACCCCAAATAACATTTGACCTACACAAACATGAGAAAACTCCCAAACGGATAAGATGCTACAGGGGAACAAATTATATTTTGTCGTGTCTAATAACTTGATAAAAAGGTAAACATGTTTATTTAATCAAAATTACAGCACTTTATTTTGTCGAGTTACAGCTATTGGTGGCAGCTCTTCCGTATTTGATTTTTTGGCGTGATGCCCTTCCCAACGGCTATGAGGTCCTTGAAAATTAGCAAAAACGGATAACCCTATTAAACCAGCATCTAGCATGACTTGCAATTTTGCCTTTAGTCTACTTAAAGACACAACACACAGTACAAGTTTCCCTGGTTTGATACACAGTAGTCATTTGTTCAAAGCTTACCTGAACTACTGTAAAGTGAAATAGGGCGTTTAAAATACACCAACATGGCATACAAAGAAATTCGCTTCAACCATTGTTAAACCATTCAGTCTCATCAACAAATATCTGTCCAAGCTTCATCTCCTCAAAACATTATGCATGTGATAAGTAACGGATGCATCATTTGAATTTTAAAAAGTTTGGGTGAACAAATTATTGTTGAGCAACAAATAACTAAATTTCTGATCTGTGAGAATCTTATTCCTTGAAAATAAGGCTACTGTAATTCATTATTCTGAATAATCTATCATTCTATGTCCACAAATAATGGTTTTAAAAATATGGTTGTTTTCTGTAAAACAAATGCCCTATTTCCCTTTAAGGGCTAAACAGAGACACTGTTTATAAAGTAAATGGTTAAGTCCATTAAGCACCTGGCTCAACAGACTGTATGATTTATTCTGGACATTGTGGTTTCTACTGGCAGTCAACTGTGACAAATTACATCAGATAACAGAGACTAATTTGAACAGAGGTGGGTCAGTTACAATTTGATTCATTCAATTAAGCAATCACAGTTCATGCACACTCAAGGGTATTTGATCCAAATAATCAGTAATTTAGTTCTTTTATAAAGCTAATAACCCGTGGTATATTTAATCAATTCCAATTTACAATTCATGAATGCTCACATGTCCTTATGAGGACAGTGGCAGGTTTGCCAAAGAATAATCTTTGATACCAAATTTAATGTTGTCTTCATCTTTTCTTTATGGTTATCAAAGAGACTATGTTGCTATGTCCTAAAAGAAGTTCTCAAATCAACAACAGGATTCTACATTACAAGTATAAAATTCACAACAAGTTCTTAAAATATTGTAGATTCAAGTTTTGCACATTTTGACCTCCCATGAACCCACATGACCTTTCACCACTGCCAAAAAAAATAGGGATCATCTACTCGATATGGGCAAACCACACGCTAACTATGAGATCTCTCACATTTATTGTTCTGGAGATATCGTGTTTACAAGCAATTTTCAAGGTATTTACCTTCTGACCTCTGGTGACCCTTGCACTCAATAAGATACACCTACACACTTCGTATGACATCTGCTCAAGCTTCTCTTCTTGAGATATCGTGTTTACATGGTTTTCACAATTTGACCCCTGTTGACCCCAAATGACCTTTGACCTCCACTGAAAACAATAGGGTTCCTCTACTCAACATGGTACAACTACATACTAGACATGAGATTTCCTACAAGCTTCCTTTCTTGAAATATCATGTTTACAAGGTTTTTCAAGCAATTTTCAAGGTATTTACCTTTTGACCTCTAGTGACCCCAAATGACCTTTGACCTCCACCAAAAACAATAGGGATCATCTACTCAATAAGTGCAATCTACATGCCAAGTATGAGATCACTCAGAGTTACGCTTCTTGAGATATCGTGTTTACAAGCAGGCGTCACACACGCACATACATACATACATACGGTACACACACACACACAACATCACCATCACATAGATTCCTCTGCCTTCGGCAAGGAATCAAAAACCAATGTGTGACACGGAGAGAAGTAATGACAATGACAATAATCCAATGATTGCAGCATCATTTCACAGACTGCTGTAAGTCCAAAACAACGTTAAACCTTTTCCACAGTATTATTTAAACAACTAAATAACATAATTAAAGTGGAAAATGAAAAATTCATATGGGTGAATTCTAGGTTGTCATTCTAGACCTTGTTACTATTTTGTAATCTTTATAAGGCTGTAAATCACATGAAAATCCCCAAACTCACCTGGTTTGGTTTTTAACGAATGAATCACTTACCTGACTCCTCACAACAACAAATGCACTCCCATCTACTGTGTCAGAGTACTGGTGACCTTTAGCATCGCTACCGGCGCTGTCTGGTCTAATACCGGACTAGCGCCCCCTTCCCATGAAACCATGGTTAGTTCAAGAGTAAAAGCAATAGCAGTCATGGGATGAATCCCACCCCGGCAGCTACTCCCCCAAACGAGGGGAAAGGATGCCTCCTAGAAATAAACAGGAGAAACTATTGCAGTAAAAGGGAGGTGATGTCAGTAATAGCCTGTTACATTGGGTCCACATCTAGACAAGAGAGAATGCTGCAATGAAGAGTCTCTTAGAATCTCCATTCTGGGGACAAGCGTTGCTTGAGTGAGCTAGAGATGAAAGTATACCTCAACCTTGGGGTAAGACCTGCTACTTAAGACCCCCAATGAACGGCGATCGGGCCCTAACTGGAAGGCTGCAAGGCTCGTTTTTCCTTCGTAAAGGAGTAACAGGAGGGGGTAAGATATGTCCCAACATACAAATTTCCTTTGCCATCCCTAGACAGTGGGTCACTGGAGTCTAAAATGATATATTGAACCTTGTAGCCAGAGAGCAGTTGAAGGAGGGCAACATATTTCCTAGCAAGTACCACTTGATCGAGCTCAACGGTAAACCGTTGGAGCCTAAAATGCAAGACAGGCAAGGTTTACTGGTCTTTGGATTTCAAGGCGAATCAGGCATCGCCTCTTGAAAATCCTTTTCTTTTTTTTCTCCCAAAAACTTCCAGGTAAGCAGCAGGAGACCCTAGATCTCTTAATGCCAGCCAGTATGGCATGCCATTTGTGCCAAGTAATTTCATTTGGGGGTTTTTCTCCAGGGACAACAGAGTCTGCCACCTCTACCTCTTCCGTGATCTCTGCATCCTGAGTCAAGCAAAAGTCAAGCTTGAGTATGGCCTAATACTGAGAGATGGTCCTCCCCAATCTCGGGTAAAATTGTTGAGGGAAAGGGTACCGATTTCTCAACGCTCCATGTTCCACATTTGAAAACTGCCAACAGTCAAAGAAGACTGCAATTAAAGATGTGACATAAGTCGCTGCAAACCCAGTGAATTAATGGGCTATCTGTCTGGCCTAGATGCAAAGCACATTTGGTTTTCTTGATTTTGTCTAAATGAACCTTTCAAGAGCTGTTGGTGACTACTGTACTCTTTACCATTTCAGTCACAAGCATGATATGAATATTTCACGCCCGGTCCTTGTCACAAATGACATCTTGTACTTCATTGGATTCATGGGGGCTGTTGGGAGACAACAAATCGTTTGTTTAATCACTTCAGTCAGACAGTCCAGGGCCAGTCTGTCGGGACTCAGATGAATCAAAGTCTTAATGATGAGTGAGAATATTGGCCCTTCCAAGGCCCAGAGAGATTGTCGAGTAGATACTAAAATCATTTCCCACGGTCAAGTCCCTCATAGGAACCAAGGTTCAGAAAGACGTCCTTCTCCATGTCCTCTCTATCCTCAATACTCATTTGACAAGCTTGGCAGCTGAGGGTATCCTCATAGTACTGCTTCAGCTCTTCTCTCTGTTCGTTAGGCTCTGGACCCGGAACTGGTGTCCGGTGATGATACCAATGCGAAATCCAGTCCAGACCTGGGTACCAGGTCTGTTGGACTGGTTTTCCCCTGGGGCCGGTGCATCTGACTGAGTCCGGTGGCTGTTGGGGAGGGTGTTGGGAGGTTGCCTCTTTATAATTGAGACTTCTGTAAGTTAAGATGGCCAGACTGGTTCTCCCACACATCGGAAAGATTTTCTGCAGGTTCTGTCCATCACATCTGAGTCAAAGAAAGTGGTCCTGATTAATGAGGAACCATTGATCGGGCTGCAACCTCTACACATGGAGATGGTTTTCTGTGGCCTATCAGACAGAGAAAAGGGTCCTATATCCATAAAGAGCCTGTGATCTGGACCGTGATTTGGAGTGCAATCTTGAATGGCTCAGGTCCTGCCACATACCCTTCTGGGACATTTCAGTTCCAGTGGCTGACTCTCCTCTTCCTCCACAACTCTTTCCATACCCACTGCAGGTCCCGAATTCGGGTCTGGGTGACCTTTGGGTCCCGTGTAGGAAATATTTCCAGTTGAACCTGCCTACCTGGAGATCATTCCTTTGGCCTGCTAAGACAGTATTTGGTTCAGTTGAAAATGAGTGAGTTTTTCTATGCCAAGCTCTCAGGGCCAGCAGGTTCTAAATCTGGGACACAACTAGACCGCCCCAAACTACCTGGTTGAAAAATGAACACGTAATGCAATCCTGGAACAGCTAGAGGCCATTCCATGAAAAAAAAAATGCCGTACTAGTGCTTAGGCTAATAAAGATATATATGTAGCCTAATTGCAACAGAATGTGTACAAGCCAGGGAAATGCCCCAAACAATGTCTAGAAGGAAAAAACTGGCATCTCCCGAAGCTATGTTAACAAATGAGACAAAGAGTAGGAGGTGATAAAAGCCTTTAAAGGTACGAGGAATAACAAGATAACAAGAGTAGACCTTGATGATAGATAGTGATAGTAAGAAGACAACAGGAATAAAACAGTCTTGCACAACTAGGCCCAGTGACACAAGAAGGGTGCCAAACAACATACACTCATGCTAAAATATCTGACGTGAAAATAATGCTAATAAGAGAAGGATACTTAGAAAACAGACTTGTCAGAACTTCACTTCCAAAGCAAAATGTGAGTCAAGGTAAACCAGATGGAGGACAGAAAGGTAGAAAAGCTCAGATACAAATTTCCTTGAACCTCCACGCTCTTAGCACTTGAGGATGACAGAATGGGGCGCTAGTCCGTTACTAGGCTGTGCGCCACCAGTAGCTGTGCTAAAGGTTAACAGTACTCTTGATACAGTAGATGGGAGTGCATTTGTTGTGAGGAGCCAGATGAGTGAGTGAAGTAAATCAGTGATTTCAGGGAATAGTGCATACTCAACTAATCCATGACAGAAAACTGAGTGGACTCAGTGCTTTATAGTTTAACAGCTATTACTGCATGCCTTAAGACAACTTTAAGTCAGGGAGCTGTTATTTTGAAGATGTAATGGAAGGTTTCGCTCATCAGAATCCTATCTAATTTTTTCCAGCATGACAGTTATTTCAAAGTATTTCAATTCATTAGAAGGGATAAGGAGTATTGCTCAGAGCCCCTTTTACTTTTGTACTACACGTCCAATTTCAAGTTGGTATCTCAGTAACCTTCATTCACTCCTGCTAACACCCCATGAAAAGGGATTCAGTAGAACAATGGTCTGTTGCAGATGTTCAAAGTTGGGACCACCATCTCTGGAATCAAAACAGCTGATTACCAGTTCGGAACAAGACAGACACGGTTATCAGAACAGGGACCTGAAGTCAGAGGCAGAAGTTGTTCTTTTGCCACCTTAGCACTAGATGAGATGTTTCAGGAAGTTTCCTAAAAAGCCATATGTAGATTCTTCTTCAGGTTTTAGTTTTGACGCACAAGTTGACACAACTGAAATGTTATAATGCCGTATGAAAAAAGAGAAAACAGAAGATAGAACAAGAGCCCAAGGGCACTCTGGTTCCTTGTACAGCTGGAGAGCAAATAATGTAAATTATGAAGAAAAAGGGAGCATATTGTATTACTTTGTACGATAGCCCATATGGTCCATTTCTGACCATGAACTCTCACTTCTGTAACATAAAATCTGTAGAGCAAGAAACATATTTCATGCTTTTATAGAATGGCCCATTTCAGACATTACACCCCAAACATGACAAACATACACCCACATGGAACCACTTCCACAGCAGTAATGTGACCAACCATCACCAGTGTTACATACAATCTGTAAGAGAAGAAGTATTTTGCATGATTTCACAACAGCCTATGGGCACTATGGTTCCTTGTACTTGAAATACACATACTGTAAAATGATATGCCTGAATTCATAAATATCAAAAAAGCCATTTCAATTAATGCAATGAATTGAAGATGTTGATTTAGAACTGCAATATACAGCAATATCCCATTTATTTTACAAAACACAAACAGCTGTAAATCTCTGCAAATTGCAATAAGGCTTATCACATCAAACTGACAATATGCCCTGGAGGGAACTCCTGGGGTCTAGTTTAAACTGGTAAGAACACCAACTGACTTCTTTTCTTTCATTGTGTCCTGCCCTCATCACTAATTGAAAAGACACATGAATGAACACATTAGCACTCAGGCACGAGGAGGTAAACTGATCCAGCCAAAACTTGTCTGGTGTGACCACCTACAGTACTGCAAACAGCACACTGCTGCTTCTTCATTTGATCAAGAAACTGCTAACTCAAGCAGTACTTCCATGATGCACTGGAGGGGGACTGATGGAACATATGAGCATCCATAGCATAACAAGGTTTTCAGACTTATGCCCCCACTTCCTCCAGATAACCTTTGACCTCCATCAAAAACAATAGGGCACACCTTCTCAATATGACAAACCTGCATACCAAGCTTGACTTTCATCTGACTTTCCCCTATTGAGTAAGAGCATACCCAAGCAAAACAGACTTTTCCCCCCAGTTCCCCCAGATGACCTTTGACCTCCACCAAAAACAATAGGGCACACCTTCTCAATATGGCGAACCTACATACCAAGTTTGACTTTTTCTGACTTTCCCTTATTGAGTTAGAGCGAACCTATGCAAGTGTCACAGATGCACGCACACACACACATGCCAACCTGACTGCATAGGTTCCTTTGCTGATGCAAGGAACCAAAAATGATTGATTCCACTGATGACTGGCAATGATGTACAGTAGCAGAACTTGAGAACATTCCCACTGACTCAGCAAACCTGTAGCAGACGACAAACACAATATTGTACACCTTTGCCTCCTAATCCTGTGCAAGTGTTATCAAAATGATGCAAAAGACAGACTTCTCTGTGACTTTGTCTGAAGACTACCCTAATACTATACTTCAAAGTGTTTAATCATCCTTCCAAATAACAGCTCCCTGGTTAAAGCTGGAGTATAAGTTGAAAATTGTCAGTGGAACTCAAATTCTGAAGAATATGTCATAGCCACAAAACAACACTGTTTAAGCCCCATTTTTGACTTGTGGTAGAGCAATTTTCATTGTGGTATAGCAATTTTTATGCCACATGACATGAAAATGAATGAAGTTTCCATATATGACATGAAATTGCTTGATACCAGAAAAAAGAATTTACAAACTGCCGCTACAATCCTTACAACATCAAATCGAGTCAAAATAGCAGTAGTAACACTGTGAAATAAATGAAACAAAATTTAACAACACTGAGTGATATTTTGCATCAACTGAAACTATGTGAATTCACAATGTGCATTGGAAGATGTGAAACTAAGTAACATATATTTAGTAAGTGTAACTTCATCCACTAATGATTGTGGGAATCCAGAGTGTCATGAAAGGACATGAAACAGTGAATTCAAATTATGCCATGCAAGGAAATGAAATTTAGCAAATAAGAGAACATGATAGATTAATGTTGTACCTCAAGTTCAATGTCCAGTGAAGTTTGACTTGTTCCATCTTCACTTGAAAGTACTGTTTTCAGCTCAACACTGTTTGGTACTGATGTCTCTTTGACAGACAGAAGGCCACATATAGAGTCATGGATGCTGTGTTGGGTTGCAAACTTTTTCACCTACAAATATTAAAAAGGAAAAGCATTGAACTGCAAAACAAAAGACTGATCAAAGTATTTAGTACAGTTAAGTTACTACTGCATTTTGAAGTTAGAGGCTGAGATTGTGTTCTTAGAAATTTAAATCTTCATAACATAAATTTATGATTCTGCTACTGCACATTCATTTTAGGACCGGACCAGGGCTGACACTTCAAGAAAATTGTAATGTGTCCCACCCCCAACATCTGTCAGAGCGATGATAGTTGGAAAATATGAATACCAGTTGGAATTTTTCATATCTCAGTCCAGCTCATTCTACTACGTATAAAGATGCCACACATTGCATCAGATTGTGTCTAAGGTTAATTTAATTAATTGGAAAATTTCTCAATAAATCTGAAAAACATTTGATAAGGAGCAACGATTGTCAGAAAATCTGGAAAAACCAGTTGGAATTTTTTTCATTATCTCAGTCAAGCACAATTTATGACTTCAAAATATGCCAAACACTGTTCTGCACCAGATTGTGTTTTAGGTTATCTGGAAATTGAAAATATTCTCTATTACTCAATTAATGCCAGGCAAAATTTTCATACCTCAGTCTAGGTGCGATTATAGTCGGAAAATGTGAAATAGCAGTTGGAATTTTTCATATCTCAGTCTGGCACATTTGACTTCATAAGATGGGCCATCATCAGAATACAAGTTGAATTCTGATGATGGTCCATGGGAGACTGAAAATTTAATAAAGTGAAGAAAATAAATACTCTCATTGCAATTGTTTTCTTCCTGAATATCAATGCACACAGAGTCGGAGTGACTACAGCCCAAACCATACAAAAACCTATGTCAAAAAGGACTCTATCTGAGGTCAACAGAATTCTTTGGAATTCCAATGCAGTAAAATAATCTTGCTTTTTCATTTTCATTCATTCTGCTCTTTTTCCTAGAAATAGAAAAGACATGTAGTTTTGGTGATGGGAGGACACTTTTAGTAAACAAAAGTTATTAAAAGCATGCCAAAATGTACAATATGAGAATTATCCTTACAAACCCAGTTCATAAAAATATACACTTTTAGCTTTCATTTGACACCAAATTCATTTCTATCAAATGCTTTTGAATTTTTGAGAGGTCCTCAGTACTGTGAAAGTGCCCAAAACTATTTAAACATGAATCAGGCACTTTATGCTTAAAACACAGACAAGGGACTATCACTTCTAAATAAACATTTTACAACAACAAAAAATTGAAAAAACACTTGACCTGCAAATTTCCTTTGCTTGGTCCAGCTTTGAATGAATGCAATTCATGGCAATATCCATCTTCTTTGTGCAGCACAAAGACCAGATTAAAACTGGTAACAGTTGTAGGTAATGTATGACATCTTTGATCCCTCAGGAAAGACTAGCTGAAGACCGTAGAGGTCTTTGTTTTCTCTCTTTGGTGCTGTGGCTTGAAAATGGATCCAACAGTCCCTTCCATCTTGAGACAATTGTGTTTCAACTGTTGTTGAAGCTACTCCTGGGATGTCCACAACAATTGAAATGGACTCATCACACTGATGGAAGGAAAAATCTGGCAAAATGAACTTCACATTCTGCAAGTTCAAAGCCTTTTCTGTAAGACTATGTTTGGTCAATTTATAATCTTGCTGAGCTACCTCGGTTTCAGCCTGTAAATTCATACTTGAATGATTTATGCTATCTTTTCCTTTTTCATTTAATTTCTCTGAGTGAGAAGAGGCTTTATCATCTGCTGAATTAATATTAGGTAAGACCTCATCTGCTAGTGTTATTGTCTCTACTCCATCATTTATTTCTTCTACCAGGGATTTGTCCTCAAGTAAAGGAGCAAAGGATGGCAATGCAGGGACATTTGGGGGTACAACTGGAAGGGTCACAACCATGCATGACTTGCTTTTGTCAAACTTTGCACTGCCATGATTTTCATCCACTGGAAATGGTAAGGAGATATCTAGCCTGTAACTCGCTGCAGCAGGACTGTCAGTCTCTAGGAACAACCGTTTTGTAAATACATCAAGTTGAATGCCACATGCAGATTTGAGGAGTGGGAGATTAATTCTTACAACCAGCTCTTGAGGACGAGTTGATGGTCGTGAATCAGGTGCATTCACAAACTGCTGCATGTCTAGGACTCCTCTGTGAGTGATGGTGTAATTAGGAACAGTGGGCCCATCACTTACACTAATGTCAGTACTGGGCCTTGGCAAATGGTCAATGTTACTGCTTGTAGCAGTCTTAACATCCTGCGATATTCCCATAGGAAAATCTTTCCCATGCGGTGAACTAACATTCATGTCACTAGTTCTTGTTGCACCATTGGAATCGACATCTGCTGACCTAGTGTCGTACGGATATGGCAAATTAAGGGCAGATACACTATCTTTTAAGGTGTTTGCAGTTGCCGCCTGACCATTGGGCGTTCGAATTACTGTAGTGGACATTCTACCTTTGTACTTCATGTTTTTCAATGGTTTCACGTTTTTCCTGTCCAATTTCACTTTGAACTCTCTTTCAATCCCATCTAATGCTGTGTCTTCAATCATTTTCCTAAAGCGGGGGTCGTTGTCAGCTGATGTGAAACAGAATGGGTGAAATACACAGTCGAATACTTGGCACTTCTTACCCTCCTTATCCAAATCTTCTCTGCTTGGGGACAAACTGTGTGGAATAGACCACTGGTAACCTTTATGACCATTCTTCTCCGCTAACTTGGACTCTGGTTTTGCGATATTGTCATTTGAGCAACAGTTTACGAACGCTTTCATATCACCATTAACGCATGTTTTAAGCACAAAACCAGGTTCGGGTTTGATAAATTTCACGTCCATGCCACGATTTCGTTCCAGCTCTGCAATCTCCTGTTCGTACAGTTTTCGATTTTCTGGGTTGCTGATTTCCTCTGCGTATTCCACGAACATTTTCCGGAAAGTTTCATCTTTTAAAGCCTTCTGTAGCCGATCAAGTTCTTCGCTTGTAATATCGAGATCTTTTAGAGCTGCATCTGAAGCCATCTTGATTATTTCAAATGGAGATGTACCCTTCTCAGTAGAGTGACAAAATAGAAACAAAATCTGGGATTTTGTGTGTCACACGGTCACAGGTTAGGCTGACGTTGTTTAACCGCGTTATTGTGTGAATATTGCATTCAATGCGGCCAGGCCACCTAGCTGGCAGCACTCATGCAGCGCAGGTATTGCTGTATTGCTAATGTTGTTGACAAAACAACGCGTCGGGAGCCTGGGTTTCATAGTTTTCATTATACAGCCGTTTCGAATGATGACTGTACAAGCGCAACTAAGTTGGATGCCCCGTGACGGCTGTAACGTACTGCTTTGTTAGCGTACCGTGGATATAGGTCTGTGGAGTGGTCTCCAGCGGGATCCTCAAGAAACTCGGAATATGTGTTGATGACTTGCAAATCTGCCTGAATGTTTTTTTAAGCGAATGATCAGCCAAAAATGCGGGTTGTTTGATATCGTAATACAGTAATGGTATGATATTTCTGCCGAGTCCATGGATGAATTATTTTCATCGTAGTTTTGTTGAATTTTGCGCTGGCCGGTAGTCTGTCAATTTGCTCTTCACTACGGTGTCAAGGGACAAAACTGACTGGTTAAGCTAGAGCCCTGAATATTTTTACAGAAATTTTCAAATGGAAATTTGGTGGAAGTAACACATGATGAAAAGTCTGTTACATGTTAACACCTCAGGAAGAAAATAGCCTAAGGCTTACTGCAGCCTTACCATCTAACGCAGTTATTTGAGGTCTCTGCACAATGAAGCATTTGCTCATTCGATATTTCTGAATTGTGGGCAGAATGAATGCCCAAACATAGAGGGCACAGATTAGGCGACAAGTTTGACATCTAACCACACACTGCATTTGATGTTGTAAGGTATTTATGAAAAAAAGGAACAGTTTCTGCATGAATTTTCAACTGGGTCCAAATTTTGAAACCATGTAATCAACATTTCACTAAAATTTTCTCTTGGGTTACCATCTCTGCACTAAGCAAATGTCATGCAAGTTCACCCCTAGCTATTCCCACACACACTACAGTACATATACCACAATTGGGTGCGATTCTTGCTGCAGCCTACTATCATTGTAGTAATTCAGGCATGGTATCTAGTTTGTGATATTCACCGCATGAACTTGTGCATCAGCGTGGAAACTTTTAGGTGTCAAATGACCATCAATATGGGTTGTTCCATCTCAAATTGCAAGGCTGTGCACCATTTATTGTGTCTGGACTTTTTACTGACCATTACACAGTTGAAAATGCATACCCTGAAACGTAAAGTGTCATGAAATTCTTAAGCCAGACTAGAGAGAAACATACTTATGAAAGAGAGGAACCTTTTAAATACTTTTTGACTAATTCTGTATTTTACAAGCTTTTAATTAGCAATTCTCAGGACTATAATACATACACAGATCAGATTCTGAACAAAGCACAAAGTTCCAAGAGAATACAGCTGAAATTTGATATTTAATTAGAAAAATCTGTAAAGTAATATCTTTATTACAAAAGTAACTTCTTTTATCTATTTAACCCAACACAGAAATAAAGAGATATATGAGAGTCCTATGTTGTTTTCCTTTGATGCTTAGTAAATTTATATTAATTATAAATTGAATAATCAAAGGTAAGCATTTTAATAAAAGTTTACTTCTAATCTTACTTTGTAGACAAATCCACCCTACCCTCTTCGAAAGAAAATTGAACACATTCATAAATTTGATACTTTAACATTGTTTGATACATAATGTATGTACAAAACATACATCAAAGACAATCACTACAGAACAATAGTAAATTACAATGTTTCTGTATGATTGTGTGAAGGAGTGTAACACTATGTCATTCTGTGATAATAATGACCGAGACAAAATGAGCAAATTATAATCATATTGAGTTAGAGTCAATTATGTTGAGTTCAGACTTAAATGTGTTTGCTACATTATGATTTAGCAAAGAACAAAACCAAGACCAGAATTAAAGGATTAAGGATGATGACAATATTAAGGACTTTATCTAATTTACAATAGTAAGAACACAAATTTGTGATCATAACATTTTAAGGAAATTCTCTGGCCAATGACTGACATTAATAGCCAGCAAAAGGACAGACTGGCTTTGTAAAATTGTTTAATAATACAAATACTGTATAATATTTCTGAGGAAAGATCCAACAACATCTAATGAGTGTTTACTTTCAACCAACTTGAACATTGTCCAGCATGAATTACTATCTTACTTTCATTTTATACAGAAACATTTAAGACTGTGAGGGCTACCATCTCAAATATGGATATATCCTAATTTCTAGAAAATATGCAATAGCTCAGACACAAATGTAATTTCAACAAAGTAATTTGACTGATATCCTACAGAGCAATTATATCCTTTGTTGCCTCATAACATCGTGAATCTGATTCTACAACAACAGAAACTTGCTCTGATTAAAAGAGGTCCAACAAAGGATAATATTGGTTCAGGTACCTTTAGTTTTATTTCACTTTCTTTGAAATTGCAGTTTGTTACATGATAAAACACCAAGCAGCAAAAAGGCAAAATTACTTTCAGTGAGGATATATCTGAAAAGAAATTTGAATTTCATAATACATTGAAATGTGGTTGAGTATGCACAACATATCCACAAGCCTTTAGTGGAAATTTTCAGAAATTTTCACAAACTTTTTCCATTTCAAAAAGCCCAACTTCTCAAATTCTGTTCGACTGTAGTAATTCAGAGACTTTACTCCCAACTAGGTGAAAGTGATGCTTTACTTCACACACCAAAACTGTCTCTGTCACCTGAGTCAAAGAAACTTTTAAATTAAGATAACTTTACAAAAACAGTCACAAAACTGGAATCTACAACAGAATCTTTGGACAAACATCAATGCAAAGACCATACTAAAACTTGAGACAAAGCAAATTTCAGTGCTAGCATTTATGAGGTGGGAAGCATGAACATCTTGAGAGCCTGAATTCTGAATAGAAGCAAAAACAAACCAAATTGTTATAAGTAAAGTCCACTTCCAAGATGACCTCTGTTAAAAAGTATCCAATAGAAGTCAACAAAAAAACCGTATCAGTATTAGGTTCTTGACTGAAGCAAACTTAATTTGCAAAAGGCATAGAAAATGCTCCCAAAGGTGTTACCATCCTAAAATGATACTGACCAAGGATATATAGACAACTAGTGTAGGAGGAATACAAGGAAGCCGCACTGTCAAAGATTTCACTGATTAGATGTTTCAAATATTTCATCGACTTTTGCCAGTCTTTAATCATAAGACTTTTCTAGGCATGTTTCTACATCTGACATTGTGATTTTGTTCAGTTTTGGTGTACCGTAGCGACAAGGTATAAAGTTGCTACTAGTTAGAAAAATAGTATGACAGAAAAAACATGTAAATTCAAAAGAGGAATCCTTCCTATGAAATGATAACATTTGAAGCAAGTAAAATCTAACAAAATGGTCAAACTTTGATCACCTATAATGTGGTTAGAACCCAGTAGGTCTGGACTTTTGGGGATAAACTAAAACTGGTACATTAAATTTGAAAAAATATTGTCAATAAAAGTATTTAAACGCATACAAGAGTAAACAGAGTAGTTTATTGGGTTTTGCTATGTGCTTCAACGCTTTCTGTTTCAACGATATCTTACTGATTCACCCAATATTCACAGTTTCTTCACAACATTAAACAACACAATAGTTCATTTGGTGATATTAGCATTACCTACTAGGAGTATGTGTGCATGGTTGTAGCCAGCTTTTTAAAAATGGAAAAATCAACTTTATTGAGGCCAAAGGCATGGATGCAATCAGAAAGAGATCACCGTTTCAACATGGTGTGAAGGGGCACATGATATTAATTGGGAAAACCAGGAGGTAGAAGCTTGTCTGTTCATCTATTTTCACCACACTGAAGGATCACATTTAGCATTATGGATGTTAAGTTTCCTTTGTTATGTGTTGTTCTTTTTTTGTGCTGTTCATTGCAACAGTTAAATCTAGGCAGTTCCTTTTCAGTACAATATTCTGTTCCAATGCCAGGTGTCTTTTCTTGAATTTTGAAATTTTCTGACCTGGCACAGAGAAAGAAAATGAAAGTCAAATCAAGGACACCACCCACCTAAAATGCCCTAGTGAGAACCATAGCCAGTAACACACAACAATTTATCAAGTCGGTGTTTCCATTACCATTAATATGGATATTTACCTAACCAGAACAAGTACCAAACAATGATAAGCATAGTGAACAATGCACTGGTTTTAATTGCTTAATGAAGTTCACATACACACTGGTTTTAACAGCAATTATTCTTAGTTTCTCTAGGAGCATCATGAAATACACACTGGTTGTAATGAATGGCTCCCTCAGAGTACCATGAAACACTCATCAATCTAATATTAGACACTGACACTTCTATGAGTAATGTGAGCATCAACAGAAATTTATGTGGGGCAATCCTTTGTATAATAGACACGATAATAAAGAGTCTTTGATCGAAACAGAGAATAAGAGTTGTCAAATTTCAGCAAATAGACCCCACGCCCAGGGTATTTATGGCAGCCAGCATAAACCTCTTGGTGACAATCTCTACGATATATGGCAATAACTTCATCTAACGGAGGACCATCATTCTTTGACCCTCGCTCTGGGTCTCCACCTAAAAGAAGAAAAAAAAATAAATATTCAAAATCTTGAACAACTCTCTATGAGCTACACAAAACTAGCTATGTTTGAAAAATAAGTCAAATCCACCTCAAAGCAACAAGAAAAAAAAAAAAAACCATATTGAGAACCTCAAAATGAGACCAAAATTGGCAGGTCTGTAAAAATTATTGATTACCTCCTCTAAGTTGCATGTCATTTAACTTAAAGATGTTAACATCTTGCATCTATCTTATTATGAAAATATATTCAGCGATAAATGGGAGACCATAAAAGCTACACTAGAAACATGGAAAACATTTTAATCACAAGATACCAAATGGGAATGCAGTTCCAGATATTTGAACTCTACTTAATGGCAAACAACTGCAAATTGTTCTACATCAAAATAGGGTCAGCAGCTTACTCTTTTCATGGACTACATGTGCGCCATCAAGATAGCGAGCAGCAGCTTTCTGTTTTTGATTTTGCGTCATCAAGATAGGGGGCCAGAGCCTTACTGTTTTCATGCTTTACATTTATATCATCAAAATAGGGGGCAGTAGCCTACTGCTTTCATGGATTGCTTTTGTATTATCAAGACAGGGCAGCAGCTATACTCTTTACATTGATTGCTTTTGTATCACTTACATTTCTCTACACACTGTCATCTTTGATACATGCAACACGTTCTATGGCAAGGAACAAACACTTTCACTTTTTTTTAGACATACTATTGATTTAAGTTTGTGACACAATTTTGACTGTGTATTCTACAGTGGTATTCAGTGGTTGTGCAAGAGGGTTGTTTCCACACAAATTACTAGCTTGTTATGGATGTACTGAAGGTGTGCAAGCCAACAGACCTTTCTACATGAATACTTTTTGCTTTAACAGATTGTTAGCTTTCATTAATCACTGTGTCTACCTATGTCACAACGGTGAAAAGAGAATCTTCGAATAGTTTGAGTACCTCAACATAATCATTGTCACAAAGAGGATAGAGGTGAATGACATCATTGTGATGTAACAGTGGAGGATGATATGAGGACAGTGAATCTATCTTACCTTCTTCATCATCCTTGAAGTCTTCTTCTTCTTCATCTTCGCTAGAATCACTAACATGAACACTGATTGCATTACTAGCTGACTCTGACCACTCAAAGTATAGTCCAAATCCTATGTCATAATAATCTGTAGCAAACTCCCAGAAGATGAATTTGCCTTCATTATGTGTGGGAACTCTAACTGTTACTGTCTCTCCATGGCCAACTTTAATCACTGATTCTGAGTCTTTAACCAACTGTGATTTAAATTTGACTATGTCAGGATGGGTCCAACTTGATGCTTTAGCAATATCTGGCAGATTGTCATCTGAAAAGAAGAAAATTACAACTAAGTGCTCAACCAAGCTCTGTTATTTTAACTGATTTGCTTAAGAAATAAACCTTCAATCCTAAATTGTGTAAAATGGAAGCGGTAAATTTAGAGATGAAACAGCCAATCCAATAAAGTGTATGTCATGAAATCATTCTGAAGCAGTGAATGATTAAGTGCAAGATATATAAACTTGAATGTATTTATCAATCATCATCCCTTGTAGTCTTTCACATACATCTTCATGAATCTGTGGACCAAGGAGTACTTCAATGTTTTCAGTAGTGGAGACAGTTGCAATAGGTTTGGTTGAAAACATGCAGGCTTGAGAGATAACAGGTGGGGTTTTGTTTTTTCAGAAAATTCAACCCACTTAACCATTTTGAATGAAGAAGTATGGAATGCCAAAATGAACTAAAAAGCAGTACAAAATATAAGGTCCATAGTCATTACATAGCTAGAAAGCTACTATCACACAAGGATGTGAAACTGCACAATCCCTCATATGACAGTCTCAAAATCACCACATTATGACCCCAAAAATATTTTTCTGTCATAATTATAACAGTCATTATTAATAACAGTCATAATTCAAACAGTCATATACAACACTAATTACGTAATGACATCATGATTATTATCTCCTTATGTGGCAATACATATTATCATGTGAGGATTTCTCATGTTGTCAGCATCTTTCTGCATTAAAACAAGAACATCCAAAATTGTGGGGAAATTCAGTATTGATAGAGCATACGGCATTAATGCAAGCTGTACAATGAATTGATATGTCTGACAGGTAATGTGTAGAGTCACATCCAACTTGCAAATCATGTGTACTGTACCACAGCATTGTAGTATACAATGCAGTCTGCATAGACCACATGCTTTCTGATCTGAATCATTTGATCTTATTTGCAAAACAAAGGAAATATGGCGGGCACTCTTGATGTTCCACCTCATCCACAACGTCAAACAAAATAAGGTAAAGGAAAAGCACTTCATGTCCCAGCATAGCCTCTGCATGTGACAGCTTTCAGTTCCAAGCAGCATATAGGCCTAGGCTACTTTTAATATAAAGCAGGACCTTTGAGCTTGTTGTACATGTCAAGATATATGATCTGCATTTGCCTAAAGACTTACACTCCATTTATACTAAATCACAACATAATCATGGAAGTGAAAACATTGATCTGTACTAAAAACGTTTAAACATAAAGAACAAACCAGGGAAACTTGCTATGGTGTGATATATGTTCATACAGAGGTACCAATATTCAGAGAGTTTATATGTAACTGAAAGTTCACTTCAGGTCAAGCTGCCTCTTTCTGGCTGTTAACGAAACTAAGTGTATACCTACCACTGCCATGGACAGCATCATCTGGTCCATGAGAAGGTCCATTGGGTAATGGATTGGTCGCTCCATTTACAGGAAGATCTCCTAACTGTATATTTTGAAAGTTCTGAGCCATTCCATCAACACCTTCAGCCACTCCTGAGATCATTCAAATTTGATAATAAAACATCCTTAGACATATGAAGTTATACCTCATACATGTAGGTCAATATAGCAAACCTTTGACAATGTTGTAAACTTAATGAAAGCTGATTGGGTCATAACATGTTGTATACCTTGCTCTTGATGGACAGGTGATGCTGACTATCCTCTTTGAGGTCTTTTGTCATAATTCAAGGTCAAAAAAGGTCACTGAGGTCACTCAAAGTGTAAGCATTGTTAACAAGATATCTCAAGCTGCAATATTTGCATTGCAACATGTGTGGTACATTTTGCACTTAAGTTTGTCAGTGTGTGACTTTTAAGAGGAGTTATTTCAGTCAATAGATTTCAATAGCTTTGATGTAATGAACAGAAGTATTTGTTCAAATATGTTTGATTTCAACATTTAACCATTCTGCAACTAGTTACACACACTATTTGGTAAAAGGGCAATACAGCCAATGCAAGATCCTTTCTGAATACTTCAAGAAAAGAAGCATCCAAAAGACAGCTACTAATAAAGTATTTAGAGTCATGACTTGTGACCTATAATTATTTATATCATAACTGTAGGATGTTATCTTTGTAGAAACACCACTCACTGATTAGCACAAGAAGGAAAGAAAATGGAGTGAAGACTTGTTTAGCCATACGATTCCCTCCACAAGTTATCCTGCAGAAAGTGAGCTACCTTACAAAGTGAGCTACCTTACAAATTCCAGCAAACCTTTGATAACGTATGGTACTTTTGACATGACACCTAACAATTAGATAAATCTGAGTAGTTTCCATAACAGTGGTTGAAGATATAAATAAGAAATTTAAGGCTATAAGCAACTCAGAATATAAAGGTAAATAACAACAACTCAAGTCTAAGGGCTGATAGTCAAAACATATGTTTTGACAACTGGTAATATTTTCTCTCATCAAAGGGTGACCTAATTATTTTCTCCTTTGTTAGGTGTCACTAAAATCTGTGACGAATTTATAAACAGTAGAAACTATTCTGCTAGTTAAGAACAGAGACCATAACTACAAAACAGTGGAATGAGACTAACATTTCAAAGAACTAGATATAGCTTTGAAAGTGATACATTGTCTACATATGCATCATGATGAGTTACAATATAAGCGAAATGATCATGAAGTAACCAATAGTAGTGTTATATTTATTTGAAAGACGAGAGATTTAAAACTAAATCTGAGAAGAGAGACACAAACCATTGGCATTGTTGTCTTGATTCTCCATCTTGATACCACCTTCACCCTGTTGTTGTTGCTGCTGTAATTGTTGTAAATACTGCTGATAATAGTATTCTTGTAACTGTTGTGTGTATGCTCGTTGCTGCAGTGAAATCAAAACAAAAACCAGAATGCAGAAATGCATTGCAGTTTCGATGATCCGATTAAGAATATTTTTGCGGAATCTGATATAATAGCATTAATATGTGTCACATTGAGCTACATATGCTTTATATGAAGTATATGAGATCTGCACAAGCTTCCTTTGTTGAGATCATACCTCTATGTTAACAATTTGATGCTTACTGACATGGAATAACCTTCTACCTCTATTAAAGACTAACGTTCTTGTGCTAAATGATATACAACTACACATTGAATACTACATCTGTCTAAGCTTCCCTTCATGAGATAATATGTTTACAAGAATTCCACACTGTGACCCTGTTTACCACAAATGACCTTTGACCTTCACTAGAGAAAATGAAAATTTTTGTAAATTCAGTGAGATAAACCTACAGTCTAATTAGGAGATCTGCCCATAAGTTTTCCTTCTTGAAATATTGTGCTTCCAATATTCTCACAATTTGACCCCTGTTGACCTCAAATGACCTGTGACCTCCACCAAAATCAACAGGAAGTCTGGTAATCAACGTGACACACTCACAAACCAAATGTGAAGTTTGTCCAAGCTTCTTGCAATAAACTGTTTACAAGTAAGCTGTGTCGGTAGGAGCACTACACATATATCAGTTTTCATGGCTGCTCCATACCTAAATGGCAGGAAAATATCCACTTCATCACTTTAACTCTGCAATCAATTAAGAACTGATACATTCTGTAACAACCCTGAAAAAGTATGCATTTGTTTTCAAAATTGTGAGGAATCAAGATACACTGAGTGTCAATATGCAACCATTAACTTGAAGAAATTAAGTGCCAAGCACATTTGGTGGGTGGGTAAGGGATGAGGATGGAAGATATTAGGAAGTTTACATTTAGAAGTGCTGGTAAATTATTTACCCATCCCCTGTAGGCTATAAGCCAATATGATTGAGCAGAGCTTGGTCTCAAATGCATTGAGTTGGAGTTATGAAAATGTGTTGGTTTGTTGTAACACTGTTATACATGGTGAAATTTTCTCCACTCTTTTTTAAGTTTAACGTGCAAAGTTTCAGTGTAAAATATGCCATCCTGTTCCTGATGACCCAAAATAAGCTTAGCAATATATCAGGCAACACAAAGCACATTTTCAAACAGTTTTGGGTCAAATTTACTTGAAAATCCTAGGCTAGTCTGTTCCTGTACAGTAAGTGTAGGGCACCAGTGATACATGTGTTGGCTAGGATCTATCTCAGTATTACGTATATATGTTAGGCTACAGCAAAAGTCCCAAGTCACCCTGAACGAAAATATCTCGTAGAAGAAAACCTTCGAATTAAAACTTGCGAAAATGATGCGGATTGCTAGTTTGGGGTGTTATGCACAAGCCATGCAAATGTTTTTGGCAGTTTTGACCGATTGAGATATTTTTTTTTTATACGTTCGACATACGATGTTTTCCTAAGCATTGTGATAGTAACTACAGTACAAAGTGTACACAGACAACTGAACAGCGTGAGTGATCCAACGGTAGTTTTTGTGACTGAAATCTCTTACTTTAGGGAGTCTAAAACCTTAATAACACTCGCAGTTTGCATCAACAGAAAGCTGTCTTTGAAATATACATTGGCTAAGCATTCGTTCCGACCAGGGAGTTGCTATTTGACAATAAGCAACTACCTGTTCCGGCCGTACTACCTTGCGTACGCGATGTACTGTATGTGTACATGTGTCGGCTACTTGGGCAGTATGTACTTGGGACGAATCTATCTTTCTATGCAACGTTAGAGAAACAGACAGGTGTGCAACTGACTGCATTATAGGGAGATGTTATAGGGAGATGGGCTCAAAACTGTAGGTGAAAACATTATTTAGCTATTTTTTTCCCTGCTTATAAAACTGAGCTTTCTTTTTAGCGCGAATTACGGGGAAAATGTTACTCCGTGTTTCATCAACACGAATGTTTTCCAATTTGTAGTAACGAAATGGAAACATGCATGCAATTCACTCCTCTTTTTGTTATTCTGACGTATCTAATATGGTGGGAAGTAGCCATATCGGCCTTTCAACTGTTTTTCTAGGTAGGTGTACGGTACTACGGATACTCCTCGGTCTCGCACTTTGCTTTTGTTTTTATGTCTGACAAACATTGCTACTTATTTCGATGTTCCCTTGTCACCAAGTTTTTTTCTTTTACCTAAAATGCTAATTTGTGTTCATGTGCCCTGCAAGGTGCACAGCTTTTGCGTACACAACTTGAAGAGGTTGTCTTGGAATTTTCCGTGACCCCCAATCACGGACTATTCCAATTACGTACAGTTCAGTTACATACTCTCTGATCGACTAACTTGAGAAGCGAGGGGGTATCAACTGGTTTCTTCACACGGCTTTACTTTTACGACGTATTATCCATTTTTCCGGGTACACCTACTATGTTTGGTACAATTGTTAACTGTTAATTTTGTTATTGTAAGTGTAGGTGTCAATGCCATGCCCATGTATACCAGTAAATGGTCCCAGTTTATTGACAAGGTTTTCACACTTTGACCCTTGTTGACCTCCAATGACCCTTGACCGCCATTAAAAACATAGCGTTCTTGTACTCTCTAAGAAACACCTACATACTTCATGTGACATCTGTCCAAGCTTCCCTTCTTGAGATATTGTGTTTACAAGGTTCTCACAACCTCACCCCTGTTGACCTCAAATGACCTTTGACCTCCACCAGAATCAATACGGATGTTGTACTCAGTGTAGTACACCAACGCACTACATATGACATTTGTCCAAGCTTCCCTTCTTGAAATATCGTGTTTACAAGGTTTTCACAATCTGACCACTGTTGACCCCAAGTGACCTTTGACCTCCACCAAAAACAATAGGGTTCTTCTTCTCAATATGGTACACCTACATACCAAATATGAGATCTGTCCAAGCTTCCCTTCTTGAGATATCATGTTTACAAGGTAGGGCATCACGGACATACATACATACACACACACACACATGATTACAAAGGTTACGATTATTATCGAAACCAATATAGAAATATTGTAATGCCATAGTATTACTATTTTGTTGATATTCTGATTAAAGATGTCATACATTTAATTCTGGAAGTGGTTAAATAACCAGACTTCATCCAATTGGGACTATTTTCTGCACTGTGCTTGTCCATTCCGCATTAAAACGTGTATTGTCAGTGCGAGAAGTATGAATAACATGTAATTCTACATACATTAGGAACTGTTAGTGCTTCAAAGCAATGCACTGAATGACAGTACAGAGTGGTTCAGAGTGTATGAAACCGTCCCAACTGCCTGTAGACTTTAAGCTTGTGATGAATATTCACAACATTTAACCTAAGTTAGCTTCAGGTTGCTAAGGTAGTTACACATGACAGTTACCATACACTAAGTATAATTTCAGGACAAATATGAAACTTTTCTTAGTAAGATATTTGAAGGTTTGTTGTGAAAGGATGTTATTGTTGATTACTACTGTTGGTAGAATCATGGTGCTATTCTATCATCATAGTGTAAGTGTTGCTTGGGCCTGTGGGCCACCACTGAGAGAATCACGAGACCCTGAGAAGTCTGGGTGTTGCTGAGTGTGGCTGGAATTATAAGATGCTGGTAAATGTTCCTGGGGGTTCATAATATATTCATAAGTTTTGTTGCTATGGATCAAGAGGTACTGACAGTTACTATGCTGAAATGATAAGGTACTGATAGGTGTTGTTGATGGTAATAATGTGTGTTGCTGTGGATCATTGGGCATTGAACCATGGCTAATGGGGTATAAATTTTCATGGGGAAATTTTTGATGCATGCCTAGTGCAATTGGCAGGCATAATCAGGGTGTAGGGGTAGCTCGGTGGTTAGAGTGTCCGTCTTACAATTACTAGGTCCCCAGATAAAATCAAGGTGGAACCACTTGGAAATTTTCTGTGGAATCAAAATTACTTGTTCAGTAAAGCTGTTCACAGTGATGCTGAGGGGGTTATTAGTGATTTGAATTTGTGTTCCTGTTGTCCGATTTAGGTCTCATCTGCTTCAGGTTGCTCGGTACCGCTAATGGGATGCAAAGCTGGT
The DNA here is from genome assembly GCA_021234535.1 of Stichopus chloronotus. Lineage (NCBI taxonomy): Eukaryota > Metazoa > Echinodermata > Holothuroidea > Aspidochirotida > Stichopodidae > Stichopus > Stichopus chloronotus. The sequence goes on along the minus strand of CM037843.1, from coordinate 48,591,391 downwards.
CCTCAAACCCCAGCAGGACGTGATCTAGGTACCTAACTAGTCTTTCCAGTTGAGTGCATGGGGTCTGAAATTCTGACTTGAGGAAAACATTACTTTTCATTACACTGCTGCTTGATTTCAACTCAATTCCCACATTTTGACAAAACTAAGGTGATGCAAAAAAATATACCTTGAAAGAAAGTAGAAATATTTGTCGTGAAGCAATCGCAGACAGCATTGTACTCTTCCCACTTGATTTTTATCACTCATTCATTAGTTTGTCAATATACTATGCTTGTTTTTCATGAACAAAATTTCAAAACTTAAAGGATGATAACCTGGAAAATCTGAAGAATGGTGACTGAAAAAGTTCTAGATGATGCTGACCCAAGCACCACGATACAATTATGCTGACTCAGCAACACTACATGATTATGAGTAGGGACCCTCACAACGTACTGACAACACTAAATGATGCTGATGAAGTAGTCCTAAGTGCTTGTTAAACCTACAATGATTATGATTTAACAACCGTAAAATGATGTTGACTTAGCACCCCTAAATCAAGCTGACTTCCTAACTTTAAATAATAAGTCTAATCTGCCTTAAATGATGTTGACCAAGTTGCCCTGAAATGATTCTGACTTAGCAAACCGTTTCATTCTGCAGACTCAGCTGTATTGTAATTTTTGCACCTTTGGCTGATAATACCCTGCATACTCTTTACCTGCTCTGGGTTATTTGGGTATTGCTGTGCTGCTAATGGTTGAATCTGCGGTAACAGATGTTGATATATGGCTTCTTTAAATTGTAACCTGAAGAAAAAATAAAGCAATGCATTGGTATGTGCACCTCTGTACGTGTGGCTTACTGCTCATTTGCCTTGAGGAGGGCATCCTTGTTTGTTGTTACATGAAGTCAATACAACATGTCTGTTTGCACAGTGAGTCAATCTTTATTCATGTTGCGAGTAATGTATAAGACAGAAGTTGCCTGTAAAATTGTCAATACTTGATGGATTTTGATGAAATTTGTGATAATTTTAAACTTTTTTTTATTAATATGGCCAATATTCAAAAAGATCATTTTTCAGGTCACACATTTAATTAATGGTTACAGTTAGTTAACAAACCTATGGAAAGTATAGTACAGTATGTTATACTCTAAACTTCAAGGCAATTTCACTTGCTTCTGACAACATTACTACACAAACAGTCACATGATACAGAATCAGATGAGGGAGACTCTGTAGTACCTTTGTTGTTCTTCTTTCCGCCTCTTCTCTTCCTCCTGCTTTCTGGCTTCTTCTTCTTTTCTTTGTCTTTCTAATTCTTCCGCTTCTCTCCTTAGTCGCTCTTCTTCTTCCCTCCTGCAAGAAGTATTGAAGGAAAAAAACAATAACACTTGAAATGAATCACAACCAATCAATGTGCAACATCAACAGGAACATAAAACTCTGTATTAATTAATGTTAGCAATATTAATTGATAAACATAAGATTTGATTGTGATTACTGATGAACTACCTGTATCATACTATGATATGAAAAAATGCCCCATCACTTAGAATGTTTGCAGGATTTCTGTTGCACACACACACATACACACACCAAATGACCATTGCAAAGATTCTAGCCTTTGGCAAGGAATCAATAAAATGTTCTGTTGTAGTGTTCACAAAGAGTCACTGATGTGGTAAATGAACAACTCTTACTATTGCTTAAGCTACAGAGCTAATCAGTTGCTAAATTTTGAAGTATGTTCTCTTGACAAATTTCCACAAGAGATAGTCAAGGAAGGAGAAAGTTGTGCAAACTAGGTTGTAGAGGCTAAAATAGAACCATGGCATATAGATATATTCAACATACCTAGCTATACTATTTTAAAGTGCTCATGCTCTTCAGGATGAGTTTCATGTTAAAGGTTACAATCAGAGGTTCCAAGCTTGCATTTAAGAACATTGGTAGAAACACAGCGAATAGTCTACTATACAAGAATCTCAACCGCTTGTAGCCAAAATCAAAACTCCCCTTACCAGAGTGTGATGTACTTTGCCATAATCTTTACTATTGTGAAACTGTTCAACATATGAGTTGGTGTTATAAATACAGCTAACAAGTATACTGTTCAATTACATAGTTCAATAACACACTCAACATATTTCCCATGTATCACTTCAGCAAAATGGCTTGTTTGATGACAACAAAAAGATTTCTGTTAAATTTTTGTCTCAGAACACGATTGTGATCTGTATGTGTGCATTTTTGGCAAGTAATTACAACAACCAGAAAGTCAAATGACTCTGAGATTCCAAGCCAATGTACAGTACCCTTTTTTCCAAATACACACAATCACTTTGAACAAAAGCAACCAGTGGAGAAGGGAAGGGAAATATCAAAACAAAACACAAGAATGTAAACCACACATGAAAATTGGGGTTAGGAAGGATAACATATGTCTCTCAACCAAGGTAGTTCAAAAGAAGACAGAAAGTTCCTGACAGAAAAGTATGGTTCAATGTCTGGAAAGGCCACCTGGAAAACATTTTCCCTGCTAAAGTGTACTTCCCTAGGTAAAAGGTGACTTAAAGTACTTTGTTAATCTTGACGGGGAGTTGCTGGCAAAAAAGTTGCTGATAAATCTAAAAAGCTAAAAAGCTATGTTAGGTGATGTGAAGTGATTGTTTGGAGAGGGTGTCCATGTCCAAAAAATGGGATTTTAATAATTTCATGACTTGAAAGAAACAGACCAAATTCTATTTGGCAACATTTATCTGCCATTAACCATCTAGTTTCTGGTAAAGAGCATTTCAGCGATGACAAGTTGTGAAAATTGACTTCTCCAAAATACTATGCAATTGTTATCTACAATTAGGTCCACAAATGTCAGCTTAATACAAATCTGTTAGATTGTTACAGTGATTGTGTGTGTGTACTGAAAAACCAAAAAGATAAGATTATGTTTGATCTTAACTTTTTATTTTTAAATGTACACACAAGGTTGTACATGAAAGGACTTTGTCTTTCAATGAAGGAAAATGACAGTAACTACTTCGAAAAGTATGGAGATTGGCATAAAAACAGTAAAAAAAAAAAAATCACATTTGAAAATTAACGGTCCTCACTGTAAGCACCTACATAATGAATATGGAACAGTACAGGTCTCACTAGTGTATGAAAAACATACTACTCGAGTCAAATTGCTCCTTGGTCGGTATCAGGAATTGTAGTATTTGGTGAAAAGAAGCACTGTACTTACAAATAACCTACGAACTGAACACGACATTGCGGCATCGATGTTTTTACTTTTTGCCTGTGCACGCAATCACTTTAACTCTATGATTTTAACATTTGACTAAGCACAAAAACAGTAACAGATTTTCTTAGTCTCCCATAGGGAAATCCAAATAACAGAGATCATCTACTCATCAACTGCTACAAATTCCCCACAACTCACTGGTGTGTGTATTCACGAGTGACTATACTTACCCCTTGCCCCACTACTGCATCAGTTTGACCTATGCTCAACTGCCCCGAAGTCAATTCTGACACCGCGCCCTCTAAGGCCTAGCCCGCCCTCGTTTGCCTTTCGCTCGAGTGCCTTCCCAACGCTGACAATTTGCCTCGCTGTTTGCCTCGCGCAAAGGCGGCCTTATCGGGACTAAACCTGAGTATTCTCGATTTTCGTTCCTTTATATTCATTAGTCATTCTGTCTGTTATATAGAGGACGTGGTGTCAGAATTGACTTTGGGGGCAGTTGAGCATAGGTCAAACTGATGCAGTAGTGGGGCAAGGGGTAAGTATATGTCTACGATGTGAATCTTGTAAGTTTGAGGTTCTAGTTACACTCAGTTGCTGAGATATCTTCCTTAACAGGTTTTCATACTTTCACCTCTGGTGACCTCAAATGACCTTCAACCTCCATGAAAATCCTTTTGGATCATCTACTCACAGTGGACTACCAACATCGAAGTTCAAGCACCTTTCCCTCCTTCAGATACTGTGTTTACATGGTTTACAAACTATGTCCTCTACTGACCTCAAATGAACTTTGACCTCCATAAACCAGAAATTGAAATGACTTTAAGATTCCTTGCCAATGTCTCTTTTTTTCCCAAACACACACAAATCACTTTCAACAAAAGTGACCAAGGGAGGAGGAAAAGGACCATACCAAAATGGAAAACAGAACCCAAGAATGTAAACCACATATCTGAAAATTGTGGAAATGAAGAAAGACATATATCTCATCAGTGGATAGAAAGTTCCTGACACCACAGTGTGGTTAAAAGTCTGCAAAGGCAACCTGAAAAATATTCCCCTGTCTAAGGGTAGTTCCCTTGGAAAATGGTGACTAAAACAAAGTACTTTGTTAATCTTGACGGGGAGTTGCTGGCAAAAAAGTTGCTGACAAATCTAAAAAGCTATGTTCAGTGATGTTAAAGGATTGTTTGGAGAAGGTTATCAACAAACAAGGGGCTTTTAATAGCTTGTTAAAGAAAATGAGGCCAAAGTCTATTTTGTAACATTTATCTGCCATTTAACATCTACTTTCTAATTTTTTGCAGGGAGTAAGGGAGGATGGGAATGATCCATCATATTACATTCAGTAATGACAAGGTGTGACAATTGACTTCCCCAAAATATTACACAATAGTTATATACCAGTAGATCCACAAATCTCAGCTCTTGCTGCAAATGCAAATCTTGAAGATCTTCAACTCTACGATTTTAACATTTGACTAAGTATGCAAACATGATTTTCTCAGTCTCCCAAGGGGCAATTCAAATAACAGAGATCATTTACTCATCAACTGCTACCAATTTTGACAGTTTGAAGTGCTCGTCACATTCAGTTCTGAGATATCATCCTCAATGTTTTCATACTTTGACATCTGTGGACCTTAAATGACCTTTAACCACCATGAAAACCAATAGAGGTCATCTACCTATAGTGGACTACCATCACAACACCTTTGTACGTACGTAAGTACGTACGTACAGTGATGTACTGCTAATTACCGACACGTCTGCCACTTTCTTTATTTGCAAAAAATCGGTGAACTTTAACTCGGTATTGATGCCTCTCCGATTTTGAACAGCCTACAGCTACACAGTTTAGAACCATTTGCCTTCTATGACAGCTTCTATAATTACAAATCTGAAAATATCGTAACAACCACCATGCAGTGTTAGTGAAACAGTATTGTCTGGTACTAGTTACACAAAAGACTGATGCCATCCAGTATGGCGGCGCAACAGTTGATAATTATGACGTCATGTGAAAAACCTCTATATAAATGGAATACCTGAACCAAGGCATATGTACCTGAACTAGGGTATGCATTAACAGCATACCTGTACCCTGGCTTATACAGAGTATTTTGAATTTGAAAGTTTGAGGATCGCATAGCACAATGGGGTCATCAAAGACCCTATACGACGTTGATCATGGACGAACACCAGTGAGATTCGCCTACTCTTTTCAGCGAGTGTCCAGAGGATATCAAGGCAGAGGTGAAACCAAACAATCACAAATACAAACATAAAACCTGCTCCTGGGACCGCCATTTAACATCAACATCTAACAGAAGAGAGTGTATCCAGTCTTAAGCCCCTAGTCTTAAGTCACCTTACCAAAGGCTACAAGGGGTGGAGAACCTGCCAAGCTCAGCAGCCCATTAGCTGTACCGAGCTGCAGCAGACAAAATGTACAGTAAGTCACAAAAGAGCAACCAAAGTAACCCCTCAGGACAAACAGCTCTACTGAAATTTCCCGAGTGGTTCTGTTGGAATTGCATCCAGGAACCAACAGATTGCAAGGTGGACTCTCTATCCACCAGGCTAACTCTCCACCAAAGTATCTGCCTAGCGCAGCACTTGGGTATACAAGATTTGTGTATGTTCTTGTCAGTCAGTTGAGGACACCCTAGGCAGGTATGTGTTCATCTTGAAAGTAGAGTGTTATATACATGCTGGATTAATGTAAGTGTAGATCACAATCTTGTGTATGGATAAAACACATTGAGTGGATATGCGAGCCTAGTGTTGAATGTAAATTCCAGAAACGAACCTGAACACCCAAGTCTAAACAAGTGTATGATGCAACATTCTAAACATCCATTAGGGTATCATACTTTATGTCACGCAAACTTGGTCACTACCGTTTTCTCTCTTGTTCTTCTTTCTCCCTTCGATGAGCCTCTATGTAAGGTTTTAATTTGGCACACTCTGCATCTAATAACCGGCAAAATGCTAGCATGCAGTTCTCTTTTGTTTGGTCACCTAACTTGCTGCCACTCTCTCCTGCAAAGAAAGAAAATGAACAAAAATAAAGAAACAAACAAGGAGAGTAGAAGTAAAGCCTGCCACCAACTCACCCATGTACGATAAATTGTATAAAATACATGATCAAACTCTACAGGAAAGTAGAATGAAATTCATATAACACTTAGCTGGTACCTCTATGACAGATATAATGTCATACAGATGAACCTGCATACAGTGCCCCTGTAGCAAAATCACACGATGAAATCAGTTTCCAAAGATGAAATATGTGCTGGTATGTGAGCATAAGGTACCAACTTCACAAAAACATCTGTGTATGAATATTCCATGGTACATGTACAGCTTACTGTGCTGTAACCTTACCATAAAGCTTTTGAGCTACAGTATACTGCAGGAAAATATGTGATAGTTAAGAAAAAAGTGTGGGTAACAAAATATCATTCATCTACATTATAAAAAAATCGTCAACTATAAAAGAATTACCAGACATTTGGTCACCAAAATTTCTTCTTATCTCTAAATATGAACCCTATCCAGGCTTACTGAATCATTCCTACTGCCACTGAATAGTATAAGTGAATCGGTTTATAGATCAAATAAACAGTACTTCAATATTATAGACTGTCTCAAGTAATTTGTCATACCTTCTGTCATTTCCAACAACATCGAAATATCCAACGGAAGGAGACTGATCAGGATCGTATTTACCAAAATTGATCTGGCGAGTGTAAGCAACTAATTTATTCTTAACTTGATATGAGATGTGAAAGGCCTTTCCTTCTTTCTCTGAAAACAAAATGAAACATGGAAAAAGTTACTGTAGAATCATGATTCTTCCACCATAGTTTATCCCAATACAACAGCTTAATTTATCATTTCTACAGCACATATGCATTGCACATGGTAACAGCAGTATGCATTTCCCACAACTACTGTAGGCCCTGCACAAAAAGAAGGTGCAAAAATATTACAAACAGGTTAGTTGAAAGCTACACGTAAAGTAACGCGACAAAGTAAGGGATACTTATTGGGATAGCAGTATAATCCGGCAAGAAAAAGAAAAAAAAAACAGCTCAACACACAACAAACATCACGTCAAGCAAACTGAGATGAAGTCATATAAACCTTTTTAAAGTTTGATAAAAATGCAAAACAGGTAATGTAGAGTGATTCATGAAAACATACAATATCCAAACAATAGAAATTTATCAAGTCTTCCACCCTCCTAGCACTTAAGATGGCAGAATGGGAAGGAGGCAATAGCCTGGTATAAGACCAGACAGTGCAAAGGCAGTATTAAAAGATACACACTCTTGGTATGCCACATGTGAATCCCCAAAACTTACTGCTTTGGGAATTCGCTAGCGACATACTCACCTCATATAACCATATTACCGTACTGACCATGGTCTAGCATCTGGCAATTTTGTGTGGTGTGTGTGAGTGTGTAAGTGTGAATCTGGCCACCGCCCTTCCGTAATTGCCAGCCTTTTGGTCTGCCAGCGAAGTTTTGTGCAGCTGATTGCATCTGCTCTAATCTGCCTTGTTATTCTAAGCTTTGTACTTCTGTGTCGAAATCCAAGTGATCCTCATCCTTCTCTCCCTTTCCAGGACTGTTTTGGATGAGTATCCTTTTCTTTCCGTGTTTTTGCTCATGTTTTCTCCACACGTGTGTGTTGGGTCTGAGCTAGGCCTCAGACCTGCTATTGTAGTTACATTACGTTGTTCATTGCTATATATGTATACGGTAATGCATAGGTTATACGAGGTGAGGGAGTACGTGCTGTGCAATTGCAGTTGTTATGAATAGACAGGTAAGTGAGGAGTGAACTTACTAAAGCAATTACTTTGCTAAGTGTTATAACTGTACATGATAGCAATGGATCCTGAAACAAATGATCCATACAGCTTGATTATGTACAAAACAAGACCCTGATGGGTTCCTTGTGAGAAGATTATTTTAACTGTAAACCTTTGGTTCTATCCATAGGTAATCCACAATTTATCATACATCAAAAAAGGTTGGACCCCATTTTTTCCATAACGAAGCTGATCAGCCAAACATACTCCACTACCATAGTACACATCTGACCTAGAAGGCAGCATGCAATGTCCTTAATAAAACTGCTTAAAACGGAATGTTGGCTACAGCAGAAGTCATGTGGAACCGTCTTCCCCCTCTGTTGACAGGTCTACATTTTCCAACATCAAGTTTAATGTCAAAATAGCAAGTTGTCCATCACTCTCTAACTTGACTGACCCCAACGGTGGAAGGTGACTGACACCAGCAGAGGTGGCTTGCTTATTGCAAATATAAACAATAAGTGAATATTGATAAACTAGCTACGGCAGAACACTGTAGCTCCATTTGTCCCTAAGAATGCTAATCAGTCAAAGGCACTGACTACAGTACCACAGTACTAATACGAAAACCCCCCAACATTGTAACATAATTTGTAGTAAAACCATCGCTTTCCACAATGTAGCAACTTATGACCCATTCTTAAGTTGGACCCACAAATGTTGAACACTGCAAAGGGTTCCACTACCACATTGTAAAGGAAGATACGCAGAGATGAAACATATTGCATGATCTCATGAAATGGTCCATATGGTCCACACTGTATGGGATCAATAATCATGAACAACCTGAAGGAACCACTACCATACTAGTAATGTGACACAATTTCAATTTGATACCATACAATCTGTAGGAGAAGATTCATTTTTCATGATTTCATACCAGAAAGCCAAGAGGCATTGTGGTTTCGATGATTCAATTACAGCATGAGTATTTTGAATCTGGCATATTGCATGTTGTGAGGATATGTTGATCCCAAATGATTTTTTACCTCTAACAAAATCAATAGGCCTCTTGCACAAAATAAGGTGCATCTGAAAATCAAATATGACATATGTCCAAGCTTCCTTTAATGTTTACAAGGTTTCCACAACTTGACCCCAGTTGACCCCAAATTATTGTTGGCCTCAGTGGAAAACAGTAAGCTAGTTTTGCTCAATAAGGCACAGCTTCAAACTCCATATCAGTTCTGTAGATGCTTCCCTTCTTGCAATATCATGTTCATAATATTTTAACAATTTGGCCTCCTTTGACCCAGAGTGACCTTTGACCTTCACCAAAAACAATAGGCTTCTTCTATTTAATGTAATACATTGACAAACTACATACCAAAAGTTTCCATGATTCCTGCCTTGAGATATTATGTTTAAATTTTCAGTATCGATCTCTGGTGACCTCAGATGACATTTGACCTCCACCAAAAACAATAGAGTTCTTCCACTTGATATGATCAATTGACATACTAAGTATGGAAAGTATCCATCATTCCTACCTTGAGATAATGTGTTAACAAGATTTTCAGTGTTTGACATCTAGTGACCTCAGATGACCTTTGACCTCCCCCAAAAACAACAGGGTTTTCTCCTCTCAATATGGCGCATCTATGTGCCAAGTTTGAGAACTGTCAGAGTTTTTTTCTTGAGATATCATAACAAAATTTTCAGTGTATGACCTCTGGTGACCTCAGATGACCTTTGACCTCCACCAAAAACAATACGGTTCTTCCTCTCAATATGGGGCATCTATGTACCAAGTTTGGAAAATTTCCATCTTTCTCTTCGTGAGATATCGCCCACTTGGACTTTGGACGCAAACATCTTGAACACCCCAGGTTCCACTACCACAATGCTTATTTGACAGCCTTTTCACATTGTAAAGCAAAATATATAGAAAAGAAACATTTTGCATGATTTCATAAAATGGTCCACATGACCAATATGGGACCAATAATCCTGAACAAGCTGAAGGAACATCTACCATACTAGTATTGTGACACAATTTCAACTTAATACCAAACGATCTGTAGGAGAAGAGGCATTTTGCATGATTTTATAAAATGGTCCTTATGGCACATTTGGAACTTGGATCCCCAAATCTTGAACACCTAAAAGTACCACTACCATAATGCATCCATTACCAAGTATAAACTTTGTACAAGATTCATAACTTCAGATATACAGTCAAAATTTTTTCAGAATTTTGCCCCAAGTACCCCAGAGGACCTTTGACCTCCTCCCAAAACAATAGGACACACCTTCTAAATACAGCAGACTTACATGTATACCAAGTAGCATCGAAGCAATTGTCACGGAAACACTTCCTTCAGGAAACATGGACTTCCGGAAACACTTCCAGAAACACTTCTGGAAACACTTTGGGAAACACGGACTTCTTCCCCAAGTGTCCCTAGACGACCTTTGACCTACACCAAAAACGACAGGGCGCACCTTTTCCACAGGGCGAACGTACATAACAAGTTTGACTTTCATCTGACATTCCCCTATCGATTTCGAGCATATATATAGAAGCAGATGTCACAGACACACAAACACACTCACAAGCCAACCTGATGGCATAGGTTCCTTTGCTGATGCAAGGAACCAAAAACGATTTACAAAGCAATGGTGATTCAAATACACTACTCAAATGGTCTATGCTCATTTATATTATGCTATAGTCTGCAACAGTACAGTACTGTATCTCTGAATCATATTTATATTCATTCAAATGGATCATCAATACATAGCTTTTACAGGCACCTATAAAGCTAAAATGTATTAGTGAGAATTCATATATCATCAATGCTTAAACAGTACAGATACAGTAGGTGATTACATAGCACTATTAAAGAACTTGTGTGTGACATGAAAATGACTTTTTGGAGTATTCAGTGTATTAATCATTGAAAATGTTGAAGAATATCACAACTTTCATCAACATATATCAAAAATTGACAATTTTACAGGCAAATTTGTGCCACACACCTGCATCATGAATTAACATATTAAGTACACAAATTTGTGAGTATCTCTTTTGTTATCCTTTGTTTACTTCATCTTAATTCAAGGCATCTGAGGATTTTATATGAACTAAGGGTTTTATTTCAGAAGCACATATTTTACTCTTCAACGATATCAATATCACTTACAAATGTGAACTCAGTAATTAAGAGGCAATGTATACTCAAACTGTGCAACACTACATCATCTGTTTTGCATTGTTATCAAACTGTGAAAAGTTTTATCTCAACAAAGGTAATAGATACAAACAAATTCTAATGGATTTACACTCAGGGTTTCACTTTGCAACTTCGGAATGAAGCTACAATCTTGGACAAAATACCTTTGGGACACCCCGCGCCCCCGTTCAATGTTGGCTATAGGATTGCTGTTCAAAGGGTACATTTACTTCTATAGCGCAACATTGGAGAGGGGAGTGGGGTTTCATGTTATCCCCTCACCTAAAATTCAGGATTTTATTTGGAACGTACGTCAAAGTGTCCCAACAATTTTGTTCAATACTGTATTGTCTGAGAATTTCGAAGGGCCAGAAGCATGCACGGGGCACAGGAAAAATCGTCAATTTGAAATAAGTTAAACGGCAAAATGGGGGGGTGATATTCCTTGCAACAAGAAACATCAGCAGTGCATGTTTGGCATGTTTGGGGCCGATACTGAAGTTGGTTTACTGTAATAATATTATTGTGTGAATGTTGTAAATGTTATTACAGAGTAAAGGGAGGAATAAGTCAGTCAAATCCATGTATTTGCATTAAATGTGCTAAATAAAATGCAGTCATTGGGAGGTTACATCATAAGTCCAATGCATCTTGTCCACCAGAAAACTACTTTAAAACATTTTGAATGATACAAATGACGTACTTTCCGATAAACTCTGATATTGAGACAGGTACCGAAGAAAACAAAGACAAAAAACAACCAAAAACAAAAAACTAACATGTTAGTGGTCAGTTGAAGAAGATCAATGTGTTATTTATTCAAATTGTTCACAGTGATGATGTGGTGTCTGGTATTAAAGTAACTACGCTAAATGACTAATATGCCTGACTTGCAGGTTAATCTGAGTAAAAAAGTGTACTATCATTACACAAAAGAAACCCCCAAAATGCAAATTTAAAAATGTGACGTTTGTTCATATTCATATAAGTGACATTGTGACACCCGGCATTCTATTGTACTGTACATGGTGCACTATAAGATGTAATAGTCATTTTAAGCAGTTGCAACGGACTTCAGAGTACATTTTTGTTGTTAGAGCTACACATTATATTAATATATATATACAGTATTACCTTATGTTGTATATGAATGAATAAAAAGTGAGAAGTTGACAGACATTTGACTTTATAAATGGATAATTGAGCAGTGAAAAACACTGTGGTCATGCCGTGAATCAAACCCCGGCCTCCCCATCCAAGCTGACTTAGGCCTAACAACAGCGTCCGACAGTATAGGTTAATAAAACCCACCAAATGTTTTGAATGGAAAATGTAAGCAACCAGTGGGAAGTTTGCATAGATTTCAAGACTGAAGATTACATATATGTTACCAGCTTCATGCAATGTAAAAATTGCAGTCACAAATCTTGATTTAGCGGCAAAAAATGTAACAAACCAGTCTTTAATAACATTCTACCATTATTTTAATGTTAAGCTGAATCAACAGTTCTGACTTTTTCCCCTTTTTTGATAGAATGTGGAGCTACTTCAGAATGTCTTGTAACTGGGATTCCTACCATCATTCTACAATTGCAGTAACACTCCTCTTGCAACGCAATGCAACAGCTGCCCATCAACATTATTTCTAAACGCAACCATTTCTGTCCGCATACAATACCATGAAACAATCTATTCATTCATGATCACTCGTTTTCAACAAAACATACAAATAAACCCCCAAATTAAAATTAAACTTGTTATGTTCATAGTCGAAAATTCAGAATACTTTAAGTTGAAAATCCCCAGACCCATAGGCCTTGATAACTAATTTTTGTGATGCACCTTGTCCAAAAATGTTCAATTTTCTTTCAACATTTCGCTCCAAAATTGCTCCCAAAAAACTCACACAATCTTGGACAAAATACCTTGGGACACCCCGCAGCCCCGTTCAATGTTGGCTGTAGGATTGCTATTCAAAGGGTACATTCACTTCTATAGTGCAACATTGGAAAGGGCGCAGGGTTTCATGTAATCCCCTCACCTAAAATTCAGGATTATATTTGCAACGTACAACAAAGTGTCCCAACAATTTTGTCCAAGATTGAAGGCAAATCAAATGTGCATGGTGTATATAGCGTGCTTAAAATAGCTTAAAAATTTATGCTCTTACAGTATACATAGCTACTGTATGTGATTCAAGTGAGTATGAATTGGATACTGAACATAGGTTAATGCTCTACACAGTACAGCCAGGTGATTCAAATGAGCATGGCACAAATTGCACATATTGTGGCTTCAAACAGTACAGCAGGGTGATTCAATAGAGCATGTTTAGACAGAAAACATAGCTTAATGGTTCATACCTAGTATGTACAGGTGATCAAGTAAGCATGGTTTACAGCTGTATACGTATGATAGCTTTTAATGGATCATAGAGTTTGAGCTACAGTACATGTAGCAACAGTATACACTAAAGGTTTAGATGGCTGGATTTTTCATAAATATTGAGTAGTTTGGAGTTAAAATTAAAACAATGACTTTGGGGAATGTAGAAACAGGTATGAAGTAAAGCTCAATAAACGTGGTTAATCAAACTTCTCAAAATCTGCACTGACCTCCATACTGGGTTCATGGGACAACTAGTGGGACAATACTTCTCTGTAACTAAAAGCCATTCCAGCTATGCAATGAATATCAGCAATGTGGTTAATACAGATTAGAGACATATAACCAGTCAGATTGCATTTACTGAAATCATCTTTCACCAATAATGCGGCCATCAAATAAATATTGGCCTTTAACGACTAGCTAGGATTGTGAAGTGTACAGTACAGTAAGGGCATGAAAGTATAGCTCAATTAGATCTGTAAACCAGAGAGCTAGGTATTTTTTTTTTTATTCCTTGTGATATGGAATGTTGTAACTAATGTAAATGAAGCGAATAACAAGTATGAGATCAAGTACAGTTACTCTACTTATAACATCTTGTTAATAAGCTTTTGGCCAATGAAAAACTTTTACTCAAGATGACATTTTACCTCCTCTTAAAACAAGTCAATGGCATTTGTTGAGTGGTGAACCCTAAAGTGTTTCCTGTTTATTTGCATTTTCCACCATATGGTTTATGCACTGTACAAGTTTTTATTCATGTTTAAATTACTTCCATCTACTTTCCTTTTCTCTTCTTCCTATGTATATGCAAAATGCACCCAAGTGCATTAGTGTTCATTAGTGCTCTTTCAATAGATCCACACACATGAAATACACACGATTGTATTATCTACAGATAAATGGACACTTTAATCTTGTACTCACTTTATCCACACATCAGTCACACAGCAAATAATTAATTCAGGTGATTTCTAATCAAGTACTTTTAGTAACCATGACAACATCCAGAAGTACTACATAGGGTAAACTTTTAATTTATGTCACATCTTAATGGACTATTGACGCTGTCAATATTTAGTATCTTCCAAGACAAACGGAAGTAAATAGATCAACTGTGCAGCAATATAGAGCAATGTGGGTATGTCAAAAACAGCAGCATATTATGGGTATGTCACTATAACTGAACAGCATATTATGGGTATGTCACTAACTGAACAGCATATTATGGGTATTCATGTCAATAATGAACAGCATACTGTAGGTTCATCAGAATCAACAGCATAATGTAGAACTGTACATCACTTATCAACACAATGTAGCTAATCAACAGCAAACTGTGAGCATACCATGTCGGTAGCTAATGAACTGCATGCTAAAGGTTCAGCATACAGCAAAATCAACAGCATAATGTAGATATGTAATGCAGGCTTGTACATAGGTAACAACATGCTGTGGTGACAGTATGTAATATACAGGATATTAACTCCATTAGTTTGGTTTATCCTTACTAACACTGAGTGAAATTATTTGTTTAATACAAACTAAACACTGAAGTTGCTTTATTTCTGAATATTGCATTAAAATACGATAGAATGATATGAAGACTGAAAGGGTGTCAATTGAGTCTCTAGAGCAAGGGATGCAAGGGTTGGGCGTATACCAATACTCAAGTTGGTATCAGCTTTTTTGGCACCCCAGTACAACTCAATACCCGCTGAAATCGTCCATTCAGACTATTTCCTGTACTACCCGATAATTTTACATCTGCCTGTTTTCCCTAAAATAAACAATCATTATCCTTGAAAAATTCTGATAATTCATCTCATTGTTGCCTAAATATATGATGCTGCTAACAAGTAGTAAAAACTCCTGACGACATTACTGTTTCGTTGTAGAGTTATACAAATAACATGCACAAAAAAGTCTTAATATTAGGCTATTTCATAGATGAAACTTCAAGACTTGATGTAAACAACATCAGCCTACAGTACAGGATATATAACAAGTGCTTCAGGGTTACTAGAATCCAAAACACCAACTTCTGACAATATTTCTTGAGTCAGAATGGTATCATGTATGCGTTCAACATATGCTTTTTGGCCAGAAGCGTTTAGAACTAATTTGCTTGAGCCAACAATATTCACGGAAATATCAGATATCATTGCAAACTATATTTCAAGGACCACATACCCATATGACTAGCTATTCACGCACAGATGAAGCCAAATACAATTGGTGCTGTCAATGCTGTGTATAAACATAACACAGGTCTGCTTTCTCATACATATGTACATAACAGCCGAGAATTTGTCCTTCACTTGTTGCTCCAGGCACTGCTGCCATTCTGGTATACAAATTTCTATGGCTCTAACTTACTGTAGTATCTAAAGTCAGATCGGTACAATTAAGATTAAATACCTTTGCAACAGGCCCATGAATATGACTGGTATATTTCCAAATAAGTTTACAGTTACAAACAGGCAATATATTTAGGCAAGGCAATAAGTTTTAAGCTATTTCTAGGTGTCTGGATTACTCTGTATCAATCCTGTAAAGCAAAATTTACGACACTGTTCTGCACTAGCTAATTTACATCTGGCCGAGAAACGTTAGAGCCTAGGCAACTAGTGTAACATTAGCAATAGTGAATATACTTGAAATAAAGTACGTAAGTTCGTGAGCATTTCACAAAACAGCTGAATGCAGGAATTCCTGCACAAAAAATCGTGACAAAGTTTGTTTCTCAGAACTTCTTTGCTTTTATGAGTAAACATCTACAGTAATTCTAGAAATGTAGGCTACTTACACAATCAAACATCACTTTGTAAACTGTTTGCATTCATACAAGCTAAGGTTATGTTCTTTCAGTTGATATTCAACATAGAGTAGGATAGGCAGAACGTAGAATTTTGTGGAAACACATGTTAACATTTCTAATATGTAACTTAAAAAATATTGAGTGTGCATGAGAAAGAAGACCAAGTGTAACAAACTGAATAATTTACTTCATCTTACGCTAAAGACTGGAAGTGGATGGATGATTTGGAATACGTGTTTGACTGGGTGTATGTTGAATTATTTTCAAACGTATCATTTTAGAAACCCACGTCACCAATGTGTGCGAAGGAAAGTACCGGTACCAAAGTTGGTACCTTGCAAGAGAAACAAGACCACGTTTAACAAAAACTTATGCGAAAGACTGAATGTGGATGGATCAAACTGCATGTATGGAGATTGTTTGCCATCTACAGTATGACAGAAACTGTACTGAGTCATTTCCTTTACAATACTGTTGTCTAACGTGCCAGTATTGACAATTTGCAAGTGAAAGTATTGCACATGTCATGTGTGAAGAGTTTACAACAAGGACTATCCAATCCTCTGTTTTTGTTCAGAGGCAACTTGATCAACAAAAGAGATTTGCTGATCCAGTACCTTGCAGCTGGGTGGATGACCCATACTGCAACTACAGTGTCCTCGGCTGACACGTTACATAACAGCAGTTCCATAGTCTGCAGTGTACCAACAAGTTAATATGTTTGACCAACATAACAATGTTAACACCTCTTTGGCATGACTGTAAATAAACATGTAGTTGTAGGATAAATTCAGAGATTTCAATACCAGTTGCAAATATACAGCACCACACACTAACAAGCATCAAAATGATTTGGATTTTGCACACAAGAAATGCAGCACTCACCACCAGAAAATACTCAAAGCCACTAGGTTAACTAACTACTGCATACACTAAAATTAAAAAAAATCTAAAAGCAACTAAACAAAAAATTGCAGAGGTGAAAACAATGTTGTAGATAGTGTTACTATTGCCAAACAGATGCTGCCTTATTGCAGCTGAGCATGTTCCACTTGAAGACAGTGAATAAATTATATCTTTTCAACTATTCTAAATAATGGGACACAAGATACAACTGACAAGTGACAGAGGCTACTTTTATCTATAAAACTAACATTATTACACACACACACACACACACCACCTTTTCTAGCCAAATTACATAACTCTTAATACTCACAAAATTTTCGGGAAGCTGAGATAACTCTATTCTTGAAAGCACAAAGACCATCACAGTGATAACTTAGACCCTGAAAATCACTTTTACAATACAGTGTGTGGTATCTGACTGCAATACTTGTACAACCAGTGCTAGTTATGGCAGCTTCAGACAAGAGCTTTCCACATTGTTGGTTCACTGTAGCAGCAATGAATACGTTCTCACTGCCCACTGAGTGCAGGCTTTCATTTCTTCATAATTACTTTGGAATGTACCATTTTTATTTTAGGTGTGCAAAAACTATTGTATTTATTTTGAGAACACATTTCAAACAGCATTTCCATGCAATTGCAACATAGACCACAACAGAGGATGCACTGACCAGGATAAATGCTAATACAAAGGAGGGAGTGCATGGCATCATCCAGGGTAGACTCTGCTAATGCATGGGAAGGAGTGCATGGATGATTTCAAACTAAAAGGGTGAGGGTTCATGAACAAACCTACTTTATCATTATTTGTACTTGTCAGCATCTCATAAAACATACAACATACCATAGATCTGAGGTGAAATGAAAGCAAATTTGTAAACTTCAAGGTCATTACTTCAAAAAGTCATAAGACAAATATAACAAAATCTAAGAAAGTACATGTCTTAGTCTGTAGGTCTCTGACAAACTTGATGGGTGGCTGAGATAATGTGACCAGTGAGGTCATATGAAGGTCAAGGTAAAAAGTCACACAAACAGTACATTTTTCATCAAACATCTGCATGTCCAATTGATTTTGTACTGTGGCAGAGATATCTGCCTCTTACAAAAGGAATATAATTCCCTAGGATCTGGTTGAAGAAACTGTACATTCATCACTTTATTTTTAATTTAGATATGCACATTGATTGCAAAGCAGTCACTGGTGAGTGGGATGTATGAAGCCATTAAATAGTGGGGTCCAGGAGTCCGCCTTAAGGCCCTGGTGGGTCCAGGAGAAAAGCTTCAGTGGGGCTCCGAGGGCAAGGACTGCCAAGGTTCCTGAGTGTTACAGTATTTAGGAAGTATTACAGTCATCATATTAAGGGTATTTCAATTAACTAAAAACAGGTCTTAAGTTAGATAACTTCAAATAATATTGCATTTGTAACAAAACTACATTAATCATCATAAGACATTATCATCAATATCAGAGTCCAAATATTATCCTTTATGAGATGGCTGGATGGGGGTTTCAGGATATATCAATTTAATGAGATGTTATTGTATTCTGTTACAAATAAGAAACAAGAGGCTTATTGTAAGCATATGGAAGATGTAACCAAGGTAACACAATTAATCACTGAGATGGCGCAGCATGAGACTCAAGACTTTATAATTGCGGTTTTATCTGTACAATTCTTCTAAATTTTAGTGATGAATTGTAGGCTGTATGCTTCATCAAGAAGAGTTTGCTAGTCAAACCTCAAAATCAGCCTCTTCTCCCTCAAATTCCCCTCCTTCAAATCTTAGACAAAGTTCCTGACAGCCTTGTTATTCTTAATTCATTTTGTTTGTTATGCTAAAACAGAACTTTATTCACGAAACTGATAAATCCAGTGCCTTGGCAATCCCTACACAAGGCATGCCTTGAGTTTTAAAGAGCACTACGTGTTTTGATTGTTTAACATTTCTAATATACAAAAGCTGATTTTCTCATTAACCAATTGAAACAACTTCTAGGTTATCATAATGAAGAAAAGCCCTTTATTAAAGATAAACTTGGAGGAGCATCTCTCATCACTTTCCATTTTACTGACAGTGAAGGAGACTGTAGCAGGTGAATTTTTCAAAACATAGGCTGTTGGACAATTGGCAAAGACCCACTCTCAAGAGGATGTTCAGCCTCAGATAGCGGTGTTTTGTGAGATGGGACAATCTCTGAGTGCAGAGAAAGTACCAACTGCTGCCTTTTCTTGTTCCAAGAATTAGGTCATATGACAATATCCTGGTCTCTAAAGCTGGCATACTCCAGACACTTTGAAAAGGGATGGTAGAACTTCAAGCAGAGTTGAAAGGGAAATTGTAAGAAGACTATCTGAGCAGAGCATCACCATCGGTTGGGGTGAGGCATACAAGAAAATATTTGCATAACAAGAGCCTAGGGTCACTATGGTTCCTTGTAACTTTTCATCTTAACCAAGATACTAGCATAACAATTAATCCAAATCCCAAAATATTTGGACCCAATTTGTCCCTAAGAATGCTGATCAGCCAAAGGTTCTCCACTGCTATAGTACTTATCCCAAAACTTTCATCATTGTAACATATAATCTGCAGGAAAACATTTGCTTTCTGTGATTAAATAAACTATGGTCTTTGTGGCCCATTCTAAAATAATACTAACAAATTTGAACACTGCAAAGCATTCAACTACTATAATGCTAATTGCTAAATTGACAAAACAGTCAGAAAAAGAAGCACTTTGCATTATTTCATGAAATGGTCCATATGTTAATTCAGGACCTTAGGCCCAACAACCCTTAACACCAAAAGTAGAAACTACCATAGAATCTGGCAAACCCCCCAATTTGTAACATATACTCTATAGGAACCAGAAAGCCAAAAGGCTTTGTGATTCCTTGCTACATGGGTATATTATAAGAAACATGAATTATCCACATGACAAGTATAAGATCAACTGCAGTTATTTTTCTTGATACACCACAAGCGTTAAACCAAAAATGACCTTTATTTTGGTGACCTGAAATGACCGTGACATTTGACATCTACCAAAAGCAATAGGGATCACCTACCCAGTATGGCCAAACCACACACCAAGTATTACATCAGTCATGGTTACTATACTGGAGATATTGTGTTTTCAAGTTTTTACAGTTTGACCTCTGGTGACCTCAAATGACCTTTGCCCCTCACCAAAGATGATACGGATCATCTGATTAGTATGACCAAGTAACACACTAAGTATGACATCAGTCACAGTTACCCTCTTGGAGATAATGTGTTTACAAGGTTTTCACAGTTTGACCTTTGGTGACCTCACATGACCTTTGACTTCCACCAAAATCAAAAGGAGTATTCTACTGACTATATACAATCCACACACTAAGTATGACATCAGTCACAGTTACCCTTCTGGAGATACTGCGTTTCAAAGGTTTTCACAATTTGACCTCTGATGACCTCAAATAACCTTTGACCTCGACCAAAAACAAAAGGAATCACCTACGTAATATGAACAACCCACACACTAAGTATGACATCAGTCACAGTTACTCTTCTGGAGATATTGTGTTTACAAGGTTTTTACAGTTTGACCTCTGATGACTTCAAATGACCTTTGATCTCCACAAAAACAATATGGATCATCTACTCAACATGACCAACCCACACACCAAGTATGACATCAGTCACAGTTACTGTCCTGGAGATATTGTGTTTAAAAAGTTTCACAGTTTGACCTCTGTTGACCTCAAATGACATTTGACCTCCACCAAAAACAATAGCTATCATCTGTTTAATATGAACAACCCATACACTTAGTTTGACATAATTCACAGTTACCTTTCTGGAGATATTGTGATGACCAGATTTTCACAGTTTGACCTCTGGTGACCTCAAATGACCTTTGACCTTAACCAAAAAGAATAGAGATCATCTACTTACTATGACCAACCCACACACTAAGTATGACATCAGTCACAGTTACCCTTCTGGAGATAATGTGTTTATAAGGTTTTCACATTTTGACCTCTGGTGACCTCAAATGACCTTGCCATCGACCAAAATCAAGTGGGATCATCTGCTCAATATGACCAACTCACACACTAAGTATGACATCAGTCATAGTTACCGTTCTTGAGATATCATGTTTACAAGGTTTTCACATTTTGCCCTCTGGTGACCTCAAATGACCTTTGACCTCCACCAAAAACATTTGACATCTTCTACTTACTATGGCCAACCCACACAGCAAGTATGAGATCAGTCATGGTTACCCTTCTTGAGATATAGTGTTAACAAGAAGCGTCACACACACACACACACACCCACACATGACATCAGGACTGCATAGATTCCTTTTGCCTGCGGCAGGGAATCAATAAAAGCTTCATTATTTAATAATTTGTGGACAATTTGTACACCCATTCTGATACTGGACACCCCAAAAGGTACCAATAACATAGTGCAAATGTGACTAACCTTCCAGACTAATATAAACTATGAAATAAAAGAAGCTCTTGCAAGATTTCATATAATGGCCCATTTGGGACCATAGCCCCCAAATCCTGAACATACCACTACCATAATGCTAATGTGACAAACCTCCCACTTTGAAACATAAAATCTATAGAAGCATATTGCATGATTTTAAAACCATAAAGTCAAATGACTTTGTGATTCCTTGTCAATGTCTCATTGTCTATACACACACAAATCACTTAAAACAAAATCAACCATATCTTTTACTGCATGGGCTTGGCATAAACTACTTCATTGATTTACAGTAGCATGATGAAAATTGTGGTAATGAAGGATGGCATATATCTCTCAACGAAAGTAGATCACTAGTGGACAGAAGGTTCCTGACACAAAATTATGGTTAAAGGCCTGATAATATGCAGAATGTTTTCTTACAGATTTAATGTTACAATATGGAGAGCTTTTCACATTAGTACTATGGTAGTAATTCTCCAGAGTGTCAAGGATGTTTACTGTAGGTTCAAAGTCCCAAACTGACCTTTTTGTCTGTTTATGAAATCATGCAAACCATGTCCTTTTCAGCAGATTTTATTTTACAATGTGGAGGGTTTGTCAAAGCCATTATATGATGGCTTTGATGAAGGCGATAACTATGTGATTTTACCTTCCTCATGTTTGCATAGCTATGCCATGTATGCATATGTTGCACATCACATACACAGTTATAATGGATCGTGTTAGTTCCACAAAATTGGTGAAATAATCAGTTATCAGTATCGGCCTGATTATGAAATAAACTAATCAGTAATTGGCAATCACTATTATTTGGCAATGGGTCGCATTTTTGCACAATGAGTAGCATCCACAAGAATTGTTTGCAGGTGGGGGGTCAACACTCATTGGGTGGGCATAGCTGGAATTTTGTTTCTAAGGGCCCAACTGTTCTGCCACTATTCAGGACACATTGAAAACAGAATCAATTTGATGAGATTATTGTTCTATGTTTGGTGGTAATATACAAATAAGTGTCATGTTTGCAGGATATTCAGCAAACTTTGAAAAGAAAAACAATAAAAAACTGTCAGAGTTATAAAAGCTGATTCGATTTTTGTTTTTAAAGAAAGTTACAGCAATTACACTTTAACTCTACGGGCTTAGCAAATTTCAACTACTATTATGGATCCTTGTTTTATCTCAACACAAGCTTATTAACTTTGTTTAAAAGCATTCTTATTAGTGTTGGATATAAGATTTTTGCCATTGATATCACGATCACTTTTCCGTTAATTGCAAAAACAATATCGTGATATCATCTGAAAATATGTATGCAACACGAGATTATGTTAGTGTACTGTAATACATACAATCTAGCCTAAGCCTGTTAAACATCTCGGTAAGACATTTCACTCTGACATGGTGTGTATCCTACTCACTACATGCCATCATAATAAACGAAATTGAAGTTTCAACATGAGGGTGATTTAAGTTCTAACCTTTTGGTCAACAAAAATACCTGTACAATGTTCATTAAACAAGTTCGTCAAAGTTTAAGCATTGCTGCAGGAGCCCAGATTTCAGTATCCCACGACTACCTAATCCAATAGCTTCTGAACACACCCTTCACAAAGTTAGTTTGTGGTCATGATCAATGTTTTGTATATCATCATTTATGTTGTTTAATTTTTCCAGATTGTGCTTGATGAAGATGAGAGATTAATTAATTTTTCTTTGGATTGTTACAAAGGTTTTCTTTACAAAGGTTGGATTCATAAAAAATATGTAAAACGAAGCAGCAAAATCTGTATAGTTTGATTGACAGTATATGAGGGAAGCAGTATTGACTACAGTTTATGCTAGTGACACACGTGTACACTACTGCACAAGTCCGCATATACATGTGTACAACCGGTACAGTTACATGGATTCATGCACAAAGCCGCAGAGTTGCAACATGCCGATCACCTATGCATCTGCACCTGTATGTGGCATAGCTTGAAAATACTGACATCTGATTGGCTCAGGGGAATGCCATTCATGAACTTTTTGTTTATTACTGCACATAGCAAAGGGCGGGAAAGCCTTGTGAATGAAGGGACAGACTTAATAAGTTTACATGTACTTTGTGCATGTGTCAAGCATATCTTGAGTGAGCAGGAAACCCAAAGGTAGAAAATTGTTGCTAATGTCTCTGTTCTTACTTTGGTGTATATAACGAAGTAATGTCTTAATATTTTACAGATCTTTTATCTTATCTTCTTAATTTCTCTTCTCCTTTTGCAATAATTCTTCCCATTTTCCTTTTAACTTTTCTTTTATTTTTTTGCGGCGGGCTGGCGGTCCTAGATTCCCTGCCAGTACCACAGATTTCCTGATAACCAGGTTCAGGCAGTTCCCACGGTTTCAGGAACTTGTATGTGTTATGGTAGAAGGGACTTGACTTGGTCACTCAGACTTTAAAATATCTCACTGATTACCAAGAACACTGCAAAATGTAGATATATCAGCAAAAAAATATTAGCAGTTCTACTTGAAAAGCAGGATAATTATGACAAAACAGACAATCACGACAATGTGTTCTCGAAGAAACATGCTCCAGGATTGATTCAAGAGTCTGCTGTTCCAAGTCACGCATGTTTAATATCAGTACTTGAATGTCAGTTTACCGGGACTTTTTTCTTTTCCTCTGTCTCCAAATTATGACCACTGGAGTTGAAAAGTCTGGCAAAGCTCATCACCAGCTCAGTTTGTCAAATATGGAAAGAGAGAATGATGTCATCAACACATCATGATGTAGCAATTGAGTATCTTGCATATATAGGCTTCATTGTGTACAGAAACTTCTACAAATGAAAGCTGTTGAGTTCATCCCCTCAGCCTTGCCATTCTCCTCAACTTTACATCCTTACAAGGTCAGATCATTCAACTACGTACACAGGGGAAGATATACAGTATTCAGGACAGGTGAAAATGAAATAACCTTTAAAACTAATCATACCTACCAAACATAACGGAAAAGAACTGAAACTTTAGACTGAAATTTGTTTATTCAACTCATGAAGAGAGGACAAGCTCAAACTTTCTTTAAATCTCCAATGGACACCGTAAACAATGCTGTTAGCTTCATGTAGTTGACTTGACACACAGTGGATAGAGGGAAATGTAGGTCAGTTATGTATGTTTCCAAACATCAGCTATGGAGTTTATTGACTCTCTTTTTTTTTCCAAATACTGTGTACCATATATGTATGCATAGGCTAGACAGATACTGTATTGAGCTTGCAAAGAATGTTGAAGGCCAACGCCCTGCTACAGACAGTTTACTGATTTGTCAGAAATCTGTTTTGTCTGTTTTGGTTGACTTACAACTGGTTAGGGGTAAAACAGGAAAATATGAGTTAGGGTTCAGACACAAGTTTCATTACACTTAGTAATTAGGCCTATATATGACCAGTACCCATGCTGGAAAGTACTGTATGGTCTTTGGTGTATGAAAATGTGCGCCAATAAATTTTGCATATGGCATATTTTACTGTTCCAGGGGAAAAGTTCACCAGTTGGTAAAACACTAAAAAAATATTTAAACAAACATGGAGGCAGATTTAACACACATGGCCTGGAAAGTGCTATTTCCTGCAATCTAGGAACTGGATGCATTATAGACCAAAATTTTCTGGTACACCACATGGCACTAGAGGCAACTGATGGTGGCAGAACTGCTTAGAGAGTCTGGAGTACAAATAGAGAAAGGTAGCCATTGAATGCGCGAGCCTGAGTGCGCCTTGCCTAACATTCACAAATCACAACTTTTGAAAGCTTAGGTTAGGCGGAATGAAATACTGTAGTAAAGTATGCCATCATCTTTTGTCATTTCCACAGTAAGTCAACAGCAGGCGCACTTGTTTTAACTTTTGTAGGTGGAACTGTCACAAACTTGGAATAAATTTCCTACTTAATGGTGTGTTCGATGGTCACCCCATTATACAGATAGCTTCAAACCTACCTTGTCATAATTCTTTGATGTATGGTAAACACACTTTCCATTATGGAACAATAGGGATTCTGATAAGAATTTAGAATCAGTGACCAGAAGTGACGTCAGCAAAGTATCAGACAACTGAAAGAGTTGGTGTATCGTCTGTGTCCTATCTTTCATTATTTTTTCGAGTTTTTTCACTCCTCGGTATTTTAAAGTTGTGAAATTATGTGAAATAAGCAGCTGTTAAACACTATGGAAGAAGTGTTAGAAGTTTATTAGTGAAAGAGAATGAGGACATGGGAGGCTTCAAACCTACGATGTGAAGGTTATAGTTGCATTATAAGTCTTCATGTAGCATAAACAATCCCTATCATATAGGAATCATGACACCTAACTCGATCACCTAACCCTGTTTACTAATTCTAGGCAACCCATTCATCATTCAGTCTATTTTAACAGCACGAAACTCATTCAACATATCGTGCGGCATAGGTGAGCCGGTTCCACTCAGCTGAATATGTACCTTAGCCAGTGATGCGTCACTTCCGGGCACTGATTCTAAATTAGAGCCGAGATTCTAATGGTGTGACCGTCAAATGTGATCTAAGGAAAGTGGTACTAATTTAGAATCCGTACCAATCGGACAAGGTATCAGATAACTAAAAAAGTTAGCATAGCATCTATGTCTTATTTACCTTTTTTTCTTTTGCTAGTTTTTTTTTATCTTTTTTAGATTTCCGAAATTACCGATTTTTTGTGCAAGGATCAACATGTAGTGACACCTGTGGAAGAAGTGACAGATTATTCCTGAAAGAGAAGTGTACGTTAGAGGAGGATTCGAACCTAGAATATCACGATAACTGATGCATCATAAGTCTTACGCATAACCCACTACGCTGCGAGAGCGGTTGCAGGTGGTTGAGTGTTCGCAAATGCATACAATTCACAAACGCGTAATCCAACATAGTCATATAACGGTATATACATATTCATATACTATAAATAAGTATCAATCCCCTAATCCTATCCCCTCACCCTATCCCCTATCCCCTAACCCTATTCCCTAACCCTGAATCATGACGCCTAACCCGATCCCTGACCTGATCCCCTAGCCCTGTTTACCGAAGCTAGATAGGCAATCCATTCATCATTCGCTATTCAAGGATGGCAGTGGACCGAATCGAACAATCGAATCGAAGCTAGCGAGCACGTTTATATGGTACAGATTCTAAAGTTGCGCCAGGAAAGTATCATACCGAGATGATTAAGCAAGGCCTTCAGCCAATGTTAAAAGAGCACTCACCACTACAGGGCCACACAGTCAATAGGCACCCTAGGCTACTGACATTTCTTTTGACTCAAAAATGATTAGATCAAGTTAAGATTAACAAGGCTATGGTCTTACTTAATAAGAGTATAAACGAAAATTGACCATTTCCATTAGGCCTAAATAATTTGCGTCTTACTCTTAGTGTCTTACTGTCTTTACTCCTAAGTTAGTCCTATTCCTAACCTTAGCTTGGTGTCTAGGCCTAGCTCAGCTCATTCTAGGCCTAAGTAAAGGAGACTGGGAAATTGACAAGTAAGGTTTTATCGTTTCTACTTTCGTTTACTAACTAGGCATCTTACCCCATCGTATATAGAATAGAAGGTAATGCTAACACAAAAGTTTCTAGCCTAGTTAGACAAGAGAATGATTGAGTAACCGAACGTTAGGCCTAGCCTAAGTTAACCTACGAGTATTGTAAGCCTAACGTATGGCCTAACGTTGACAGCATTGCAACGAGTACCTTTGAAAAAAGTTAATGCAAGAGGGAAAAGTTCTGCAAGCGGAAATCCCCACTCTGATTCTGTGTCTTCTACTTCGTCGTTAGGTACCGTCTCACTATTTTCGCTGACCGTTGGAGTCAATGTTGTCCTCAACAAGTGGTGTTAAGACATCCGGCGCAGCCATGTTGGCACAGACATCCACGTCGTCTGTTTTGGACATCTCTCAGTTAATGACTTATGAGTTATGTACAGCCTTAAATGAATAATTTAACCTTGACTGTTGACAGTTCAAAGTGATTTTAATGCACACAAATGTTTCAAATTCAACTAAAAAAAAAAAACTTTTTTATTCTCTTATTTTCGAGCCTTCGTTGTTGGTATCTTCATTGGTTACAAAGTTTAAAATTCCGAAGTCACAAGAATAATTTACAATCATGTTCTGATTTAGCAGGATGGCAGGTGTACTTTTTAGAACGCCCTCTATATGGCTTTCTTACTTCATCATGGACGGCTACCTTCAATGAAGTTATGAAAAATACAGACTGACGCAAGTTTCTGCTTCATTCTACTTCAGTCAAGTTTGGCCTAATGTACAAAAGAGGAAACCTATTGTCACAATACTTCATGTCCCCTGCTGCAACAAGTTCAGTAGAAAATTTATTGTTTTTAGAGATGCCCCACATTATAGGCGTTGAGAAATACAAAATTATGAAAACGGTTTACATAATTTTGTATTTCTAGTACGGTACTTTTAAGTAGTAGCCTCAGTTCTCGGTTGAAATGCCGGGTCAGTTGATGAAATCTTTTCCTCATCCGTTTCTATTGTTTAGTACTTTGTTACATCCACATGGAGTGCAGGTAATACTCATTTCCTTTCTGATAATTTTTATATGTTGGAGATACTGCATTGTCTATGTTTCTTTCAGTTGGTTCATGATAAACTAAACTGTCATTTGCTCTCTGTGCCTTGGTTGCACGTAGGGTTACCATCTGCCCAGATTAATCAGGATTTTAATGTTTTGGAAAGGTGAAAAGTGAGCGTCAAGGCTGGTGAAACAAATTGACCTGATTCTCGAAACAAATATGGGCCTAACTGTTAGTCTGCACTGTTTTGGCGTGTGTCATGATAATTTCATTCACTATAATCACAAACTGGGTGAACTTTCCTTACTGATTAACAAGGCCTACTGTACATTAGGTTCCCCTTTTTCGGGGGGGGGGGGGGGAGGGGGACTTAGCAAAAAGAACCTCTCCCCAGATCAGTCTTTAAAAGTTATGTCCCACTTTAAACGTGGACAAATACGGTAGTAGGCTACCTACTATGCACCACGTCATCTCTGTCTAGATTGATACAGTAAATTTTAAATCACACTAACACCCTCATACAAAAGTGATGTGTGAAATGCTCAGTTCTGGTTAATAGTGACATATACAAAATAAAATTTTGGCTTTAAATAGCAATAATGCAAACATTTCTTTGAGCAAAGAATTTGATGCAATTGTTGCCTATAGAACTAGCTGATCTGGAAACCAAACTTGCAACCACTGTAGGATGTGTGTGGAGGGAGGGCCAATGAACCCCAATGGTAGGCCCAAACTATTGTTTCTGAAAATTTCTGGATAACTCTAAGAATAGACTACATTTTTAGAAGAAATTTGTGTCCCAGTTGTACACTTAAGTTGCACCTGAGGACTGTTTGGCCATGGGGGGAGGTGCACAGTCCCCTGCCGGCAGCAGCAGTTTTGCAGGGGGCACCATAAGAGGACCAAGAGCATCTGCAAAGCTTGGAAATGTGATGCTTGCCCTCTGTACCAATGGATGGTGGCACTATTAGTCTGTTTTTTACAATTCTAGCAGCATGTAAGTTATAGTAAGCACCATTTGAGCACCGCCCTATGCTCTCAGGAAAGATGCATCACACAGGAAATTCACACAGGAAATTCCTATGCTACATGGAGTTCAAAACACCGGGGAAGTGCTATTTCAGGGGGTTTGTTAAACAAACAAAAAATTTCTTGTTCACTACATGACAACTGATTGTGACACTCTGTGTAAATAGTCCTGCTGGTACTCAACCCCACTCCTAACCTAGATATTCTTTTGTTTTGTCATGCCGGTACTACCATTTTGGTCCCTCACAAAAAAAAAAAAAAATAGAAAAAAGATATGATTCTGCCAGGGCTAGCAACTTGCTTAAAGAACACCATTAAACCCAAAGAAAATAAAAAGATTACAAAAAAAGAATATTCATGTGCACTGCTTCAAACTGTTGGTTCATATTGGGATTATTGAAACATACACATTCACAAAATAATATCTACATAATAATATATTACTCTTGAATGTAAAGATACATCTTAGTCTCTATGACACCTCTAACACACCGAAGATGAAAGAGAAAAGAAAAATATTGCCTGTATCAACTTAAAACTTTCATTGGTCTCATTTTAACACTGTATAAGGTATTAAAGTTCTGTTTTTATTTAATTGATTACAACTCCTGGTACCAATAAGTAAAACCTTCTAATAACTTTATGAAATAAGCAAACAATTCCTTCTTGAAACAATCTCAGTAGGAAGGCTTGTAGTAAACAAAGGCATATTTTTAATGTTGAATTGAATGAGGTATTTAACTATATTGCACTTAAACCTCCTTCCCTGAAGTGCAATCAATCCATCATCTAAACTTTTCCACTCATACCCTCACCACAATCGTAAAGAGAGGTGACACATGACTTAAAACTAAACTCTATTAATTTTCAGGCAATTAATTGTGGGTCAACGTTAATTACTAGTCAGTCAGAGTCTTGTAGGAGCTCTATGTCATCGTGAATTAGATTTATTGATAAAAAACTGAGTGAAACAAGCTCTGATCACTGATGATATACTATGTGACTGATTTAAAAATTTCAATAAAAATATAGGAATCCATAAAACATAAAATGAAGTGAAACAATGGTCAGTATGGCATGTTTGCAGGAATACAAAACTGCAGGGTCGTTCGATTTAAACCAGGGCGGTTTAAACCGTGAGGTTTAAACTGGTTAAAACCTGGTTTAAACCAGGCAGCTTTGACCACCTACTACAAGTCAAAACTGGTCAAAACCCCTTCAGTGTTTAAATCAAGTCAATTTAATTTGAATTTGAAGAAAAAAAACATGCCAGTTACTCATGTGCCAAATAGTTGATTCAATTTCACAAAGATTCAGAAGACAAATAAGTCCCATGGGGGCTATTGAAGGCTTCTCTCTCTTTTGCCCCTTCAGTCTCAAAAGTCAAAACATCTAAAAATCAACACTCTTGCTGTCTTGCAGTTGTAGAATTATTGCATTGGCTTGATACAGTTACACTACTGCACAAACTCTGACACAGGATTCTTATGAACTAAAATCAAATTTCAAATTTATTCTTCATGTTGCCTATTTTGAACTCAAAATAATGAAAAAGCAAATGCAAGAATAACCTGATTAAGAATACATTCCCAGCTACCCACTCAATTACATGAAACCTAGAAAGTATCAACTGTCCCAATATGGATAGCCAAATCACTGGACATGCAAGGCGCAATGCCCAATGTAATTTTTTGACACTGTTAAACTCAAATGGAATAAATCTACTACTGAGTCAATTACTGAACTTGCTTTCACTACATTTGGAAAATCAAGCTCACACATGTGTTTATTAGCACATAGCCATTGCTTTTCATCAACAGAGTTACAGACGCCTGACTTTGATTATGGATTGTATACACAAGTATACACCATGTGCCTAGCTCAACATTAAAAATTGCATCCTACTTTTTAAAGAAAAATTGGTTATGAGGGCACTCTCCTTTTTTATTTTTTTTCTGTAATAGCCCAAAATGCTGTTTGTTTCTACAGGAGCACATTTTCAAGCATTTTTCTAACTTGAATCAGTTATTTTTATCTGAAAAATATCTTAAATTAATAGGTGCATGATGAAAACCTTGCTTTTGCGGGAGGTGACGAGAAGCTACTTTATTTTACTTTATTACCTGAAACACCTGAACCAGAGCTGTGATGAACAAATACCACAACAAATTGCTTGCAATCCAAAAAGTCAAACCAAATTACTCTAGCTCCAGTCACATAAAAACACAATCAATGACAATTTACAGCACATGCAAAATGTCAAGTGAACTACACATAATTAATGGAATAGTTAATTCATAATTATTTTGGGCAAAAGAATAACATTTTCAATCAAAGAAATTTAATTCAACCTTTTAAGGTCTTTCAAGGTCACATGATTTGATGTGTGCTCATGGGCAGTGTGACCTAAAATATTTTGACTAACAGAAGGTTTATGGGCTTTTACCAGTTGTGACCGGTTTAAACTTAGTTTTGACCGGTTTAAACCAGGTTTAAACCACTTTGTGGTCAAAACCGGTTTTGCCCATTTATATAAAAACCCTGCAAAATTGTCTTAGTTTATACTTCAGAAGATATAAATCACATAAACCATAAATGACTAACATCTTAGTTTGCTTATTTTGTGTGTTAAAAGGAGTCAAAATGGCAAAATTGAAGTATTACGTGACCAACATCATCTCCCACATGAATTATTCAGTGCTTTTAAAAGTTTTGATTCTTTTTAATGTTCTCTTGCTTCAATTGACAATCATACCTGATATTAAATATGAAAAGCAAAGGGTTTTTTCTGGGTATTCACTACAAGTGTGGGTGGAATCTTGATATTTTTCAAGATAGTTATTACCATTATCACAACATTATAACAAAAAAAGATATTTAAATGCAAGCAAACTGTACAAAATACAATACCATAAAAAATTTTGCCAGCTTTGAAAATATAGGAGCAAAATATGGAAGCAACATTCAATGAAAACCAAAGTTACTTTTCAGATTTCATATTTTCTAGTCTAGTTAAAAATCATATTTAGAAATCAATAGTCTCATCATGTAAGATAAAAAATAACAAAAATAAAAATGGTTATTTTATGAAATTTAATGGAAGCTGATGAATAGATACAATGAAGAAATACATCCAATGAATATAGTTCTAATATACCAAGTCTCCTCGACATTTAACAATAGTAATTTTCTTGGCATTCTTCTCCTTTTCTATTTCATTTCTTCTCATCTCCTTTTGATATTTCTCAAAAGTAAGCTCATTTGCTCTTTGTCCTGTTATACTCTTTCTCTCTAAGAACATGCCCATTGGTTCTCGGTGAGGGATAGCTATTGTCCGGTTCCATTTTGGGTCTTCAATACCAAGCAGATCTCTCACACATCCTGATATGAACTAAAATTCAAAGCAAAGAAAACTAAAATGAGAAACAGCTTAAGTTACTGTTGTGAGTATTTATATGATAAACAGCGGCTGTGGTTGTCAAAAATGAAAGTAAGACTAAAGGAAGTCACATCAGAAGACTCATAAGAAATAGTTTACAGAAGAGAAAGTGATCTTCTGTCAACAATTTGGCAGCAAGTATCAAAATAAAAGAACAATGTATACTAATGTTAAATTTCACAGTAAGAGAAGAAAAAGTAATTCATGCTATTGTCTAAGCTTTCCCAATGGTTATCACTGTGATATAAATATATGAGAAAGGAATGTTCCAGTTACAGTATAGCAGTAACTTAATTCAAAGAAAAAAGTAACTCATGACAATTACAAGTTACAACTTTGAAAAAGTAACTGTCAAAATGTTACCATTACTTTTCAGGCTTTTGTAAATAGTTAGTTTTGAAATGTGACTGACTTTGTTACACACTTTGGTGAACTGAAAATACAATAATGATATTGTCTCTTTTAGATGACCTTCATTGGTGATATCTTTCAATGGAATTCCTTGTTTCACAGTTTTTCACCATTCTTAGCATACATAGGTTAGACACATTTAAGCAAGTTTGATCCCTGAAAGTTTGGGAAGAAAAAAAGTGCCATCTTAATTGCTTTGATAAAGCACAAGCATACAAACCTAATGTGGCTGCTGAAAACATCTCATTTGCTTGAGTAACAGTACTGTTTATATGTAGACATTTAGTTTGCTACAGCTTTCTATGAGCTGTTTCTGAAAAAATGCCATTTTTAATACATTAAAAACAGCAACAAACTTGCAAAAAAACAAAAAAAAACGCTTAAATTGGGCCACAGAAAACACGATGGTGCATCTGTCCAATCACTGTGTGGTCCTAGGCCAGGAGTGGACTGAGACTTCTATGAGGCAGAACAGTGATTGAGTGACTATTCCACACTATTGTAAACAGTGCGTGGGTGTCCATCAGTTGGCATGTGGTGTACTCTAAAATTCTTGAAAAAAGTCTTGTCAGATCACAGGAATTGATCACAGGTATAGGTATGTGGTATCCAGCAATTTGTGTTAAAGTTAATTTTGTGATTATTTTAGCTGGATTTGACCATTTAAGAGGTTATCACAATTGTCTTCATATTAACAGACCACTAAAGTATATTTTAACCATGGTTGTTTGATTTAAATCACATGGATTAAAATCACTGATTTAAATTGCAATTTAAATCAAATGATTTTTTTTTTTTAAAAATCACTAATTTAAATCACTTTCTTACTGTTCCAGTTTTCATTTGAAAAATTGCTTCAGATAACTGAAATAAGTTTCCAAACCATCAATTCTGTAAGAATGAACACTGTAATTGATTGTACAGGTAAGACATTCAGGCTACCACCCACATTAAGAAGAAGCCTGAATGTGCATCTGTCACATTCTTTAAGCACTTACCTTGATATGATCAAAATCAGTAATTCCCAGTTGTGGAAGGTGAGAACCATCAACAAGTATCAATTTTCTACCATCTATAAGGTTTGTTGTGAAGCATTCCTGTTTGTAGGAAAGATAAAAAATTCTGTGCATAGCAAGTATGTACAAACCAAAGACACAGATAAACGAGAATGATGTTGCAGAACAATAAGTGAAGCACAAATTTTGTATGGCAAAAGACATTTTCATGAATCTGTGTAACACATATCGAAAAAATTTTTTAAGATATTATAACTATCAAACAGTTAAGCTTTGGAACATAGCATTCCCTGAATATTATCAGATTATATCTTTAATCAAACAGTTGCATTTACTTCTTTTTTCTCCAAAGATGTAGTTAGATATTGAAAGGACAAATTATCCAGATGTATACATGTGTATAATATACAGCAAATGTTGAAGGCAGAGCTGTTTTGCCTTACCGCATAATATTCCACCTGTTATTGTATGGCTTCATTTGTTCAATGTGTGAATAGTTACAGTGACGTCATTCTAGTATCTCTATTTCTATGAGGCAAATCCATACGATAAATTCACTGACATCTTCCTCAACAGTAACCACTGTTGAGTAATCACTGCACTGTAAATGAGATGTCACAATTGTATGGTGAAATAGATGAAAGGCTTACAAAAAGTTGGGGCACTGTCTTTTTCCTACAGTATAGTTGAAGGTGAAATTTCTTAAACAGCTTCACAATTGGGACATCTCAACTTGAAAATCAGATCAAGATCAGCAATTCTGAAGAAGTTTCAGTTCCTATTGAGGTTTTGCAGTGACGTCACATTCCCCATGGAAACGTCTTATTGGATAGAAAACAAAACAACATGTTCACATACTGTATGTGCATGACGCATTATACCATACAGTGATGTACTGCTGCTTACTACCAATGCATTTGCTCAGAACTGTCGTCACTTGCAGGAAATAGGTGGAACGTCATCCCGGGTTTCATGCCTCTCTGATTTGTACAGCCTACAGCTATGCAGCTGAGAACCATTTGCCTTCTATGACCAGTTATACAACGAAAAATATGAAAATATTGTAATAACCACCACACAGTGTTACTGAAACAGTGCAGTCTGACACTATACAGTTTCACAAAAACTGATTCCATCCAGTTTGGCAGCATAACAACAGTTGCTCACTATGACGTCACCTGAAAAACCTCTATGGTTTAAACAATCTGACAAACAGTAAGTTTGTAAGATTCGTATTGAAGTTTCCTCAGGATTGGACCCAAAGTTAGTATACTAGCACTACGAATTACAGATTCATATGTGATATTGACTTTCATAAAAAAATTTGTGTCTTAGAAAAACAGTACATGTATATTCACAAAAAAAATTCAACAGCATGAAAAAAGCGATACAGGTTCACTATATGATCT
This sequence comes from Stichopus chloronotus, assembly GCA_021234535.1. Lineage (NCBI taxonomy): Eukaryota > Metazoa > Echinodermata > Holothuroidea > Aspidochirotida > Stichopodidae > Stichopus > Stichopus chloronotus. The sequence goes on along the minus strand of CM037843.1, from coordinate 48,555,572 downwards.
AAGTCTGAGATCTTCTTGATCATGAAATCGAGAAATTTGTTCTAGCAGAAGCACATTAGCAAGAAGTTCAACAATGGAGACACTAATGCAGCTTCCCTATTAAGCCTATAAACTCTTCAAGGCTCAAATTGGGCAAACTTTAATAATGCATGAAGGCATAATGGGTAAAAGGTGTTTAAAATTTAACCTGATCTCAAAAATGGTTAGGATTGGATTGCACTGGGCAATTCCATACAGTGGCAGACAGATACCTGAAAATTCAAGATCCTTCAACATTAAATTGGGTGTCATAATAAAGATAAAAAACTTAAAGTTCTTCACATTTTACACAGATGTAGCCCACACATTTGGGGCATTTTAAGATTTCATTGTAGTATTTTTTTCTTTCTGACTTTCTGGCCTCCACCATTCTCTTTCTTCCTCTCTTCTCCACTCTCATCCTACTGCTATCATTATTTTAATTTTGTTTTAAAGTCCTATTAAGTTTACTTCATTAATTTACTAGAACTTCCGTCTTATTTTGTATATATTTATGCACTAACTTTTGGATGTCTCCTCAAGTTCAGAGCTTATGACCATCCATTCATACATGTATACATTACTACAACAATTACAACATGTACTTAATGATATATAAATCAACAAATCAATCAATTAACTAGTAATAAGTCAATTTGTCCAAAATGTGAGAGAGAAAAAAAATAGAAAAACAAAATCAACTATAAAATCACTAAGGCAGGTTTGAAATTTAGTTGAATATCACTCATGCTTTAAGCTTGTTGGTTCATAATGTTCGTATATATTTATAGTAGTAATGTGTGATACTTTGTTTTTATGTTCTCATAGCAACCCTTGACAGATGAGCTTGTGATGCTACCCCCAAAACAGTTACCAATTTCAGATCTCCTTTCAGGAGGAATGATAATTAAAGTGTTGATGCAAAGCAGGTTTGGTCCATCCTCAGAAATGGGAACAAGTTTGAAACTGAGCTCAGTGAGGTTAATTGAATATAAAATTAATTAAATCCTGTCACTCTGCAGGGTTTTTGCGTTACCAACTTGATAATTGAATGACTGTAACATGAAAAAAACAGTTTGTTAGCGCATTTGAGGCATGAAAACTTTGCTACTGCTTTGTGACAAATGAAGAACTCCACAGCATTAAGTTAGTAAACTGCATAAATTTTTTTCACTCTAATTATTTTTTATTTTGAAATCAATGTTATCCTTTTGCTTGCATAGTATATCACTATACATGAAGACTTGGCATACTGTATTCCATGGCACAAATTACAATATCAATGGAGTATGTGGTGGTAAATTACAAGCATGCAGTCTGGTGATATACAGGCTGTTCATTTCTACCAAAACCATCAGACAGAATTATGTCTTTGTAATCAGAGACTGATTAGACACATACAGTACAGTGTATGGGTCAACTTCTAAAGCTCTCTCAACAATAGATGCTAATGACAAAGGGAATTCATTTTCAGAGGCCATCCCAGAGGTTTGCATGATGCTGGTTAGTATTGCTGTAGTTACTGATCTGCTGTTAAGATGCTGCTGTACCTGAATCAGAGAGAATCCCATCTTCTTATCAACTACATCCACCCTGTACTGTAGGTTGATGTTCAGAAATCTGTTTCGAGGGTGTAGCCTTTCCTTGTGAATTTAAGTATTGGTGGTGTGGATTTAAATATTGGTGTTTGATTGCTATGTGAGTTATTGCAGTTCAAGGTGCAAAACTCCAAGTGTACACATCATTACTATACTACTATTATTTTCATATTTGTTCAATAGGTTACTTATGGCTTGTTGCATAAATACGTGTCTCAAATTCAACACTCAGCAGGGACTAATGGAAGACAAAGTACACATTCAATGCTCAACTGCAACACAGATTTCCCAGTTCAATACTTACAATTCAGGTAAAGGTAATTGATGGAATACAATTAATGTAGATGTAATTTAGTAATTTGACATCTAGTATTAAAACATGTGCAAAGTTGGGCAATTAATCTCTTTTACATTGACCTTTTCAATTAAATCGACCTTTTCCATGTTAAACATTATGCATATATTTTCCCATGTTCTGCAGGGAAATAAAGCAGAAAAAGCAAATGATACGATAGAATTGATACATGTCAAGTAACTTGTCTGCATGCAATTATTTTGGTACAAATTACTTCACATGTATGAGCTTTGCCTGTTTAATGTTCCATTAATTTGAATGACATCTTGCATGCTAATGTATCCAAAAGCCTAAATCCCGTTGATGGAACACTAAAGTTCGGCAGAGAACAATGCACCATAATGGAGTACAATTGAAGTTTCTTTGAATAAATTTGACATTTACGCAGAAAAAAGTTGTGCAAATTACAAACGGACAATGAACTGCTCAATGTTTCATAGGTACTTCAGGAGAGTAATAAAGATATTTTCCCAGGTTCTGCAAATAAAAAATGCACCGTGATGAAATACATATGAGCTAATGGCATGCTCCTCAATGTTGGTACTACGTTTTAAATTAACTCTCCAACACTGAGTCTGTGGTAACATTTCTGAAGTGAGTCTACTGTAAACTTCTTGAGCCTAACCAAAGTTATGTATGAAACTTCTCATGCACAGTCTTTCTATCTTTTCATATTTTGGTCATTGGGTGTTTGAAAATACATACAATACATGTAATCCAACCTGATCATATATTTATTAACATTCATGTACCATAAATAAGCATCTAACCCTATTCCCTAACCATGAAATGTATACACTACACAATCCATAAATTTGTCATTCAGTTTACTCAAACAACAAGAAGCCCATTCAAAAGAGGTAAGCCTGCCCTCCATTGTGACTGCTAGCTTGACAGTACCCGTCACTTCAGGGCATGGATTCTAAATTAGAGTCCAACATAATTCAACTCTGTAGGTAAACGTAAGCTAGTATCTAGGCTTAAAGGGAAATAGGGCGTTTGTTTCAGAGAAAACATCCATATTTTTGAAACCAATTTTTGTGGATGTAGAATGACAGATTATTCAAAATAAGGAAGGACAGAAGCCTCCTTTTCAAGAAATAAGCTCCTCACAGATAGAAATTCAGTTATTTGTTATTCAACACTAATTTGTTCACCCAAACTTTTCAAAATTCAAATGATGCATCTTCTATTCCTCACCACATGCATAATGTTTTGAGGAGATGAAGCTTTGGTAGATGTTTATTGATGAGACTGAATGGTTTAATAATGATTACTGCTACTTTCTTTTGTATGTCTTGTTGGGGTATTCTAAACGCCCTATTTCCCTTTAAATACTACAGTAAGTACTGCAACTGCAATAAAGTTAAAGATAAAAACTCATCACCCCAGACAATTTCAATTCTTCCAACCACCTACCTCTAGTCCCTCCCTCAGCCTCCACATGTGCAATCAAAACAATGGATCCCTGTGTACCCTGTGTAATACGAGCTGCTCTGCATCTTTCGAATTTGCTGGCAATCTAAGGGTACTGTAACTTAGAACCAGTTGAGAATTTTTCTTTCAGGAAGGTAAAAATATAGCTTAGGGTGATGCAATACAGCCTTTAAGCCTACCCAAGGAATCAGGTAACACGATAGTTTTCGCTGAACCGGCCTATATGACGGTTTACCTGTGAAACTAGGTGTCTTTAGTGATAAAACGTGTTACATCTCAGGAATCCTTACTTACTGAGGGCGACTTAATTCGAATGAAGTTAAAGAATCACATCCTTACCCTATACTGCGGGAATCCAAGAGATTCAATCCAGTCGGCAACTTGCTCACAGTTCCAATACAGACACGGTGGCTCATCAGCTGCCGCCATGTTGACAATGTGCTTAACGTTGGCATGGTAACACTAACAGCTGAACACCGCACAGGGGGACATCTGCAAATATTTTTTTGGTAATTGCGTAGGTTTGTATGTACGTTTTCCAACGATAGATGCAGTCAGAGGTGGCGCATAATACACGTCCATTGTTCGGGCTTAGTCCGTTCCGATTATCTGCAAGTAAGGTCTAAGTTATTTTCTCTCGTATTTAAATATGTAAATAAATAAAATATGAAAAACTCATGAGATAAATAAATTCAGTACATGATTTGTAGTTTGACGGTAACTGAAACCCCTGCACTTCTCACCAGTGGCGGCGCTACGGGGGGTATGAGGGGCAATTTGCCCCTCTAGATTGTTTCCTTGTCCCCCCCCCCCCAGTTGCTCTCACCCTTCCCAATCAGATCTTGTACTCATCCAAAATTAATCACAAAACTATGTATTGGCATTGGACTGAAATAAGAACAGCTTCCGGGGAACCATGATTGATTAATGCCTAATTTATATTACACAGGCTGCCAGTTTTCATATCATGCCCGTAGCCACTTCAACAGTAGGCCAGCCTGGTCAGACCATTTTTCTCTGAAATGTTTACCGTCCAGCATAAGGGAAGGGCGGGTAGGTGGTTGTTTTCCTAAATATAGGAATTTCGTTCTTTTTTTAAATATAGGAATGGAATGGAAGTGTATGTAGCCTATGTATGTGTGTGTGTGTATGTGTGTGTACTCTCGGTGGTACAGCGTAAATGTGAAATGGTACTCCCAAAGACAAAAGTTGGGAACCTTGGAGTACAGTCAACCGAAAAAAATAAATAATATAAAAATAAATAATATACCTCTCTTGGGGCTTAATTTTCCACCCACAGATATGCTAAAACCTCAGAGCTTCAGGGGGCTTCACCTCCTGGACCCCCACCTGGGCTTTGCCCCTGGACCCCACCAGGGGCCCTACGGCGGACCCCTGGACCCCACCCGCAAGGCCTCGCGCTTCGCGCTCGGTTTCGTGCTGCGCTCGAAAATCTTTGCCCCCCAAAGCATTTCCTTTTGTCCTCAGTTTGCCCCCCCTAGTCTGACATCCTGGCGCCGCCACTGCTTCTCACGAAGCTCAAAAAAATTGGGACTTTGTGCGACTTTCTTCGGACTCAAGAACTGCAGTCCCTAAGAATAAGGAATCTTTTTCTCTCTTTAATGGTGAAAGCAGATATCTCATTAGCAAGTTCCATTTGAAGGTTATGAATTTTTAAAAATTTGAATATCTTTTCAGAATGGTAGGCTGCATTGTATAGTAGGAAATTTGCGATGTTACAGGCACAACTAGGCCTTCTAGGCTACACTTGTATTTCTTTATTGACTGTCTTAAAGTTACGATGTGACACAATAAAAATGTGCAATATACCCAATCTGTGTTCTCTCTTGTGTCAAATTTCAAGTTTAAATCCTTTTCAATTATTAAAGAACAAAAGCGACTCCTTGCGATAACTTGCCTCTGTTATCATGGCATGTTTTTAGCCTTGAGGAAACTGGAAATCCTTCTTAATCATAGGACTCTTTCTTTCTTAAACCAGCAGTATCTTGACTGAGGAACAATAGAGTGGAATTTGGTTTAAGAATCCATGCAGTGAAAAGTTTCATCTGCCCCTTAGACTAAGGAAGACGGGGGATACCTACCCCCATATATCGATGGGTGAGGGACACAATATCAAAAGTCCACCTCAGCCCCGGCAAAATTTCGTAGGCCTAAAGGAGAAAGTTATGGCTCACGCTTTTAATGCTGGGGATATAGTAACAAGTGCCAGCGACACTTTTGGTTAGCGACTCATGAAGACGCTACCAATGCTCTTCGGGGAAATTTGTGTGACGAATTCGCCTGACGTGTTTATGTTGCAACGTCAGACACAACTAGACATCCCATGGCCAAATTTTCCATGCCCTTCGCGCGCAGTGTGTCATTTACCATTGACTGACTTACCTTGCCAGCCCTCAATTACACTATTCAAGTTCTTTTAAGTTACGAGAGATACATCCGTTGATTGTGGACTTGAAGCAACTCCGCAACTCCAATTGACTGAGGAACATGCCCCTCCTGTCCCCCCCCCCCCCCCTCTTTACGTGGAGTAACGGCGACGTGCAATTATCGTTAGCCTATAAAATTTAAGTTTGTGAGGTAAAGTCTTATTTTCCTACAAACTGACTGATTTATAGGCTATATTTTTTTTCTTTTTCACATTTCTTTATGAGTTAATTTCTAAAACATTCTATATCGCAATAACAAATTTTTAGCTGACACGGAAGTCAGTCAAAGACAAAGAAAGCGGAAAACATCCTCCGCACGCTCATGGTAAACAAAGAGATTGTGGCACATTCCGGACGCCCCCCTAACCATCGATACACTAATGAAATTACAATTTACTTGGAGAGGGAGAAGTGCGGTCAAAATTTTGTTGGTGGTCGTATATTTGAATGAATTGTTGATACACACTTACTTGGTTTTTGTTACATAATCCTAAAAAACATGTGAACATTTTTCCTCTCCCTGGCTTTTTCATCGTCAATTGCAAATCGCTTTTGATAATTCCGTCCCCAGAAGATTAATATTATACAACAGAAGACGCCTTAAGCTTGTTGCTTCTTATTTGCTTTGGTGATTAGTAGTGTAGCGAGATTGGTCACCATGCAGAGGCTTCATGGCCCGAATCCAATCCTGGAAAAATACACCTATATGCATTGCCCATACACACCTGAAGGAAGCGCAAAATCCAGGGCCCCCAATATTTGCAATTCAGTTTGTGTGTGTGTGTGTGTGTGGGTGTGTGTGTGTGTGTGGGTGTGTCTGTGTGTAATAGAGCAAACAATGTTTTTAAATGATGATACAAGTTACACCAAATTGCATTTGAGGGTATTGAAAGTACTTAAATACCTAAAAATGTTTTCAAAAATATTTTTTTTAATGTACTTCCCCCAATCCGGCGATCAGGCTCTGCAGTTACCCCCCCCCCCTCCTCAAAAACAAAACTCCTGTGTTGATTAGGAAGAAACACGGGATAGCCAACAAAGACGACAAACAGAGGTTCTTTCCGCCTTTGTCTCACTCGTTAAAAGACATATTTTTACAATTTAAGTCAATTACAGGGAAATCTGAATTTACACTTTAGACTATTTTTTTATGGAATTAGAGTTGCTGATGATGACGTAGTCGTTCAATCAAAAGTTTTCGAGAATCGCGATAAAATCTTATACCTCCTGTTGTGGTGACACTGCAATTAAGCCCGCCGCCAGGGTAATAGCAAGAGTCACTTTTTTTTGAGGGAGGGGGGGGGGGGTGCTGAAGGTCCAAAATTCCGACTGACTGGTTGTCTTTTCCAACTATGTGACGAAACCCACCCGAATAGTTTTCAGACACTGGGAACAGAGGGGGTAAAGAATTTAAAGGGATGCAGTCTTCACGTAAAGGGCATTCTTACGTGAAAAAAATATTACGAAACAAACAAAAGAAAAAGCTTGGGGAAGGGGGTGACTAACGACAGGACTATCTAAGCGGAGCGCCACCATTGGTTAGCGCAGAATGTACAAGAAAATTTTGGCTTTTCAAACCCCCAGATGGCAGGACATGGCACTTTCCGGATGCACTTGAGCTGTATGTATCCAGCCGTAAAATATGGGGCTCATGTCGGCAATTCCTTAATTCATGTGAAGAGAAACAATCTATGAAAAATGATAATGGATATAAGGCCGGCGGGTTGAGGTGATACAAGAATCGTAATAAATTACGTATCCTCTTCCATTTTTTTCTTTGAGAACCTGGTAAATACTTTGTGGCTGAACACATAGGAACACCGACACATAGATTTTTTTTGGGGGGGGGGCAGAAATTGTCTGAATTATGTTTGTGACAAATTAGCGACATCACTATAAAAGCGGAGCACCACCATTGGTTGATGCGGAGCGTAGAAGAAAATTTCGGCTTTCCAAAACCTTCAGATGACAGGAAATGGAGCTTAGGAGGAGTACCTGAGCTGAATGTACCCAGCCCAAAATATGGATATCATATCAGCAATGTTCTCAACTCATGTGGAAAGGAAAATCAATCTATTGCAAATGGTAGTACATATCATGTTTTTTTTTAAGTGGCACCAAGATAGCAATGATCAGGCATCGTCTTCTTTTATTTCTTTTTCTTCTGAGTACTCGGAAAATACTTTTTGTTTAGCACATCGGTGTCCAATTTTTTCTTCACTTTTATTTTTTTTTTTTTGGGGGGGGGTTGTTTCCCCGAATTATGTTTGTGACTAAGTGGCGGGATTACTGTCTAAGCGCAGAGCCACCATGGCAGGAAACGGCACTTCCGAGTGTACTCGAACTTGTAACTAAGGATATCATGTCTGCAATTAATCAGTTTGCTCGAAAGGAAAAATGAATTGATAGAAATCGATAATAACAGTGTATCTAAGGTGATTCAAGAATCATAGTAAGCTACACATCCTCTTCACTTTATTTTTTGAGTTCTTGAAAGATATTTTTGATGAACACTTTGGTGCACAGGTGCCTAGAAATTGGACAGATGCAGAGGTTGTTTGAACTAATTACGTTTGTTACTATGTAGCGGGGTATCTTAGCGGAGCGCCACATTGATTGGCGTGGAGTGGACAAAATAATTTCGGCTTTTCAAAACCTTCAGATGGTAGGATACGACACCTCCTGGGTGAAATAATGGTGAAAAAAGTGCCCTACCTCTCTCGTAATCCTGCCCATGGTGCTGAATCAAGGTTCAGCAATAGTTTCAGACACATATTAGGCCTACATATGACGTGTGATGAGGGATAAAAGAACGAATCATGTCCGCTAAGGTAATAATTTAGAAGAGTTCATGGACGTGAACGTCCCAAATTTTACTAGAATATTGGCGCTCTGCTTAGATAGCAAACAAAAATAAAAAGATAGGAATGCATGTCTGAGATGGTGAGAAGCTCGCAAACTGTCCTACATTCACATAGCTGTAGTTTTTGTTTGATCTTCATTTTTTGGTGGTTCTCCTTCATACAAACTCTGCCTTGAGCCGTAAACAATACTGCACGTTTTTCTTCTTACTTTATGTACCTATGTATGATACTCACATTCCACCGAGTATAGCCCGAAGCACCAGTGTCTTTTATGTGTACACTGAAGCATCATCAAGGTGTATTAAACTGTATGTGTTTGGCTGACCAGGGAGGTGCTATTGAGGAGATGTATTCCTTATGACTATGGTTTACGCTGGCAAGGTCACACAGTAATATGTATTTTCTGTCCTTCTTGACATCTCTGTTAGGCTTATGCAGGATTAGAAAGTAACCACACTGTGGCAGTTGTTATCTGCTACCATCACAGTGAAACTTGGAAGTGTTCTCCACTGCACCAACATTGCCAGTTCCTCTGGAAAATGTTTACTCCACATTCCAGCGCTCGATGACAAAATTAAGATATTGAGTTGTACATCAAAGCATGAAAAAGAATCCATACTTGGCTATTTCAGGAATCCTCCAGAAAATTTCTCACAAACTTAGACTTCTGTCTGTTCAGCTCATTTCCACGATATATTTCATATGAAAAGCCTAAATATATTCATTTACTTCAGTTAAACAGTGTTTCCGTTTTCATGCTAATGTTTTAACGTCTTGTTCTGGGCTGGCTATTTGTTTAAGGATTAGGCCTAGTTGACTAAGGTCTGACAGATGTTACTGGTATTGAACTGGAATTGCCAAATAAAGGAATGAAGTACGTTTGACTTGAGCCAATAACACAGCTATCTTCACTCTATTTGGTGGGTCTAAATGTATTGGAAATAATTAAATTTTCTGTCCAATCTCCTTCTCAGGAGCAGCTTCTGATCTGACAGAGAATGCCCATCCCATTCAAAAATTTTTAAACTTCAAGGAGGACTTTGACAAGTCATACCACAGAGGTTGAATCGGAGGTATCCACTTGTTGGTACCCCCTTGTTACATGGAATCAGTTTGGTCTAGTAATAAGGTGAATAAAGGTAAATGGCAGAATGATCAGACAAAAATAAACACACAAGGGAAGAGAGAGATTTAGAGTTTCCATTGTATGGTATCCATGTTTGTGATATAATTAACATTAATGATTGATTTGTTCATAGTCAACATGTAATACTAAGTGTTACAGAAACACTTTTATTGAGATACAAAACATGCAGGGACATCCATCATGCTAACAATTAATGTAATTTGTTTCCTGATCAGTTTGGTTTTGAATAACCTTGGGTTTGATGTATAGAAGTAATAAATTGATCACATCATATATCAAACTTCTACTGCTAAGTTTAACTAATGTTGATTTGCACTTGTACGAACATAACAAGACCAACATGGTTAACTTGAGTAACATTTCAGTCTCATGACTTCATGTCAATTACACAGTTTCAACAAACCAATCTTACCACAATTGTTAATGCATCAAGCCAACAATGTGGATACTTTTTAGAGATTTTGAAATCTTATCTTCTAATGTACCAGTTTAACATTTGAGTTTTCATTTGCCGTGCAGATATCCTATTTTTTGTGGTGAACATCAAATTATTAAAACCTTCTCTTCTTATTAATTACTTGTGCTTCAAAATGTTTGAATGACTGGACACACAAAAGCCCCCTGTATAACACTGTGGGAAGACAAACCATAGTAACCTGAACTCTTCATATCATTAAACAATACCAATGATTATTTCTTGCTTTACATATGTAGATCCATTACTATCTTTCTAGGCACTATATTACCCTGACATTTTAAATAGTAGTATCATCCATGTTATAGTGATGCTTGTAGGCACTTCATACTGACACAGTGGTATGTCCTGAGTACTACAAAAACAAACTGATCATTTTTAATTTTACAAACAACAAGATCTAATTTATTCTTTAACTGGTCTGATAAACGTCCAAAATATTGATTACACTAAAATAAATCCACAGAAAGACAGAGCAGAGTCATACTTACATCAGATCATTTTATATGATGCATGAAATGACAAAACAAATGTTCTAAACATTATGTGAAACAGTCAGAGTTTTACTGTTCAATGTTATATTTCATGTAACATGACTCATCCTGCAGACTGCCAGATATTTATCTACATATTCACTTTTTTTTATGGTATTCCACATGCAGAGCATTTTATCTTTGTAAATTGTTGCAAGTCCAGGAGTTCACTATTTTCACCATTCTAGGTTCTACTCCATAACTTCTACTAAAAAGTGAGTCAGTTATTAACTGAGGTACATGGATTAATTCAGTTAATAAATCCTGACCTGTTTCCTACCTTTAAAGCCAGACTAAAAAAATCCCCAGCAACTTTTATTTTGCTTTTTCCTGCAACTCACTGGCAAGCTTAATGCAACTTTTGAAATAAGATTGTAAAGTAAATGGTCTCCTCTATAAAAGAAATGCCGGTATCCATCCACCTGTTTAAAGCATACTCCCTAATTACTGCAAAATATACTTCTCATTCTCAAAACACATTTCTGCTGAACTTATCCTTCATTCACTAATCAGATACTTCCGGTTTCTGTGACAACTATTCTACTATGTTATGCAATTGCGTGAATAGTTTGATGTGAAATACCATTACAAGGTAGACAATATCAACTGAATGCTTAAGTAATATGAGAAAACACTATACAAAAACACTAAGTAAAAATGATTGTGTCAGTTACTCCATCTTCCACTGCATAACAGACATATCACGGCCACCGGTGGATACCAGGGTGTGGTCATCAGGAAAGAAATCAACACACGTCACATGACTACTGTGCCCTGAGTAAGCATTACATTCCGTCTGTTGTGATAAAATCAAACAAAAAATATAAAAGGTACACAAGTACAAGGCAAACAATAACAGAAAGATTCATAAGGTCATGTAAATATTGAATCATATGGACAGATGAATACCTGTAGAAACACTATCAGTAACTGTAAGCAGAACATTCATACAACCACTTTATGAATTTAAGTCCATCTTCTAAAGGGACAAGATAAAATAACATTTGAGCACCATCCTCATGATGACTTTATTCAAGCACCATCATGTAATAACATATATACACCACCATCTTCATTTCTTCATTCAAACACCCACAAATAACCACAAAGCCCAAAGGCAATTGTGGTTTTGATGATTCACTTCTGAGTATTTTGAATGTCTGGCAAACAGCACATAGTGAGGATACGTTGACCCTAAATGATTTTTTACCTTGAACAAAATCAATAGGCCTCTTGCACCCATAAGGTGCATCTGAAAATCAAATATGACATCTATCCAAACTTCTCTTAATGTCTACAAGGATTTCACAACTTGACCCCAGTTGACCGTTGACCTCAGCAGAAATCAGTAGACTAGTTTTACCTAATAAGGCATCGTTTCAAACTCCATATCAGTTCTGTAGCAGCTTCCTTTATTGCAATATCATGTTCAGAATATTTCAACAATTTGATCCCTTTGACCCAGAGTGACCTTTGACCTCCACTAATACAACAGGATTCTTCTACTTAATGTAATACATTCACAAACTAAATATCAAAAGTTTCCATGATTCCTACCTTAAGATATTGTGTTAACAAGATTTTCAGCATCTGCCTTCTGTTGACCTTAGATGACCTTTGACCTCCACCAAAAACAATAAGTTTATTCTTTTCAACATGACCAATCTACATACCAAGTATGAGAAGTATCCATCTTCCTATCTTGACATATTGCGTCGACAAGATTTTCAGTGTTTGACATCTGGTATCCTCAGATGACTTTTGACCTCCACCAAAAACAATAGGGTTTTTTCTCTTTATGTCCGGCATCTCTGTACCAAATTTGAAAACTGTCAGAGTTTCCCTTCTTGAGATATCATGATAACAAGTTGGGCATCACAAACACACATGCGCAATCATGACCGCATAGGTTTCTCTTTTCATGAAAACTAATAACATACACACAACCATCTTGATGACTGCAACTATTCATACTTCTAAAGCAATAAAAAGACACACACCTACAAATACAAACTTATCCTTGCAGCAATAACACAGTCCTCAATACAAAAATGATCTACATGACATTAAATTAACATATGTATTATTTTGTCTTTGCATTAAAACTTCTCTTACCTTGGGGTGGGATGCTGGACACTTGAAAAGTTTGACTTTCCCAAAATCATCACCCGTGGCAATGATAGTCCCATCATGTGATCTGGCGACTGTGTTTACATCAGTACCATCACTACCCTCGGGCCAGATACCTGCACGGAACAAACCGAAAATGTACAAATGAAAGACAACAAATGCAGGCAGAACCATAAAATAACATAAAATATGATTATTCTGTATCAGGTGATTCTCCAAAACTTCTTGCTTTGGAAATTAACTAGCGACGTGCTCACCTCATATAACCTATGCATTACCGTATTGACCATGGTCTAGCATCTGGCAACTTTGTGTGTGTGTGTGTGTGCATCTGGCTACCGCCCTTCCGTAATTCCCAGGGAGTACATGCTGTGAATTAGGGTATCGCACTACACAAGTATACATCTTCTGCAGCATGTAACTTTATATATGACAGGGAGTACAGTGGTGTTACGTTGAGGGTGACGTCACCCAACTGTCTCAGTGACAAGCTACTGTAAAATACAATTAGTATGATCTATCCACAAAGTTCCTCCCCAACAATACACAGCAGGCATACTTTCAGTACTCTTCAATTTTGATACTTAATCACAAAAAAAAAACTCATTGGTGTTCAAATCTTATACACAACATGTTACACATGTCATGTTAGCCAAACTATAAAATAGTAATTTTTTAGAGTCAAAATATACAACAGTGTCTTGTGACAAAAACAGAAAAGACAATGCAAGACCTGCCAAAGATTTACAGTGATGGTATACTAATGAGGTGAGGTGTACATCAAATAGCACAACCGCTTTGGTGATTCCACATGTGATTGCCAAAGTGAACAACCCACCATTATTGTAAATTGAGGACTTACATTTCATTTGAAGAAACATTCATGTAGACTTTTGGTAATCACTGTTACCTGAAGTACTAGTAGAACCATTTGCAGAACTGGTTACTAACCGAACCTTGCAACCACCACATAACAGCCAGCAGACAAGAGCCCAAGGGCACTGTGGTTCCTTGCACAGATGGAGAGCACATAATGTAAATTGTGAAGTAAAAGGAAGCATATAGCATTACTTTGTATGATAGCCCATATGGTCCATTTCTGACCATGAACTCTCACTTTTGTAACATTAAATTTGTAGAGAGAAAAACATATTTCATGCTTTTATAAAATGGCCCATTTCAGACATTGGAACCCAAACATGACAAACATGCACCCACATGGAACCACTTCCATAGCACTAATGTGACCATCAACAGTGTAATACATGCAATCTGTAAGAGAAGAAGCATTTTGCATGATTTCACAACAGACTATGGGCACTATGGTTCCTGGTACTTGAAATACATATACTGTAAAATGATATGCCTGAATTCATAAATATCAAAAAAGCCATTTCAATTAATGCAATGAATTGCAGATGTTGATTTAGAACTGCAATATACAGCAATACCCCATTCATTTTACAAAACACAAACAGCTGCAGATCTCTGCAAATTGCAATAAGGCTTATCACATCTATGTCCTTTTAAAGTCCATCAATCTGATAGCATGCCCTGGAGGGAACTCCTGGGGTCTACCTGTAGTTTAAACTGGTAAGAACACCAACTGACTTATTTTCTTTCCCTGTGTTCTGCCCTCTTCACTAATTGAAAAGACACATGAATGAACACATTAGCACTCACGCACGATGAGGTAAACTGATCCAGCCAAAACTTGTCTGGTGTGACCACCTACAGTACTGCATAACAGCACATTGCTGCTTCCTCATTTGATCAAGAAACTGCTAACTCAAGCAGTACTTCCATGATGCACTGGAGGGGGACTGATGGAACATATGAGTATCCATAGCATAACAAGGTTTTCAGACTTATGCCCCCCAGTTCCCCCAGATGACCTTTGACCTCCACCAAAAACAATAAGGCACACCTTCTCAATATGGCAAACCTGCATACCAAGTTTGACTTTCATCTGACTTTCCCTTACTGAGTTACAGCGTACCCAAGCAAAACAGACTTTTGCCGCAGTTCCCCCAGATGACCTTTGACCTCCACCAAAAATGATAGGGCACACCTTCTCAATATGGCAAACCTAAATACCAAGTTTGACTTTTATCTGACTTTCCCCTATTGTGTTAGAGCGGTCCTAAGCAAGTGTCACAGATGCACACACACACATACACGCACACACACACACACGCCAACCTGACTGCATAGGTTCCTTTGCTGACGCAAGGAACCAAAAAGGGAGGGTACCAGTCACCAACTGGACTTGGTTGAGAACCAACAAACAGGATGCCAAACAGGCGACATGTACCCAAGAAGAGAAAGGTTCTGGGGAATGTGGCCTCCAGTGCTGAGAGAACTAAGTCGGTAGTTCCAAAGAAGGTTTGAATAACCAAAGCTCACTTTGAGTTAATTCTTGTTTTACCTCTTGTGTTTTTCAATATGCTTTTGAATAGGCCCTAAATGTTACCTATCACGTTTTCTAGGTAATTTGGTTACTCTGTATACAGGAAGTACCAATAACTACAAAAGTGGATGGGGCTCAACAATTGAAGGGCACTCTTAGAAGTCTCCGGGCATGCATTTTCAGTGTCCCCACCAGGTGTGTGAAATCTACTCAAATATATCACCTTCTAACAACAAAAACCCCCTCCCTTTAGACTCCTCCCCAGACAACAAATCAGTTATGTCCCAGTCTTGCCCCCCCCCCCCCCCCATTAAATGTGTACTGACTTGACCACCCAAACAACAACTCCAGACAGACAGCCAAAACTCTCCAATGCACATGCTATTAGGAAGACGTTCACAGGTTCGTGCACACATGGCCAAAGTTCCAATGAAACAGCTGTTTACAATGAACGAGGCCAAAACTTGTAAAAAGTCTGACAGAATATGCAAAACATCAAAGGGCTAGTTCAGCCGTGGAATATATAGGAGAAAATATTCGTCTGTGTAATATCAAGCAGCCATCATCATGAGGAAGAAAAAATACCTTTGTTCAAACAGATGTTTTCTGTGAGAATAAGTGAGCTTCACATATTGGACTCACAAAACGTATCTAACCAATCAAACAGCTTTGTTATTTAATATTATTAATAGAACTCACCTTTGCATGAAAGTAGTTTGTATAATGTAGTCAGTAATAATTTATACGGTTATAGGGAAGCTTTTTAACTTGAGAAGTCTTCTGTAACTCTTTGAGAGGTTCTGATGGCACATTGTGTATTGTTAAAACCAGGAAGTCAGAGGATCAAACTAGTGGAATAATGTTTTGATCATATGTAAACAATACCAGGTTTGTCACTTCTAGGGTTAGGCTTATGCTCGATTCTCCAGCAAGGCAACTCTACACTAATCCAACATAGAAAGTCTACACTAATCCAACATAGACTTGAGATGAAGTTGAGTCATTCTAACCTCATGATGGGGCCTGACAGTTCAACCCATTCCCGTAACATACACACAGTATGTATAACTGTTTTATCCAATGACTGATTATCCAATGTTTCAGCCCACCAAACTGCCACTTCTGAGGGATAGCTTGTGCCACATGTGTGTCTCTGTGATAAAAGTGCTGCTTGATGATTTGGCAATAAATAACTACACTAGATGATAACAGACTATATCTCATCTGTGATAGTGTCAACCTCATGTAACACCACCACTGCTGTATACACCTTGTGCTGTCTGTAACTTATTAATGACATGGAGTCCTAGCTCACAGGTTTAATCTGGTTCTCTATGCATAACCTACCTATGACAGGGTATCCTAGCACACAGGTGTACGTCTGCCACTCTGTATCCCTCAAATCTTTAACATTGACATTTTGCTTGCAGGTTTCAGTGTCCCAAAAGAGCATTTCATAATCTCCTGAGTTTGATTGGAGTATTTTGCCATCAGAGGACCAATCAATGTGAGTCACAAAACTGGAATGGCCCTGAAAGATAAACAAAATACAAAAATAAATTAATAAAATGTGTAACTTTATTTGTAATTCAGACTTTTTCCTATAGTAAACATGGAGTGCCATCCTTACACACTGCCTCATGGGATAACCCTAAAAATTTAACATTTGTCTAATTGCATCCTAGTTAATACGTTATTAAGAATATCTCAACTTTTTGATGTGTGCAGTAGTGTTCACAACTTGGTCGAAATTGTGAGTCACTAAAGCAAAAGGTTGGTTCTTAACCACTAAATAACTTTTAGTTAATTGAGTTTAATTTTGTTCCTCCCTTTGCATCAACCTTGTTTTTATCTTAAAGCTTTCTATTCTTAGTGCCTGACTGTAACAACACAGTTGAACTAATTCACCTCGTTTTTTAAAACTATTCATACTACGAAAAAGCAACATTCCTACATAGGCATATTTTATCACATACAGAAAGGTAAACTACATTCATCTCGGTTAACACATTTATTTGCAATATTGGAACAAAGCATTCACAATATTCAATAATCCCTAACATGCCAGTGCTAGTGTACATATCACTAACCATTAGCTTGACATGATGGTGCCATCTCTTTGATGTCATTTTCATTTTGCATAAAAAAAAAAAAACGATTTGGCTATCACTTATCTTAAAATCAAGTCAATCGATAATTGAGGAGTAGATTAGGTTAAGATTGCTGGCACTGAAATCACCAATTGTTTGACTCAAATGATTAATCAACGTGTAATTGTACATCTTTAAGTGAACATTTTTCCCTTGGTTAACCTCAATTGACCCTTGGCAGTCCACCAAGAAAAATGCTACCTTGTATTAACTGACAAAAGTAATAGGCCAATATAAGGCCAAAAGTTGAAATCCGTTGTAATGGTCATCAGTTTGTATGATTTCCGTACATGGCTTTGTATAAGCTACATACTATTCTTCAAAAAGGTACACCATTATTTGGATTTAGCTATTAGTCAGGTAGTTGGAGAAGTTTACTAATAATATCTACCATCATACCTCGCAATTGGGTTTATGATAATGAGTATAAGATCTCCACATTAGCTGACGTACCACACACACAAGAGGAAACTTTTCTATAGTTTGGTCCTGAAACAAACTGACTGTTGTTTCCTAACCTTCTTTTTTATCTCCAAAATTAGTGAGCCATTACCCTCTATAGTACCTGAAAACTGATGGTGTCTATCAAATTTTACATGTATCCTGTGTTGTGACCTAGTCATAGTCACATACTTACACACATGTATCAACTGTTCAAACTTCAGACATTAACTTTTTGGTTTGTTATTCTCCAGCCTCAATGGTTATAGATCTTATATAACTCAATGCTTTGTATTAAGATGACAACTGATAACACCTCACTGATCTTAATCACCACAGTTTATCAACTTACAGAACATTTTCCAACTTTTGTGTATTTTCTTCCATCTTCTTCCACAGAATAAATGTATATGAAGTTGTCATGTGATGCTACAGCAAGGTGGCTACCATCTACAAGACAAACAAAGCAATAGTAAATGCACTATACAGACATTGACAGACAAATGTAAGGCATTTGCAAAAGTCCACATACATCCATAGCTATCGGCACATATCAATATACACATGAGCAGACATTCACAGGCATCCATCGACATCAACAAACAAAAGCAGTGGACATCCATAGATAATAGCAGACATTTACATTCATCCACAGACATCAGCAAACATCTACAGATATTCATAGGCATCCAGAGACATGCATAGGCATCCAGAGACATCCATAGGTATCAGAGACATTCATAGACATCCAGAGACATTCATAACCACCCATAGACATTCATAGGCATCCAGAGACATTCATAGGCATCCAGAGACATTCACAGGCATCCAGAGACATCCACAGGCATCCAGAGACATTCACAGGCATCCAGAGACATTCATAGGCATCCAGAGACATTCATAGGCATCCAGAGACATTCATAGGCATCCAGAGACATTCACAGGCATCCAGAGACATCCATAGGCATCCAGAGACATCCATAGGCATCCAGAGACATTCATAGGCATCCAGAGACATTCATAGGCATCCAGAGACATTCATAGGCATCAGTAGACAACAGCAGACATTGGGATACATCTTCGCCCATCAGCAGACAAGAATATAAACACTTGAGGGCATATGACACACACAGTACTTAGTATTTCTGCACACTTCTAAAATTAATGATGTTGCAAACATCAGTAAAATTCCTTCTGTGTTGAAGCATTTACATTTGGGAGCTTACTACTGTGTGAAGGACATGAGTGTTGTTCTGTTTAATAAATGTCAATTAAAAACAGTAACGCCACACTACGTAAACGCACAATGACAGAATGGGGGGTGGGGGGTGGAGATCAGTGTCAAATTAACGAGAGCGTACTTTCATTGAAGAGTTTCAAAGCTGACGTACTATATCAGGACTTGTACTGCCATAGAATTGTTAAGACAACAGTTTGAAGGTAGCTACATATCATCATCTTTACTGCGACATTATTTAAGGTCGTAGTTACCTGGAGAGTATCTAATGATATCATGCTGTTCGTTGCCATCTGTGTGAACTGTGACTAAGTCATGGCTGTCAGCATCTAGAACCATCCATCTACCAGTCTGGAGACCAACAGCGATGAAATTACCAGATGGATGAAAACTAACCGACTGTATAGGATCCTAACAGAGACAGAAAACAATGTGAAGCGATACACTAAAAGTTGGATTAGAAAGGGTTGCAATGGGTACAACTAATCACCTAACGTAGGGTGTAAAATGTACTTATGACCATGTAGGGAGGGATGTAATGGGTATGTACCTCTGACTATATACTGGGTATTTGTGACTTTCTATGGAGGGGTGCAATAGGTACTTATAAGTATGTAGGGATGGAAACAGCTTATTATTACCATGTGGAAAGGGATACTGTGGATGTTACCATGTAGGGAGGGATAAAGAGGTATAGTGGGTTCTACTATACACTGAGGGGAGGGATATAGTCGGATGCTACTTATCAGTAAAGGGAGGTACCAGTCCGTACCTTCCATGTGGGAAGGAAGTTCCAATTTTCTGTGTACTAAGTCATCATTTAATGGAGAGAAAATGTGAGATGGGCGCTACATTTACGAGGAGAAAATTGGTTCGATTGAACACTTACAGATGGTTGAGGGGGATGTACCCACCTCATATTTACAGATGCAGAAAATTCTGCTGATGTAACTGACAGCTAAAAGCTGATTGATTTGGGAGAAGCCAATAACAAAGAACTGCATCTCTTTTATGACTTACAGTAAAGACAATAACTGATAAAATTAAACAATGTGATAAACCACAAATAAACTGGCCGATGAAAAAATTTGAAGAAAATTTTGGAATAAACTGCTACTGGAAAATCACCCTATCATGAGACTCACCTCCAGTGTCTTTGACCATAGTGGTTTGTGTGACTCGATGTCCCAGACCACCAAGCGTTTGTCATATGCACCAGTGGCAAACATTCCTAAATTAGGGTTTATGCCAAGACCCCACAGTTCATCTGTATGACCCTAAAACAGAGTGATGGTAGAATCTAATGTAAGTACAGTACTGAATGAATAATAATGATAGTGGGTCATCTAAGTACTCCATGAGTGATGATAAAAGCTCATGCAAGTGCTGTACTCCATGAATAATAACAGAAGCTCATGTAAGGACTATAGTCCATGTAGTGCTGATCTGTTTGTGACTCCTACAAGGGAGACAGAACCGAGTCCATGGAGAGATAGGCATTGCAAAATAAACATTGAGTTGAGATATAGTCTGGAAATGATTAGCTTGATAACAACTTGAAGAAGAAAAACACTTAAAGTGATTACGTGCATTGGCAAAAAGTAAAATCATTGAAATTTCATCTCCAAAAGTTTGGTAAGGCTTTCAATTACACCATTCAGACAATCTGGGAAAATAAATAGGTTTCAGTTGGTTGATTTTGCCATATTATTTCCAATTCTTCTAACATAAAGACAGGAAGTGTAGAATATGACAATGTAGTGGTTGACAGTTTTCATTTAAATCAATGGTGCGCTTCTTTGAGCAAGCCAATGGGAAGTATACTAGTATTGAATATTCAATTAACAACTCAGGATCACTGACGTCGCGGGCAAGGTTGTGTTCAGTTTGTGGGTTATTTGTAAAAACAGTGTTTCCTTCCACCAAATACTACAATTCCCAATACGTACCAAGGAGTGACGACTTGAGTAGTATGTTTTTGATACACTAGTGAGACCTGTACTTTTGCATATTCGTTATGTAGACAACTATAACAAGAACAATTAATTTTCAAAAAAGATTTCTGTTTTTTACTGTTTTTATGCCAATCCCGTTGCTTTTCAAAGTGGTTACTGTCATTTTCTTTCCTTGAAAGACATAGTCCGTTCATGTAAAACCTTGTGTGTACATTTAAAAATAAAGAAAAAGTTAACATCAAACATACTCTTATCTTTTTGGTTTTTCAGTACACACACAATCACTTTAAACAAAAATAAAGTCAAAACATAACAAGGCCAATTGCGAGCGATGACGTTCTATAAAAAATTTAACTAACACCTAAAATCAATTGTTCAATTAGTACTTATGACAATCAATTATGACAATCAAAAAGATGACTAAGATGATGTTAATATGCTTAGACAATTGAAGGATGACATCATAATGTATGAAGACCAGTGAATCCAAGACTTCATCTTACCTGTACTACTGCCTCAAACTCGCCGCCAATCTCTCCTTTAAGAATGGCATTACGAGTGGTTCCAACATAAACCAATGATTCATTGGCTGGACAAAGCGCCCTCACTGGTCCAGTTTCTTCTGGCAGCTGGAATCAATGACACGGTATGATTGATGTTGAATCAAATTGGAACTTGTCAAGTGTTGAAAACCATCATTTAATGATAGTTCATACAGTGTTGCATTACACAAACATAACATCTAATGAATGCACATCCTACCAAACTTTTCTAAGTCTCTGTAACTAACCACAGATAGTCATGACGTGGTCCTTAATTTGAATTTTTATCAGAGTAGCATTGTCACAGAAATCAACAATTTAGCATATTCTGTTCTGATGAGAGTACAAGTTATACATGTGTGGTGATCTGCAGTAATAAGCTTGTCCCTTCACTTAATATTATGATTGGAAAGTGTATGTACTACAGAGAGCCTGAATTATAGTATTAATGTTGACACAAAATACAAAGAGCATAGGCTATCTATGGGTTATTACTTACCCCAGTGTATATAAGTCATACTAGAGCTAGCCTCAAATATCTACTGACATACAATTCTGGAGGAGATTTGTGTTTGGTTAACTACATTAAATGACAGATATTTAATTCACTGATAACAAACTGGCCCTACACACTGCATTCTCATCAAGCAAGTTGTATCATATAGAAACAGCATATGTGAGTATTATAGTAACATTAGTACAACATCAAACAGCACAATAAACAACATGCTAGATCAACTATGGCATGAACTTTTCTTCAATAGTGTTATGAACCACCTCAGGGAAAGACCCAAATTTTTCTTCTTATTATAAAATGGTTTCTTAATTATAAGTATCAACTAATCCTGCTGCAAAAGTTGCACATTTTGCAGAAATGTCACAAAAGGCCATGATTACTAAAAAAGAGCCCATTTGATAACTAAAAAAAGACATTTTTTTCCAATCAAATTCTGAGTGAGTTTGGGTAGGTTGCCCTTTTTTCAGGCAATCAGAGCAAGCATGTTTACTGCAGTTGCTGATGTAAATATAACATTGTAAACAACAAAAGGAGAGGTTCTGGAGAAAGACAAAGTGTTTTGCCCATATTACATATTTTGGTGATATTAAGCCATTACAACAGGATGCATGGTTGAAATGGCTTCATTCAGTTCATGTGTGGAGCAATTTAGGTGATGGTCAGGCAGAAATCGCCAGAGTATTTGGGGAAGAATTCAGTGAAGTTTACAATGGTTCAATGTTGTATTATTTTTTAAATGAAAAATTTTATTTGTGCTTCTACAGCAGGGCAATGTTAATGGAAACTTCTGCACCTCAGATAACCTTTGAACAAAGGGACATAGACTGCAGACCATTAGACCCTTTGTTATAATTTTCACATTCCATAAGTTCTCCACTCTCTCCCCCTCCTCCCCCAAAAAAAAAACTGTTAAAGTCTAGCCTTAGTCCTAACTTGATAACTTGGTGTACAGGCCTACAATTTTGTGGATTCAGCAGTCATAAGGCAGGAATCCAAACATTGCACTCCATGGTTAAAATAAAACCCCCACCATCCCGCATTGTCTAGTTTTGTTTTGTTTTTTTTTAGTCTCAGGTAGCCAGTTTTATCCTCGATTTCCAAGTGCACGGAAAATTGATAAAATTGCTCCCATATTTATTCTATGTAATGAAAGAATCTACTCTCCATTACTCATTCACTTTCAATCTTGAATTAAACTATAAATAACATTACCATGTTTAGCTGATAGCTTTAAATGTTTTCTTTTTCATAAATTATCTGAAACTGTTACCTAATTGTTCCTTCTGTCACCCATGCTATCCCTGTTGTCCTTTTCCCCATTGTCTATTTACCCCTCTTGTCTTTTCCCCCATTGTGTCTATTAATCCCTATTGTCTTTTTC
Source organism: Stichopus chloronotus (assembly GCA_021234535.1). Taxonomy (NCBI): domain Eukaryota; kingdom Metazoa; phylum Echinodermata; class Holothuroidea; order Aspidochirotida; family Stichopodidae; genus Stichopus; species Stichopus chloronotus. The sequence continues at coordinate 48,531,935 of CM037843.1, read as the reverse complement.
CCCATTGTTGCCTATATATCCCTGTTGTATGTTCCTTCTTGTTGTCTACTTATTCTGCTGTGCATTTACAAGTGTATTACAATGTAGATATGTTAAAGATCTGAATACACTTTTAACTCACATCAGCAGAGCCTTGGTTTTCAAATGATGCATTCCAAGAGTGTATCTTTCTATCTTTTCCACCTCCTGAGAGAAAGCCCCCATCAGATAAACTAATGACAGAGAATATTGGCCCCTCATGAGCTCCTGTTACTGCTTGACGAATGCGAGTTCCACCTGTGATAAAATTTCAGTAAGTAAAACTTTAGGTTAACTTCACGATCCAATCTACAACCATTTAATTACGGTGATTGTGTGCATCCCTTAATTTACTTATGTTAATTACTTATTAACATATATATATCTTATATTACTTTCCAATTTTTGTTTTCACTTCTACCTCCTCTCGCTGTGCAAATCTTTGTCCAACCTACTTCTCAAATGCAGTAATAGTAAATAAACAAGTAAAGATGTCAAATATCTATTGAGAGAGTTTTGTGTGTCTTGACTCAGGGTTGTTCTTTCAATCATAAGGGCCATTCTTAATTTGGTCATAAGAACCATTCTTGTTGCTTTACTACATCAAAAATAAGTTTATTTCACCTGAAAGGTGAAAATGCTTCTAAGAGGAACATGCAATAAGACATGTATACCTCAGGGCATTCCCTAAAATGTCTCATCAGGTTCTTCACCATATCTAAGTTAGATAGTGAACCAGCGCCCACCCCTGCCTTCCCTAGTAATGAATATTCAGTTTATCGAAACGGCTGATTGCTGACGCCATAATGAGGTAATCAGTTCACAGTTCATATACTGTACAGTGCTTGACTTCACTTAAGTACTACAATTCCCAATACTGATCAAGAAGCTGCAACTTGATAAGTCTGTATGTTTTTGATATAACAGTGTGACCTGAATTGTTCCATATTCATTATACAGGTGTTGCCTATTTACAATATGCAACATAGTTTTTAAATATGAATTCTGTTAATATGTCATTACCATTGCTTTTCCAAGAGGGTACAGTCACTTTCTTCCACTGAATGATGCATTCCATCAACAAACGTTCTTGCATGTACATTTCACAATGAAGAAAATGCTAAGCACACTCATCCTTCTCGTTTTCAATACACACACAATCACTAGGTAAATCTAGAGTTAGTTGATGTATAACCCTTGCAACAATACAGATATGTCAAAGAGGATTGAGAATTAAAATAGGGAACCACATCAGACAACACTACTAGACTGATGTGGAGTGGGTCTCTAATGAAGATGCATGGTGTGGAGTGGGTTCCCCATGAATATGCACAGATATAAATGGCTGACTAATTTAATACTCAATGACTAAACTTAAGTGGTATTAAGATATTTTAATTTTTAGGGTTCCCAAAGCATAGATTAGCAGACATGAATTAACTTTAAATTTTAAAAAATGCATTTTTTCAGTTCAGCAATCTCACTTCAGTCAGGTGACCTTAGATCAAATCTATTCTTCCACAAAACAATTTGTACATCAAACATTATACTACGTCAAGTGATATGTAATGAAAACAACAACATGAAAACATAGGTAGCTTTTATTACCGACAAAAGGAGCAAACTAAAAAAACTAAGCACTAACAGATGCATAAGACAAGGATCTGATGATGTTATTTACCTTTACCCCAGATGAAGATGTTACCATTAGAATCACCAGTCACAACATCTCCCTCAGGTGAAAATGTCATGCAGAGGATGAACTTGGGCTTGTCATGTTTCTGGTTGTTCAAAGAAAAAGAAAAGAGCAATGCTTCAGATGAATATCATGCAGCAATGTTAACAGATACAAGTCAAAGCAACCAAAAATGGAGACAAAAGTCACACAATTGAAACACCAGATGTGATGTGATTTCATCTTAATGGATTGCCGATAAATTAGAAGTTAAAACCAGGCATGAGTCACCTCCATCATAACAATTAATAACACCATCCAGAGCATGGGTGACTGGTCAATGATGGAATGATGAAGGTATCTTCAATTAGTGGAGTCTATTCCAGGTAGTTAAAGATAAACAACTACATTTATCAATGTGGCAGACTTATCTTGCACATAATTGCAAACACAATTCTAATGTGCAAAAAAGAAAAGGAAAAAGAAAAGAAATGTCCTAGATTTCTGAGACATCTCAGTAATCTTATGACAAAAACTACAACTTATCTTTAACTCTTTAGAAACAACATCTTAAAAGTGTTAGAAGACTAAAGTAGATGTTATAAAAAAGAAGCACAATACCTCAAAAATTCCTGACTTTCTGACCAGTTTTCCTGATGAATAGTTCCAGAAGTGTATGTGTCCCTTACCAAGACTAATCAACTGATCCTCCAGCTGAGGTGTAAATTCAACTTGCACAACAGGGTCTTGAGAGCTCTAAAACAAAACAAATGTATAATTCATGGCCCTCAAAAGAATCATCTCTACATCAACTACTGTACACATGAGCAATCAAGTACATTATTTTTCTAAGTGCATGTTTTGATTAATTACTATTGAAAAAGTATGATTGAGCTACAATGACATGATACTCTGGCAGAAGTTAGATAATACCTTATCAACCTAACTGCATACTATTCACTAAAATTAAAAACAATGTTACATACCTTTGTTTCACAGAGTTTCTTTTCCTTGGCCCAATCCCACACTGAGAGGACATGCTCATTGGATTCATCAATGGCTGCTAAGTGCCCCCCTCCATCCTTCAGAAAAAAATAAAGAATACCAGCAATAATAACAAATATTCTCTTGTTTATATTTTCATAGTAAGGTAAGCGAATACATCGAATCTCTTGTCAAGTAACATACATCACTATTAACTCTGAATTACATTATCCTGTTAAGTCCTAGCTGCATGTACATTTATTTAAGACTTTCATCACTGTTAAAGTACATTGTACTTACGAGATACAATCAGATACAATCTTGGAGTGCAGCACAAAATGACAAATATTTGTACTCATCAATCCTCACAAAATAATCAAAGAAATTTAAAGACTTACATGTTTAGAGAATCCAATACAGCAAACAGCTCTATCAAAATGGCCGAGACCAAGAACATGGAGAGTGTTGAGCGAGACAGAGTTCCAAATACGGACATGGGGCTGCAATAAATCAATCAAATTAAATATTGTGGAATGAAACAAACACTGAAATACAAACTAATGTAAGTGAGCAAGGTGAACGCAGAATATCAAATAAACTGTGTATAACATACATTTATGATAATCAAAATCATAGTTATGTACATGGCAGAACTGATTCATGTAGTTCATCTGAACACCTATAAATTGTTACTACAAACAGCACTACTTGACAGAATTGAATATGACATATGTAATGTCTCTGAAGTACTGAGGACTATTCCATGCTACAGCACTCTACTTAATGTTAAATATGACCCATACAGTCCTAAGTTAGGAGTATACCATGTTACAGTACACTACTTGGCATTGAATATGACCCATATAGTCACTCCCAAGTGCTATGGAGTATACCATGTTACAGTACACTACTTGACATTGAATATGACCCATATAGAAGTCCTAAAGAGTATACCATGTTAAAGTACACTACCTGACATTGAATATGACCCATATAGAAGTCCTAAAGAGTATACCATGTTAGAACATTAGAAGTGCTATTACACTTGCAACTTGTGACACTTTTCCTGGTGTTACTTTCTCTTGTCGGGGGGATGCTTACATGTCCCCTCAAGAGAGTTGATTATCTTTCCAACACTTGACTATTACTATTTATTTCTTGATGGAAGGTGAATGGATTGACTATAGGTCCATTGCCATGTGTATATACTTACCATACCCTCTTCAGGGTCATGACCGGCAACCTGACCGGTTGCTATGGTTACATTATCAGGATGAATGGCAATGCTAAGGAGTAAAAGAAATAAATACAGCAAACAATGTGAGTAATTTACATATCTAAGAACATATGAACACAAGAACATATAATGTACATATCTAAAGAACACTTCTAATTAAATAGAATGTGAACAAGAATATCTAGACTTACACAGTGCAGGGGTGACTTGAAAACATAACAGTTCTATTCCAATCATGCAGCAGAAAAGTTAATCTTTCTCAAGGTTCTCAGTGATATTCACAAATTCATAGAAGCTAGAAAGGCAGTAATACCTGACAGTAGCTCCTTGATACCTTACAATGGATATTTCATTAGGGAAAAAATTGTGTAGGACACCCAGGCACATAGCCACGGGGGTGTTCAGGGGGTTCAGACACCCCCAAAGCCAAAGCCATTTCTCCACGACAACTGGTCGTACATGAATCTTGCTAGGGACCCAAAGTCCTCAGGGAGTTGCTGGTGATGACGCATCAAGTATTCAGTCATCAGCATAAAATCAAGGCATAATTCATGCCTACTCTGGCAGCCTGGTCCAGATCCTCGTGCTTCTGGTTGGCGTCCTTGAATGTCCCAGAAGTTGTCCCATGTTCCACTCAGAGCCTTTCTCTTGCCTCATGAGGGATGTCAAGGGTGCAGAAAAGGTCCCTCCAATCTTGGTCAAATACCCTCAAGGCCCAGTCTCGTTTCAATGGGAGAGCTGACCATTTCCTGGCTGCAGCTATCGAATCGGTCGAAGCAGGTTGAGTTGACAGACATGGATGGGGGTCGACATGCTATGGGTTCACCAGTCCCTGTGAGCTTGCGCACCGCTCTTGCATTACGCTGGAAGCTGTCATCTGGTGCCTCGAACCCTAGGTGTTCCCGGAAGATGTCCGCTACCTTGACAGCCAGATCCGGTGAGATAGCTGGGCCCTAGTTCTTACCCTCTGTCCTCTGGAGGACTCAGGGATCGAGTTCCCATCATGGAAGGCGTCCTCGTCTTCTGGGTCATCTCTATCATCCTGAGAGTGCCATCGAGGCCTGGCAGTCATTTCCTCATACCAGGATTCCTCCCTGTGGGGTCTGCTGCTGGACTAAGTCCGTGGATCTGGTTCTGGGGCCTAGCCCAAAGGTAGTACCAGGATCAGGAGTGTCCGAGTTGATGTGCTTGGGGCCAGGAGGTCTGAATTGTCCAGGGCCAGAACTGTTGTTGGGGCCGATGCTCTCTCTGTCTCTCTCTGTATGAGCAGGGCCAGCAGACCAGTGAGCTTGGCCGGGGGGGGCTGGCTCTTCGTCTTCTCTTGATGTCTTCTTCCCCTCCTAGCTCTGTGTCTTTCCTCCGACTCTGAGTGTGAGCTGATAGCTGCACTCCGGCTCCATGACCTTCTTTTGGGTGAGCTCGAGCATGATCTTGATCCCGAGCAGGAAGGTGATCTGGAAGAGCTTCGGGTCAGGTGGTATCCCTCTCTGTGGACCGGCCGCTCACTGTTGGAAGGGCTGGGGTCAGTCCGAGAGCCTGTCTTGGGTCTGCATTTCCGGTCAGGTAATGGAGCCGGGCTCTGTGGAGCCAGGTCCCTCCCTCTTTTTGACAATTGCTTTTGCCTCCAATGAAGTACGGCTTTTTCCCCTTGACCAAAGCAATGGAGAATAAGCATCAAGCTCAAAGTATAGGGAAAGTCTTCACATGGAAATACTTAAAAGAAAGAAGCATATTACAGAAGCAATTAAATTAAAATTATTAAATCACATAAATGAGTGGGACAGACCAGACACTTTTTAAGGAAAAAAAGAATTAAAGTGTTATTTTTTCATCTGATGAATATATATATACTGTTGCTGTTGTTACTCATTTCTTGAAATGGGGGATGGAAGTCAAGAACAGCCTAACATTAGTTGTACAATTAATGGCAGATATGGGATAGGCTATGGCAAGCATTCTATATATTTAATCTTGATGAATTATAACCTGACATTCCTTTATTAGCAATACACATTCCATACTTAACCTTTTCATGGTGAAAACTTTTAACAGTAAAATTTTTACCATTTTCTGGATAATTGTTATCAAACATATAGTAAGTGTGTCCTAGGGTGCCTTCCAGTTAGATAACATATTATAACCGTACCTGAATATTCATGACCCATGCTACTTAACATATATAATATCATTCTCATGACTAACAAGGTACCTTTAAACTGATTATTTTTTTATGTTTACACTACTTCACTTTTACACTATTTCATGCTATTTGATTGATTTTTCATGGCCCATATGTGTCTCTCTATCCTTTCGTTCTATTCCACTTTATACTGGAGGGGAACAGTACACTTCCCTAAACTTCTTGGTTTGGGAATTAACTAGCAATGTACTCACCCCATATATCCTATGCATTACTGCATTGACTATGGTCTAGCATCTGGCAATTGTGTGTGCATATCTGGTCACTATCCTTCCATAATTGCCAGCCTTAATGGCCTTGTAGAGAAGATTTGTCAATGCAGTAATGTGTAGGTTATATGAGATGGAGGATAGACACTGTGAATTTGAGATTACCTTTTAACATCATCGTTGTGGCCCATGTAGTGTCTCTGGACTCCTTCTTCCACATTATGGAGGACAACCACAGCAGCCATGAAGTACACCACTTCTCCTGACGGGAGCTGGTGCAAATTAAAACGAGAGTCTTTTCCACGATAGCCATAACTGAAGATGTGACGTTGAGGAAATGATAACAGAATGAAGATAATATGAAAACAGAATCAATGGTTGTGAAATATCACCAACATTAGCATATGAGGATATAGAATCTGAAATTCTTTTTAAAAGGAGGCATGGATTTAACCAGAGGGCACAGCCACATGATTTACAAGGGTCCCTGTAGACTGAATACCAGAAAGAACTTTTTCACTCAAGAGTTGTCAACACCTGGAACCAGTTACCATCTGAAGCTGTGGAATGTAAATCCATAAACTCATTCAAATCCTTCCTCACTAAAGACTGTTTAAGAAGACTAATGGGGGATTATATGAGTCTTTGACTCTCTTCCCCGTCAGCCATCTACTTAGTCAGGTGGCACACAGGTGAATAAAGTCATGGCACCACTGCTAAAATGAATGTAAGATGGCTACATACAGCAGAAACTGTTCCTTTGTTACGATCAACTCATGTTCAATCTTGCATATATTTATAACAAAGGATACACCCAGTCTAGGGAGAGAGTCTTGTTGGGGGCAGCACCTTTAACCTTGATGTTGTAATTCTCTACAGAGGTAGGAATGTACGAGGTCACCGGGCGCCCACGTAGAAACAATCGCAAAGAATTCTCATCTGAAGATAAAAGTAAAATGATGGCAGACAAATTAAAGTTAATATTAATTTGTTATCTGATCCCTGGGCCCTGTCACATAAAGTAATGTACATTTAATCATAACCTTGACTTTAAGACTGAGCAATAACGGAATAACTTTTGGTGGAACAAGACCTTGCAAACATGACCTGTAACCTGAACTGTATTGTACTCTGAGGAAACTGCAACAAAAAAAAAAAAAATGGATAAATTAACATAAATTAGCAAACAATTGATTGCACAAATTCTTTGAGGGGAGTTTAAATGGAAGCATCTGTTACGTGCCACAGGGAAGTCCTCAGAGCAAAGTGACTGTAACGACAACATTCAAACATGAACTTAATTGTACCAATAAAAACATGTTAAAAGCACTATTGCAATGGTATACCTAAGACATTTAAAGACAGAAATACGTCAGCATAACTAGAACACTGACAAATTCTTGATTGATTCAAAGTAATGTACAATCTTAATACATTTATGCATGATCTCTGAGAATCATCAAGAAACATGCAAATCAGAGAACACTGATGACACTGCTAGTAGTGTTTATCATCATCACTATAATGCAACTAGCAAACAAAGAATCTAAAGAAAATTCAATATCAGCAGTAAATGAAACCAAATATTTACAGTATTTTCAATAAATTTTCATAACAGAGTTTCTTCTAGGACTACAGTAAATCTACAGAATATTGGGTATGATAACTCCTGATATGCTTGAACATGCAATGAATACAAGGATTACAAAACATGACATTTAATGAACCATACTACAAACACTTTCACAGTTTTCATGCACTAGTCATGCAAAATTGTGGTAATTTTAACTTTCCATGCATTTTAAATTTGTGCATGACACTTTAAATTCAGATGACAATGATGGATATGAGGGCGGAATAAGAAATATGAGGGCAGAATAAGAAATAACATGAAATAAGATTCAGATTGTGCTGTAACTTTGGTGATTTTCTTTTGGTGCTCACTGTGTTCTGATTATCATACATTACCTAATGAAATTGATGTTCTCACTCCTGACTCAACAAGCAAAGATGGTACACACACATACTGTGTCTTGTGTCTTACACCCACTGTCACTTTGTGTATTGTAACTCACATACAAGCAAGCTAAGTACTGTGTATTGCACCTTTATCTGACTGGTTTATTTAAGTCCTACAAATGTCATACATCAAAGGTCTATACTATCTTTCATACTCAATACTGGACTATATTTGCTACAAATGGTCAGATTGACCAGCAACTTCTCCACTTACACAGTAATTACATTTTTCTCACAGATGTGTTAACTAGCATCACATTGGCCAGTGAATTGATACCTATTAATACACTGTACTACACACTGCAGACATGTATAAATGCATTTTCTGATTAATACTTGAATTCCTTTAATATATAATTATAACTTTAGAATTTCAAAATACTGTAACAGAACTACTCACTTCACATCTTTGACATCATATTATTAACATGCACTTATCCTTCCATACATCTGTTTTCATCCAGCTCAGCAATTACTCATTACACTGTATACATAGTCATTTACCTGTTCATCTCACTACAAGGATGACCTTGAATACTTCATACAACACAATAGTCCACTGCAGCTCTTACTCTGCTACAGTGGAATAATTAAATTCCTCCAAAATAGTGAGATTCATTATCATAATTTTACCTTACACTCAGGCGAAGGACCAATCCATTTATCAGCAGGTCATTGCATTTTATAAATTATGGTGAAAGTGCACTGAGGTGTGTCTTTGGTATTATAAGTAGTATCAAATAAATTATGCAGATTGAAGAAATAGTTGTAGCAGAATTCAGGGTGGAGCTGCAAATCTCAACAGAGATACTGTAATACATTTGATCTGGAAAGTTTTACTGTATTAAGGAAGTTTACATTTTGAAATAATCTTTTAATTTGCAGTCACTAAAATTTCATTCAACAGATTACTTTTCATTTCTATGATTCATAAAAGTGCATGGCATTGATTATGAGTACAAGCAGGTATCTAAGTGAACATCAATTCCTTACGTCGCACTCAGATCAAGAGTATAATTATCCATTATTTCCAATGAAATCCTCCTTTAACTTTGAACAGGTCTAACTGAGCTTTGCTGGATTTCTGGTAGTTAGTCATTATTAATATTAATTAAGAAATACTGTACTTCTGTCCAGATTTAATGCAGTCTGGGAAATTTTTCATTTCTAGAATGTTTGGTATAGAAGACTGTATATTATGCATTTTTCAAAATTTTGTTAGTGCTATAGTTGAACATAAGCCAATGAAGAATAACTAATTCAAATATAAGGTCACCTATAACTTATTCACAGATTTTTGTAGTAAAGGTTGAAGACACAGGTTATGAACTACTAACCGAAAGTATGACAATATATTTGTATTGGGGAGTTAAGGGCTGTGAAACCCAATCTTGTAACATGTTGCTGCTAAATGGTGTCAAAGAGCATCAAACTGGATGTTAGTAAATGAAAACAATAGACTTGTCAACTGTTTGTTACTAAGGACACCATACTTTTAATCATATGGTGATTGACTGTCTTCACACTGCGGTGTTTTTTTCTAATGTTGATATTTAAAGGTCTATGCAGTAATTTAATTGTTGCAAATGCTGTGCATGCTTCTAGACATCCATGACAAGTAATGTTAAGATTTAGCCTCATATTTTCAAATTCACTAGTTTCTCTAAAGCAATGAGAACCAAATTAATCTCTGGTAGTGCAATAGTTACCATTTAAGTTCCTGCACTTTGTGGAATATAAAATTCCATGTCTTTTCCATGACTATTTCATGACCTTCACCTGACCATTTCATAACCAATTTGATTGATTAATGATGGTACAACCATTATGATAGAAAAGTTTATTTTTAACTTGTAACAAAATCAGCAGTCTGTTCTAAATTTCATGACTTTTTCATGACATCTGTCATTTTCACAAAATTTCATGTATTTTCCTGGCCTGCAAAAGGAAAACAAACCATGACTTTTCCATGACTTTTCAGGCTGTGGGAACCATGAACATTACTGGCATGGATGAAGAGGCTCCACAAAGGAACTCTGCACAAGTGGTACCTTCACCAAATAAGGCACAAATATTAAAGGAAAAGCCCTGAGAAATAAGTGATCAGTATCATGAACTAATCCCTTTAATGCTCTTGGACCATCCACTGACCCTTCTACTGTCCATGATCTAAATATCATCAATAAACCCATTTAATGCCAATGGCCTTGATACCATGGCATCCACAAACCCCTTTACTGTATGCTAAAGGCCTCAACACTATCCATAAAACCCTTTCATACTAATGGCCTCAATCAATACCAAACACAAACCCCTTTAATGCTAATGGCCAATAGTAACATCCACAAAACCCTTTAATGCTCATGACTCAGTACTAACCATTTAATTATTTCCTTTCTTTTAATCTGCAAATTCTCTATTACATGTAAGTAAGAGTCTACCTCCCAAATAAGATCTAAGCACACAATGTTAATGTTAGTTGTCATATAATGCCATCATGCATTTACTTTAAATGTAAATACTCCCAACATTGACAGTTTGTTAGTTCTTAAAGTGATTGCAAGAGTAGGCAAAAAGTAAAAATACTGATTTTAATTTCATGTCCAAAAATTTAGTATATTGCATCATTCAGAGAATTTTGGAAAAGAGAATGTGGTTCAGGTAATCAACTCAGCAATATGATTTCAAATTCTGCTAACATGATGACAAAATGTGTAAAATACGATGTGGTGGTTGACAGTTTTCAAACTTAAACTGTGCTAAACTGTCTTTGAATAGATAAGCCAATGCGAAGTATATTAGTAATGAATATTCAGTTGGTTAAAACAGCTGATTACTGTTGCCGTAATGATCTGATTAGTTTGTATGTTATTTGTTTATGCTTTAATTCACTAAATATTACAATTCCAGAAACTGCTCAAGGAGCTCTGGCTTTAGTGAGTGTTTTTTTTTTTTTGATACACCACTAGTGAGACCTGTACTGTTGCATATTCATAAACATAGGTGCTAATAATAAGACCCATAAATTTTCACGTACGATTCCTGTTTTTTACTGTTTTCATGCTGTTTCTACTGTTTTTAAAGTGGTTACTGTCATTTTCATTCCTTAAATGACATATTCCATCCATTAACAACCTAATGTGAACATTTAAAAATAAAGACTAGAGCACCATTGGTGCAGAGGCTCATACCTCAAAATCCTGTAGGTACCATTTATGTATCATTATGTCAAATCATAGGCACCTCTGAGTATCATTATACCTAATCATCAACATTGTACAAGAGAATCTGTAGGACTGCACAATTTTCAGAATGTCATAAACTTGTGCTCCAACAGTGCATAAGTTTGATCTTTGTCAATAAATTAAAGTTGTAAAAATTTTAATGGGTACTACCAAAAAAACAATGCTTATAATCAGCATCAATATTCACATCCAATAATTATGGAAACTGTCAACTTTTACTCATTTTTCTTATTGGTTTGTACCGGCTATGGGTATATGAATTGGTACTAATGTGGAAAAGTAAATGGTCATGAGTTTTCCAAAACCAATTTAAATCATTAGCAACTCACTCATTAGTGGTCATTTACATGTGACTCATAATGTGCCCTCTTAGTTGAATTTTGATCAGATACTAAAAGTGGTATATTTTGTGAAGACTAACTGAAGTTCACGGAACAACTCAAAGTGCCCCTTTAAGTCCATATACTGGTCAACACACCTAAGGGCAATACAGAGTTTCAGTTAGCATACCAACTAACACTGTCCAATTACTCATTTATCATTCATGCACGACAGGGATATTTGAGATGTGTAGGACAGTTTAAAGGGGCACTTTAATGGGAGAAGGAGAAGCAATTTGCATGAATTTCACAAAATGGGCCATTGGGCCCACATGGGGTCTAGGACTACCAATTCCTGAACACCCTGAAGGGACCAATAATTGAGTATCATTGTGACAAACCATCAACAAAGTACAACATAATCTGTAGGAGAAGAAGCATTTTGTAGAATTTCCTAAAATGGACCGTAGGGTCCACATTGGACCTTAGACTGAAACTTTTTTGTACACCCCAGATGAGGCACCACCTAGGGATTATTGTGTTCAAGTTAAATATAAATCCATGGATGCATGTGTGAGAAACAACATTTCAAACAGAATTTCACATAATGGGCCATTGGGCCCACATGGGACCTTGGACCAAAAATTCCTGAACACCCCAAAGGGACCAATAACTGAGCATCATCGTGACAAACCATCAGCATTGTACAATATAATCTGTAGGAGGAGAAGCATTTTGTAGAATTTCATAAAATGGGCCACAGGGCCCACATGGGACCTTGGACCAAAAATTCCTGAACACCCTACATGTTCCACCACCTATGGAACATTGTGTCCAAGCTTCAGACAAATCCATGAAAGCATGACGGAGGAGAAGCATTTTGAACAATTGTGAACAGATAGATAGAGTGACGCCGCACCATTACAATAGCTCACACCAGCTAGCTGGTATGAGCTAAAAAACTAAGATCAAGCAATCTTATCCTGCTGGTTTTCTATACGCATGCAATCACTTTTAAATCATGTTGTGAAATGAATCAAAATACATTGGCAATGCATCTACCAACCTACCAATGAATTCAGTCATGATGAAAAGATAAATACATTTCCAATGGATCTACCAAGTGATCATATGATGCTTTAGTACAAACCCAACAAGAGTATGAGTCATATATATTAACTGTATAATGGTGGGTTAATGAAATACTGTACATACCCATATCATCAAGCTATATCATCCAGCACAAACCAACCACATCAAACCCATTATATCATCAAACGACATCAAACCCATTGCATAGCTATACTCATCCAGCACAAACCAAGGATATCAAACCCATTATATCATCAAACGACATCAAACCCATTGTATAGCTACACTCATCCAGCATAAACCAAGGCGTCAAACCCAGTACATTATCAACTCCCTGTCACAAACCAACCACATCAAACCCAAAATCTCATCAAGCTACATTCATCCAGAACGAACAAACCACATCAAACGTTCCTGGAAAAAGCCAAACATATCAAGGGATGCTTTAACAGTAAACCACAACAAACTAAACATACACAGTACATGAGAAACTGATCATTTCATTATGGTCATACAAACTAATCAATTAAGAAATATGTGCATGCAGCAGTGTGCTTAAGCTGAAGTCAGTTCCACTCCCAGAAACAAACACAATTTGCCATCATTTGAACAAAGACTTCATACAGTATGGCTTACAATGGGAAAGAAGACAAATGATTTACTGTCCTGTTGGCTGACTCAATTGACTTACCATCTTTAAAATCAAAACTCTATGAACTATAGTATACTATTAACATATTAGTGGTCTCACATGTATACCTGTTCTGCTAGTGCTACATATTGATTGTGTTAATTAATGTGTAAAAAGGGGATTACAAAGTACTGCATAGATGAGATTAGTCTGTTGTAGAAGAATCAACCCTCCACAAGTAACATTATCAATAAACTATTGATCTTACAATACAACAGAGAAAAAAACGCACATCCTCCTGGGTTACATGAGACCATAAATAAAAGTCAAATATGAGCAGGCTACAAAATCTGCATTTATAGATAAGGGTTACTTTTAAAAGTCATATAGGTCTACATTATACACTAGGAGGTAGAGACCTGATAGTCAACAGCTGTACTGAATGAACGCTGAGATAAAAAAATAAGAAGTATAATGTGAATTGATACAAAACAATACAAAGAATATGTTTAATCTCCAAAGAAAGTAACTTGCAGCAAGATTGAAGAGGCCCAATTCAATGTTAATTTCAATAGCAATGTAACCAAAGTGAAGTTCATGGAAGTGCAAGCAATGCAATGTAATGCATAAAATGCACCTCTCCCTACTGAGTGTGTAATAACTATAACATTAGGCTGCAACTTACCAGCATTATGCTTGCAGTGAGATGCTGTATCATCAAAAATAACATTCACAACACAAATTAAACAATGCTGTACAAATGCTAAAGCTCTTTGAAGAAGAATTGAAAATGTATGTGATTTCAATGACATAACCTGAGTTTCATGTAATATGCAGCAGCATCTAGTTATTAAACAGTAAACCATAACTTGTCCGACTCCATTTTTTTTGCAGAAAATAAAGTCAGTCAATCTAATGTGTCCACTCTGACCTGCAGTGCTTTTCTCGGGAGTGAATTAATTTGACCATCCATGAGCAACTGAGTGAGTGGACAGCAGATGAAATGGATCTGATATGACCAACACAGGGAGAAGGGGGGTACCTACACATGAGGAGGTAGTTCTGGTATCTTTGACTAAGAGTAACAAGTACCAAGAAAAATCAAGGATGAAACCAGATGGTGAGTGGGGACTACTTTGTTGGGACCTCTAATGGACTTGACACGTAATATGCCGAACATTAAAAACAATAGAAGATCTGTGCAACATGGGATACTACTCTACAACACTGCATGCTCTTTATTGCCAGCAGGATTGTACTTTGGTAACCAGGTGTACCAGACAGTGCTGCTGATTAAAACTATGTTCTTTGTTTCCATAAGGATTGCCCCTAGTGTAGCAACCAGGGAGGCTGCTGCTGATCAAAACTATACTCTTTCTAGCAGTATTGCATCTAATGTAGCAACCAAGGGGACTAAACTGAAGGTATGTCACTGCAAAAAGTAAATTTAAAATGACAGGCAGGTTAAACAAACTAGAATTTCTATTTAATGTCAAACAATCTGCTACAACTAGACGAGAATGGATTGAAGGTCCTCAGATAGGGTCTACCAGCATGTTTACTTGTGAAATTACTAAAACCATGAATCGCAATGGTTAATAACAATAATGTTCAAAGAGGCTTTAGTTTATGGTAGGCAATATTTTAATGATAGATGCTGTATGATGAGAAGTTGGAACTTACCCTGATTATAACTTGACATGCTTTCCAAAAAAATACAACGAGGGTAACAAAATATTCTCACACTGAACACAACTAAACTAAACATCCACGTATTTAAACTTATCAAATTGACAAACAGCTACAACACACACAGACAGAATAAGAGAAATAGAGAACAGAACATGCTCTAGGAGAATAAAAGCACATATAGTAATACAGACAGCATGCAGTGAACCTGTACTGTAGCAGTGTTGTTCAACTTACCAGGATCAAACTGTGGCTCTTTCACTCTGTGTACATCAAACAGAAAGAAAAAGTGAAAGTTAGGATCAAACACTGCACAAAGAAACGCAAAGTGAATCATTAAAGGAAAGTCGGAAACTACCAATGTCACATTACAATGCTAGCAACTTCACAAATTCATTTCAAATGGACATCCAACAATACAACATGAAATCAACTTGATGGGTGAAATGAGGTGTGTGGAACACATGGCTTACCACGCTGTTATAACAATTAAACAAATTTATATAGAATGGTTCACAGAAATCCACAACAATAAACAAACAGTGTATATAACTTCAGATGCTCTTAAAATCTCTGTAACAACTTTTGAGCTGTGCAGCTGTTTACAGTTTATTGAATCTGACAACTATTTAAAACACGTATGCACAGTATCATTTATTTGATAATAATTATTTCACAGCTAATTAACCTGGAAGAAATAAACATTAACAGGTATGTTGGCAATAATGGGTTGCAAATTCTCAACAACAGTA
Organism: Stichopus chloronotus; assembly: GCA_021234535.1. Taxonomy (NCBI): domain Eukaryota; kingdom Metazoa; phylum Echinodermata; class Holothuroidea; order Aspidochirotida; family Stichopodidae; genus Stichopus; species Stichopus chloronotus. The sequence continues at coordinate 48,515,864 of CM037843.1, read as the reverse complement.
ACCACCTACGTAGCAGAGAACACCTACATAGCAGAGAACACCTACGTAGCAGAGAACACTCACCTCTCAAAGAACATCAGAAAGACACCAGTCGTCAATAAGAATTGTAAATTGTGAATAATAAATTACTGTCATATTACTACAAATTCAAAGTCCCTCATTTTACTGGTAACAGCCATCATTGTTTTAACTAAAACAAATTCTAAATATCCAAGAGAAAGACAACTGTCAACCAATTTGTTCCTATCGTCTCCTATTTATTCTAGCTGTGCTGAAGTTGTGCTGAAGTGAAAGCAGGTGCAAACAGAAAGAAAACATTGATTGTGTGTTGTTGCAATATGACACCTTGACAATTGATGTAGAGAGCATCTTTCTTGCAATTGCCAGATGATGTCCTGATATCGTTGGGGAGAAAGCACACCTGAACGGATGTGAAAAGCTTGAGGATTATGTGCAGTAGTTTTATTGCAAAGACTCAGCCTAACCTACTGACATGATAGTTTACTGTTATATTAATTAGGTTATTATAGCTTAACGCTATCAGAAGGTCTGATTTCTTGTACCCGTGTACAGCATGTTATTTAATAGTGGTATGTGATCTGTGTGTTTGCTCATATATGTTTTCGCCATAAATGTTCAGATTACTGTATGTCATTTGGGTCACTTTACAAATCTGAACCAAAGCCTCATATTGATATCATTTGCCAATATTGCAATACCACAACAACACTAATCTGAGAACATGAACAACATAATGACAGATAAGACTATGAAAAGTGCTAGGAGTATTATTGCAGTACATGTTAGCTTACTGTACGTGCAGGTATTGTACTGTCAACCTAGCAGGATGATGGTCGAAAAATGGTCACCTTTCAACTGACTGTTACATATTGTCACAGACTACCTAATGAAGATATCAATACCACAAATCATGCAATGAACACCACATTCATCATATTAGAGTCAGTGTGCTGAGGTATCTGAATACAGGCAACAAAAATACGTGATGAATTTCATGCAAACATATAGTCAAAGATTTATAACTTTTGCAGGTATGGATTCTCTTAGTATGCCACCATAAACAACAAAAGGCTTGTTACAAATAAAGTCACAAAAAGTCTAGAGACAATAGCTAATGATTCAAACAACTCATCTGGCTGCAGTTACCTTTCCTTGAAAGCACATAAAACAATGGCAAATGCAATGGGTCGGCAATTCTTTTGTTATCTGATGTTACCACTGTGTTGCATGATGCATCTACTGTAAAGTGAGCCTTTCTCTCTCATCCTAATTGTTTTATGTCATAATGAACTTTGCAATGTGGGGAAAACATTGGCACCACTAGTATATGTAAGTGGGAAGGGGGAACTTCTCTAGCGTAAAGAGAGATTAAAATGGGGAGTGGACAAATAGGGTAACATTAACATAGGAAGGGGGGTCCCCTCACCTTTGGCTGTTTTTCTGCCACTAGAATGGCCTATACACAACATGGGAAGTTTGGGGACTATGTTGTTGAATGAGTACCAGAAACCAAATCTATGTGGGAAGGGTGATGGTAACCAGGGTAATGGCAACTGGGTTGGGGACACTATGGAATAAAGTAAAAACCTGGAAGGGGGAAATGCTCCATCATGTCCCCACCTCCTAGATACTCATGAATACCCACACCAGTATTAAAGTTGTGGGAATGCACATCATAGACATATATCTACAAATTGCCCATACTAATGCATTAGAGTGACACCTTGCGAATGGAGAGACCAGGCAGGGATGTCAACGGGGAGCAGAGAGGGGCCAAAAGCTGCTTTAGCACCCAGAGTATCCGTGTAGTGAGTGACTAAGATGGTCAAAGTTTCCAGGCAGCCGGGCTGAGGATATCCTTAATTGGCACCACTGGAAACAGCGTCTTTGTCGCTTACCCTCGGACCTCTTGAGCCCTAACCCGTAGCTGGGCATGCAACACAATGACCTCGGACAGCCAGCACAAACTAGTATTCTGGGAGGCCACAGGGGGAAGTGAAAAGTCAGTGGGATGCACGCACGTCCTTCGTTCTGTGGAGATACCACTTCAACGATCTCATCTGACACCACTTCAATCTCGGGATGAAGATATCACCCGGCACGAAAGTGAGTGTCTGGGTCTTGGCCAGGAATGAGGATGGGGAACCATGCAAAACCCATAGTTCTTGAACCTCAAATGGCCAGGCTTGAAGGAAAGAGCCTAAAGACAACTTCTCCGTGATCTGGAACAAGGTTTTGCAGCACAACAGTTCCAGGGGACAAGAGTGCATTGGTTCATATGGTGGCTCCGCAAGGACCAAAGGAACCCGCTGAAAGACCATGATGGCGACTCTGGAAATTGTCTGCTGTCTAAATCAGACTGACAAGAATCTGACGACCGACTACGAGATGGGAAATGCGTGGGGTGCTGCTTCGACCTGCGATGTCAGCTCTCGCTCACTTGTTCCCGACTCAGAAAAGAACCTCGGCCACTGAGGCCAAAGGAACCCTCTCACAGGTGTCCTGGATGCTGGCAGTGGAGCCCAGTCTGGGTCCCATGGGAGAAGCTCCAGGACCCCAAGCCGGACGGACCGTGGGAGCCAAGCTAGAAGCCTGGCTCTAGGACCATGTGCGTTTTGGGATGCCTGTGGCAGGTTGCGCCGAGGAACGGCCACCTCCCCTGCATCCGGGTAAGAGCTAGGAACCTGCAGAGCTGGTTCAACACCCCGAAGGATGGAGCCAGGCTCTGCAGCCAAAGCCATGGTACCCTGGGCGACGGGAGCTCCAGCTTAAGGAAACTGGGTCACCCTTGGCCTGCTAGACCGAGGTCATGCCCGATCTCACCTGTGAGTCCCTAGACCTCTCCTTCCCTCTGGCTTGAGACTTGACTTCTTAGACTTCGCCGCTCTGGGGGGAACTGTGTAACCAAAAAGCATTTCACAGAGGAGGGATCTACAGTAGCACCGCAACCAGCTTCCCCTTAAGGCGCTCCTGCTGACTCTTGAGCCAAGAATCTCTGCTCACAAGAACGGAGGTATTGGGGTAGACGCCATGCTCTGCTTGCACGGATTACACGTTGTACATGACCAGCACAAGCAGCACACGGAATGCATGTGTCAGTTCTTAATCGGGCAAAACTGGTTGCAGACGGCAAATCTAGCATTAGGGGGTGGGGACTGGAGAGTCCATGCTCAGCTAATAGGGTGCCAAAAATTACTACCCCTAAAGCAACAACAAAATACAACACAGGGTATAACTTAGGGGGCAGAACTAAACAATTAGGTGAATATTGGCTAGAAAGCAAGTAACACAAGGGGCTAATGAGAAACACGTAAAATGCGAAATCAAATTTGTTCTGAACAAGAGAAACAAGGGAACCTTGCAAACAAGAAGAACTCTTAACTAAGAAACGAACCAAAACACATACCAAAAACAATAGCACACCAGAATTTAGCCCATCAGGTACGAATGCATATAATGGAACAATAGGCTCGAAAATTTGGAAAAGCGAGGTAGAATTGAATGCATACAGTATGATGAGAACATGCAAATAATTGTATAAATGAAACACAAGAATACAAGGTTATGTTTCAGCAGGTTTTCCACTCCTACTGTGTACTCTGGCAAAAATCGGGAACCTTGTAAAGCATGTGTAAGGAGTAGAGCGAAAGTCTAACGAGGAAGAACTAGGGTCTAGAGGGGGTAGTGCAAGAACAATTTAATCGAAAGTGGGTTGGAGCTTGTCTAACAATGCATTAATATGAGCAAGGGGTAAGTATATGTCTATGATGTGAATTCTCTTGATTCAAGTCATTAGCTAATAGCAAATCAGTACAATATTAGCTGTACGTTAAATCCCTGGCCTTTTCCTTTTCATGTCTGTCCTTTTCCTTTTCATGTCATTTCATAAACAATTTTGCACACAGTGAATGCAAAGTATAATAACTTCTAACAGAGATGCTTGACTGGCACTGTTATGCATTCAAGTATATTACGTAATGACTATATACTATACCTGTACTTACCATTTCATGTTAGTGTATGACTAAGCATACAGTAGTACTACTGACAGTAAAAATATTTGAAACAGGAAGTTCCACTCAACCAGACTAACCAAGATTGTAATAAACCCTTATCAAGATCCTTGAATCATGAGTTCAATAATAATAATACATCTATGCACATGTATCATCAATCATGAATCCTTACCAAGATCCTTGAATCATGAGTTCAATGATGTTAATCCTTTATATATATGCTATCATCAATCATCCATCCTTACTAAGATCTTTGAATCATGATTTCAATTATATTAATATTACTATGCACATACTATAATAATCTTTCATTGTTAACAGGATTCTTGAATCATGAGTTCAATCAATATTAATATCTCTATGTACATACTATCATCAATTGTCCATCCCTACCAGGTTCCTTGAATCATGACTTCAATGATGTCAATACCTTGGTATTTCTACTGTACATACACACTATCATGAATCATTGTGTTAGGTCCTGATCAGTGGTGGAAACAATATTAATTTCCAGGGAAGGGAGTCTAAATTTTCCACAATTTCGGATGATATTTCTGTAAAAAAAAAGGGAAAATATACCTTGAGTATCAAAATTTCCCTTCAGATACACAAATTCCCTTCAGAATACACAAATTTCCTGGGTTGGAGCCTCCCAGCTTCCCAACTTTTCCCACCCATGTTCCTGATACTGATACAGTTCTACCACCAAATAAGTGACACTTTAACTTCTGTAAAGAGCACTTTATTATTGATTAGACTTGACTGTTTTAAAGTTTTTTATTGAACAAACAGTAAAATGAGATGTGGAATTGTTATATAACATCTGGTAACTGGTAATATGTACTGACATCTTGTGGGTAATATTCATTATTAATATTAAGTCTTGTTTCTCTTGACATTACTGCACTGTAAGATCAGCCAATCCTCACATGATATCACACATAATAAAGTGGAACAAACCCTAACCACGATGGTATGACTGGAGGGTTTTCACGAGACATGATTTTAGCACATTATGGAAATTCTGTGTGGGCTAGGTGGTGAGTTAAAGAATGCTTTGAATACTGCATACTGTACTGTAGTATTAGTGCTTAATACATGGACAGTATACTGCAGATTCAATGCCTTTCATGTTGAATAACAATAGCTTATATTGATTATGTTCCATGGATGACTGATTCTAAGGTAGACAATCTTAATATTGATAATTACATCACAACACTAAAATAAAACAAAATTTATCATGTGTAAGTGATTCATCCTCCAATTATTGTTTTACAAGTATACTGTGATAACTGATATATCAGCCAAACAGACTTTCTGCCAGTTCTCTTCCTCCCAGGCTGCCCTACTCTTTTGGTAACAGTGTTACCAATAGCTCTGTGGTATAACCTAGCTCTACTACCTCACCTCTCAGGTGGTTTGGTAACAGGATCACAGCAAGAACATGTCACTTTACGTCAGTTGAAGTGACCATGCAATGATGTAAATCAATAAAGCAAAATAAAGCTAAATCAATAAAGCAAAATAAAGCTAAATCAATAAAGCAAAGTAAGTCCCTTCACAATAGTGACACAACACAGTAACGTCCTGTTGAAAACTACTGCAGCAAATGAAGTACTACTGTAGGGTCATTTATGGCTTTCAGATCATGGATAATGAATCTATCTTGGTCTGGCTAAAACACAACATACCAACAAGTATGATGGTTAGGAGGGAAGGCAGCATCTACATTTTGATGCCTTGACATAGATAAGGTGATATCAGCCACATCATCACTTAAATATTGCTTTCTTTCAAATTTTAAAGACAATACTTACAACACAAAACTACTGTACGTGCCTAAAACACTGGCTTCTATCAACAGTTCTGTTAACGTGTACACTGATAGTATTTGAAGCCACCAACGGAAGCCATCTTCATAGACTGGACTGAACAGAACTAGTTACAGCAGTTAATTTGTGAAAAATACTTAAAGATTTGATAAAATCAAGCTACATGAGGTACTGTATACCATGTAGTTACAGGTATGGCTATAATGTCATTCACTATATACTGTGGCTATGAATGTCATATCATTCCTTTCAAAGGTTTAATACAAACTACTGGGGAAAATATCACTTGTGTAAGGTGATGTTAGCTGATCAGAGATGAATATCTAGATAAGGAATATTAGTTCCCCTACAGTATGAGGCACTGGATGGATATTTTATTATATGCATGTATCCATGACACTATATACTGATGCTAAAATAATTAGGTTATATAGTACCAGCAAGTTCCAGTAACTATAAGCCTGACGATAGCAATGATTTGGAGCATACAGAGTATTTAACACTGACAACAAAGGTGCTATAAAATGAACACTGGACTGAAGGGCAAAGTACATGTAATTCTGTTCATATAGTAAAACTGAACACAAAAGTATTTTCCACATGTTATATACTATGCTTCTCTGAATGCTCATAGCCTCATACAGATTCATTAATATTGAATTAATCAGTTGGTGGTCTACTGCAGGTGACAGATCTAAGATTGTACAATGATGCTCTTAAAATGAGATCTTCAGTGCAAAATATTTTGGCAGTACAGCATCCTGCAGTCTACAGTACAGTATGGCACAGTCATCCCATTACCGGTGATTTAATCCTACATAACTATCCATCCCATTACCAGTGATTTAATCCTTCAAAATGAATGTCAAAGTTAACAATAATTGAATTGACTTGATGATTATCTGAACCTCTCATACTAAAGGTCATTCTATACATCGCTGTGCAAACAGGGTTGGGTTTCTTTGCTCTGCCAACATTAAGTTTTCCAAACTTTTATGTTCGGATAAGACGGATGCAGTTCACACGTTTTGCTGTTCAATTTATGAGAGAGGTAAATATCAGAACACCAGCAATAAATATTTAAATAACAGAGGAAAACCACTGACACATTACACAGACAGGAGTGTACGCAGTAATCATGCACCGATCTTTATGAGACAACACAGATGCTGCATAGAACACTGCACCCTGCATAGAACACTGTACCCTGCATTGAACACAAGCCTCATCTGAATACAGTATTTATCAAAATATTGTTTAATCTTAGAGTGTTGTAGTTCACATACTGTCTAAGCAAAGTCAGTAAGAATATTATCACTTTAATTATCAACAGTGTGAGGCTACTTTGGCAAGGTGGTCTTTAAACAAAAGGCAAGCCGCTCATTTCAACATACTGTACGGAGAAAAAAAGAAGGCAGCATTTGTTCGAATCTCTGACAAATGGTATCAAGCAGATTCTATAAAATGGAGAGATGACAAATTAGCATTACAGGACACAATCAAGTTAGTCAAAATATAAATAGATCATAATGAATATTGCCCAATGTAAGGGCTATGAATGGTCTCAAAGTAACTAGGTGTACAGATTCTCCAACAAAGGACAGGGGTAGTGCTATACACAGTCTATTTTATCTTCAAGTAAATTTACTCCCAATAGGCCCTCTGCATGGTCTCTCTTTCACTTGAGATAAATTCTTTCAACAAAAGGATAATCTGAATGTGCCCAACGGCTGGCTGAATGAAATCACTAAAGTGAAATAGTTTATTGGATGGACTCTTTAGGGAATCAACTGAAATTTGCTATTCTAAAATATTCCCAATGTTCACGGAGAACTGGTCAATTCCTTTAATAATTTTCCCATTGTAAAGACTGTATTGTAGGTCAGTTGGTTTGTGTATGGCTATCTTGAAAATGCCTGAGGCAAACCTTAACAGTAGTAAGAACTTGTAAGAGAATACATATACAGTAGGCCAATTGAAAACCCTATCAGGTCTAATGCTATGCGATACATACAGTGTATGGACACCCATTTACAGGGTTGTCACAAGACTAACTTGAGGGCAGCTTATTGTTTGAACTAGCAAATGAGCTTCACCCCAGTCACCTATGGACTTTACTCCATTATTTAGACAGTTTTTATTAACATACTTCCCCTTTTCTTCACATGTAAAGATTTATATTCATTAATGATAAATGCTAAATGCACGGTTGACAAAAGATTTAACCAGTCATTAAAAATAAATCGAGCACAAATGCTACCTTGCAACTGACCACTTCAGAGAAGTTGCTCAAAATCAAATTCACATGATGACTCTGTATGGTAACTTCTTATTGCTTTTGGTATGGAACCTCTGTTACAAAGGTTTCACTACAATCTATACCAGTACATGTTACAGGTAGTTGTAACGGTTCCTTATACAGTTTGAGATAACTTTACGTACAGATATAATTGTAGCATCAATAGTACGAGGGAGTAGACCCATTGTAGGCTAATTGCTGTAGTTATAGAGAAAGCAACAAACTGTACATGCTTAAAAGTTTCTAGAAATACTGAGTCATAGAAAAGTTAATAAAGAGTTACATCAGCAACAAGCAAACTGTACACACAATATGTTGTATTAACCACAAGCAGTGCATGTACCATACAGTAACATATCATTGCTGGCAGATATACTGTACCATACAGTATTCATCAGTGCAGTAATACTGTTAGCATTTCTACGTACTACTGTATGAACGACTGCTGCAATGCTTCTCCAATGCATTTTCTCTCATACTTGGGACGCATCCTTGACTCCTATTGGTCTACTACAGTCAAATGAAAATGTATTATGCTATGGAAAATACAAGATCAAGTTTAGAGTGAAATCACTGGTGGATAGAACCAATATAACAAGAGTCCAAGGGCACTTTGGTTCCTTGTGTGAAGATGCTTTACCTTTAAACACAGCCTCAGATAAGGAGGTCTGAAATTGCAGGGCAGTGGTAAAATCAAGGTTATTTAGCAGCCTCCCTAGCGTATATCAAAGTTTGCTAATACCATAAAGTTTTTCCTTTTTTTTTTTTGGGGGGGGGTGGGTACATTGATCAATTGAGATCAACCAGGTCCTGATGATGTGGATGGAAGAATAACTCCATTCCCGTTTACTAAAAGTACAGTACAGTATAGTAGTTTTGTCTGTGTACTTTCTAAGCAGAAGCAATTACACAACAACTTGCATGCATGCATACCTATGCATATATGTACAGTATATACTGAGTCTGTTTTCAGCAAAACCTGTGTGCTGCTGCAGTTACTTTCATGTACATTGAGTTTTCATCAAAATGTCAATAACTGACTTAGGAGCAGCATTGAAGAGTAGTATAATTAGTATTACTTTGGTTTGTCTTAAGACCTATCCACCTATCACAGGTCACAAAAGTCAAATGTGGTCAAGTGGGATCAAATGAGTTGTGAGTGAGAAATGGATCATCACATGCACTTCACATAGATAAACAATATTTTCCATTACACCATCCCCTTGAAATGTTTAATTGGAGAGATATCAATAAAACATCACTTTCCGACCTTTTGACACTTTCATATTAATGAGATTAATGTTTCTGTACTTTCTCTACCTACCAATCTCTGTTATTGTAAAATTATGTCACCGTTTGGACAATGGACACCAAGTTACAGCAACTCAAAGAAATTCACTTTTTTGACTCTGGTGAATCCAAATGACCTTTGACCTCCATCAAAAACAATATTGCACAACTACTCACTATCATCCACATCAACTTTAAAAAACATTCACCACTTGGTTGTTGAGTTATCGCTTAACACACCTCGACTTATTATCCATCACATACACACACATACCTTCGTCAAAGTGTCTGCAAAAAGGTAGATCAACAGTGTTATGTTGTCTATCTTACACATTTTCATCAGAAAAACTCACAATGTATGAATGAATAAGGTTAATCACCTTTGGACCTGTGCATTAATTAAAGGATAATACACTCTAGAATGTTAATGCTATCACTGGATCCACTCAGGTGAAATCAGATATATCTTAAGAAATTCCTACATTCTAAGTAATGATTCCAGTTTTGACAAAACTTCCTGTGAACTTTTCTTATTCTGGGTAGAACTTCATCTGTTCCGGGAGTGCTTCCTCCTCAGTCTGTATCACTGATACACCTAACACTGTTCACCTACCTATACAGCTATATTTACACACTGCACTTTGCAGTAAAGCATATATCTTCATAGTACAGTGGGTACTACAGCTGTTACATAAATCTGCATACTGCACACCCATTACTACCAGCTACAGTATGTATTTGCACAGTACATAATGCCGAGTACAAACAAACCCATGCATAACACATTCACACTACGTGGGTATGCTGTAAGTGCAACTTCAATACATGGATGTACAGCTGTCTGGTGGCTGCAGACTACACTAAATGCTACAGAATATATCTAGATGTGTTCAGTACTGCATTGCTACATGATAGGCTACATTTACAATTTACTTGTTATAGGTTATAAATATACAGTGTAAAAATACTGTACACACAAACTACACATCCAAGCTTGCAATTCATCCCTTTGATGACAAAATTTTCACTAGAATTCATTGATCTAAGTGTTTCCTTTATTTACTGTAGTTTACATGTTTGTACCAATCACTTAACCATGCTAATAACTAGTGCAAAAATGGCTTTGTTTGGGATTTCACTTGTGTAGATGTTACATTATTGTAGAGGTGAAAGTGTGTGTCAATAGTAACAGGAAGGAAAGATCAGACTGCAGCAGAGCATATTGTCTACAAATGTCAGCCATGCATATACTCTCTGCTAAATGACAAATCAATGAAAATTAAGCTACTACTTGTTTGACTGTTTGTTCCATTACCCTGAATACAGCTGCAAATTGAATACAGTGTATGAGACCAGCTGCACACAGATAATTGCTGTCAATTTAACAGCTGCATCTGTATCTATCTTCATTCATACCAAAGCTGTTACATTTTGCTTAGTACTAGTCAAATTATCTCCTCTCTCTAGGAATTGTTACAAAGAATGTATCAATCAAACATGACAATAATGATATAACAAAATACAGTACTACACCATTCACTCAGACTGTACACAAACAGCCAGCAGTACTAATTGGCTGCAGGAATTCTGCTGTGCAGAGATTATAGCCCTGGAAAACATCACAATGAATCTTACGATAAAGTTCAACCAAACATGTGTTGTCCACTGAAAATCCCAAAAGGTTAGGACTATAGACTTACCTTTCATAGCTATGTACTGTACAGTGTTGCTTTAAAAAGCAGGATGTGCTGTTATTCCTGCATTTTTAAAAGTTATGAACATCAAAGTTCTTGTAGTTGTAAAAAGCTATAAAAACTATTGTATCATGGTCTATTAGTTAGAATGCAGCCAAAGCAATTGCATTTGTGAAAGAGTTTTGTTGTGGTAGCTTTTCTCATTTATTACAGGGTCCAGTGCTGCTAACTTTTTATTCTTGATTAACTTTTTATTGCTTGATCTGCCATAATTAACACTCTAATTAATGAAATTTTGCCTGAAATACTGTAGATGTGATGCAGGACTTGTTATCATTCTAGAATAGTATCAAATGGATCAGATGATGGATGGCTATTTTTCTTCAAACAGCACATTCTGCTTTAATACACAATTACCACCGCAGTGCATAGCAAGTGGCTTACAATTAACTTTCAAGTGGAAATTAAGTGACCAGTGGTGGATGATCAAATAGCCAGTGGCATTAAATTCCTTAATATTCAAAATACTTGGCTAACCCAACAACTGAAAGTATACAATTTGTATGTTCAAACCAGAGCCTATTGCACAACTCGCAGTATGAATTTTGACCAGTGTAAGGTCAAACTGGCCTTGACCTTGCTGTCTGTGTCACTGGTAATCACATTGATCAGTGACTTACCTAATGGGCTGAACCTTGCGATCAACTGTTTGACCGCTTAAGTTGGTTAAGGATGAACTCTTCCTGGGAGTTTTGCTGATTAGAAAGAACAATGCGATGCATGACATGATAACAATGTGAATAACTTGTGTGCATAGTGCACCCTTCATTGCCCATCTGCCAAATTTCACCAAACTTTTTCCACCTTGTGATATTGCTCAGTTTACAGAAGTTTGAAAAGATTACATTCTAATAAGTGACAGTATGCAAATGGACCTCCCTGGCTCCCTAATGTTTCAATTCCATGTATAATGAATGCTGTAAGGCTCAGGCTTATAGCCAGACTAACCAGTTTTTGGGAAGGCACATCAATGTTGGAGTTTTGTTGGCCTAGGGAAGGGGTCTATAAAGGGGGGTGCCTACTTCTCTTTGATATTTTTCTGCCTTTTCAAGGCTTTCAAAGTTTTAGAGCTGAAATGGTCTGAATTTCCATCTTTACTCTCTGTACTTGTATGCCAAAAAAAGCAGGACCCACTGCAATGTTTTTTTGAAAATTTTGGCTGTACTAGAACAGTACAGACTTAACGTACTGTAATTGATCCCTCAAACCTGTAGGACATTTCATGAAACATGCAAACTTGCATTATCATATCACTACACAGAAGACAAATGTACTGAAGTATCCTATGTTAACCATTCCATGTAGTTATCATGATGTATGTAAAGGGAACCCATGCAACATCACAAGGCAAAGAAGAATGGGTAAAGATGACAACAAACAAATGAAGGTATAAACATACAGAAATACAAAACAGAGAGAATGTTATACGAAGAGAATGAAAGAGAATGGATGCACATCAAACAAAGAGATAAAAACCATCACCAAACACATGTAAAGAGCTAATTACAGGTAACTGCACTACATAAAATATGATTGAATAAATTATGGAAATGATTATTCCATGCAAAGAAGATTCATATATGTATCAACATGCCAAGCTGAGTGAGTGCATGGCAACTTTGAAGAAATAATCAAAGACCTCCAGAATCAAGTTAATAAACATCCCAATTTCCCTCTTGAAAGAAATCAGTCAACTCAGTGTCAGGACATGCAGTATCAACGAAAAGTTGTGTACTCAGTACTATATCTACAGATGCACATTTTATCACACATTATTGCCATATACAGTACTTCACTGTGTAAACTATTACAAGTAATGTCCTTTAGAGTATCCATTCATCTTTCAGACTTTGTGTATTGTCTCTTGCTCCAGTAATTCCATTTTCACCCATTATTTCTTTCACGTAGCATAACTCAAAGCGAACTGTATATCCTTCAGTATAGTTAACAGCACATATTCGAATTGCTGAAGGATACAGTACAGGTATCCATGTTATAACGTACCACTGCACTTTTTGTGAACATCTGAATAATAAGATTGATCCTAGACTTTCAACCACCTCTGAGACTACAACCTTTAGTATGATGTTTGACCTCCACCCCTACTCACCACCTCACCCTCAGATGTACCTGGTGTATGAGAGCTGTCAGCTACTTCAGTTCATTTGGCAGAATCTGCAGTCACGTACAACAGTGTGAAGATTAATGCTACAGCTACCGCATAACTTAATATTCTCAGAATTATGGGGCCTCTGAATGTTGTGCAATAACCACAACAGAATATTCTCAACCTACCACTACAGTAGTAACAGAACAATACTCTCAGAAATGTGTCCTGTAACCTTAGTGCATCACTTCTGACAGACCATGATAATACCACTACTCTAGAAATTATGTTTTTCTCAGACTATAGTTGTATTTGTAAGGCTAATACTACCAGAACATTACTATCATATCAGCATTAATCATGGAGGTCTCTGCTGTTTTCCATTAAAAATTTTTCATCTCAGTTTCATATTAGACAACATTTTAATTGAAAGAGTCAAACTTCAAAAAAGTGAAGTGAGTTTACATGTGCCAAGAACCACCTAGCTGTGTGATTGGTTTATTAATCTCTTTGTTCGATGGCTGTCAGATGTTAATAAGTTAATGGTGCAAGGTACAATAATGCACATATAACTACTATGCCTAATGTAACATTACCTCTTAGCTCCAGCACTTTTTGTTCTGGGGCTGGTTTTGGGTCTGGCACTGTTTGGCCTAAGTCCACTGGCAGGCCTTTGACGAGGAGACTTAGCTGATGTCGTCCTAGAACTACTCATGATGTCTATCTCACTGCACACAAAATACTAATCCAACTAATTACAGTTCCAAGAATAAAATCTGCTGTTAGCTCCAATTATGAACAGATCTATGTTTCACTAGTATCAGCTAGGACTCAGCATCCAGACCAATATAATCCTTTAGATATCCTTCACAGTATCAAGATCCACCTGTTATGAATCCAGTCTAAGCAGACCCACAGGAGTGGTTCACCAGGCAGCAGTGATTGATACAACAAGAACCACAGCTAGTTACACCATGTGCACATAACCACCAATACCGCTATAACATAATTTTGTACCCAATAGTGCAGCACACAACACAGCACTAAACAGCTCTCCCGCCTTTTTTGCCAGCCCTAATAACTAACACTTCCTATGCCCTTACAAAGCAAACACACACAACCATTGAGAACTCTGCACTCTACACAACTCCAGTACCAACAACTGTGACTTGCATTGACTGTCATGGGACACAGTAGACCATGGCTCTGTATTATGTTTTGTACATGCTCAGTGGACCATTATTTCCACTGCCTTGGTATGTTTGGAGTGAAGGTTTTAAACAGCAACAGCTCCCTCTACTTCCAACACACTACATAGGAAAGTTTTGGTAAGTTTGCAAATGCCAACAAAGTTTCGTTGATTGTTACAAGAAGAGTCCAATGTGTTTCTGTTGTCACAAAAACAATAGGAACCCAAAACAAAATTTTAATAAAAATTCTCCTCAATAACTTCCTTTCTTTGAACACAATATCATGTCATGACACCTGAACAAAGGTGGCAAAGAATAATTCAATATTGAATAATATGTACAAAATAATACATGAACACTTTAATTCAAAACCAACTTATTCACTAAAACCATATGAAACACACTATCACCAACACTGCTACCTATGTATTTACAACATGCCTAACAGCAAATGTCAACATTCATTTGAATTAATTTATTTAATGCTTTTATACATTAATGACAAAATGTCATTGCTGTAGAATTTCAACATATAACAACATATGTCTAATAAACTAACAACCAGTCATAAAATATTTTCATCAAACTTTCAAACCAACAATAACGCATACCCAATAGAAAATATTTCATGTTCTGTGGATCCCCATTTTCTGCCCAACTTGTCCCCAGATTGGGGTGAGTTGGTGAAAGAACTAGTCCTTCTCTTTGTCTCTGGTGTTGTAGACTTTTGACGAGTCCTGGTAGAGTCACTTGGCACTGGTGGTTTGGATGGCAGCGGAGTAGAAAAGAAACCTGGAAGACCAGTGAAGATGAGATCAGGCAAAGTAATCACTAACGAATTAGAAACAATGTATGAAACTATGTATCACATTATGTTCACTATTGAGTTGTTTATATGTATTTCCTTTTTCCTAACAAAAAAATAAATGATAGGAACATCATTGAAGGACGTATGACATACCTTGAAACATCTGTTTGCTCATTGTCATAAAGTAGCACTGGAAAGTTAAAACTTCTCCAGATAAATAACGTAAATGATAGCATTAACGTAAAGTTTTTAGAGTGATTAATAATTTACACAAAACTGGGAGTGAAAAGGGACACACCCAACACCTTTGAAAACAATATCATGAATTATGGGTGCACAACTTTGTTGAAGTTGAGGGAATAAGGGAGGTTCAAACAGTAGGATGGTAAGGCAATTTCGATTAAAACAACTTTTGCACCGAAACAATGGAAAACTGTGGACAGAAATTTGATAAGCTAAACTATTTACTTTGTTATAACAGTGATGCAATAGGTTCTCATACTAATATATCATCAATAAGAAGAATAAATCTTACAACATGGAGTGGTGCTCTACTGCCCTCAATGAGTGTAGCAAACCAACAAAATCTCCATTTTCCTCTTCTACATCAGAACATATCAGTTGGTGAGATACCCAAACAAATTCAAGGTTTCTGTGTGTTTTGATGTATCCTACCAAGTAACATTCCTATCATCACACTCTTATGGACTGATCACAGTAAATTGTCAAAATCTACCGTCATCTGTCAATTTAATATCTGATTTAAAAACATCATTAAGTATCAATAAAGTAATAATTAAAAATAGGGATAAGAATATATTAACTAATAATTTCATTCATAATACCTTCAAACAGTGATTCTTTAAATTACTAGCTATTTTTTTTTTTATATAAATATTCTCCTCTTCTTGTAAAGTTAATTTTTCTGCATACAGCAAGTGTAAAAGGAAGCAGGGGACTCTGTAGAGGGCACTGTTCCACAAATGCATCAGTCAGAATTTTTTTCAAACTATACATCTCTAGTAAAGAGACCAGAGATAGTGCACCAATGAATGTAATCTGAGCCATGATACCCATACATCTGGCTGTCAATATTTCTAAATGGTGCGACATAAATTAATGAATCACCATGGTAACAAGAAGCGATGACACTGTGGATTACAAACTTATTAACCAAAACATTAGTGTGTATATTGTATGCTCGGTAAAAAAGAATGTAACAAAATGTTCTTTTCCACCAAAAGTTTTCAGAGTCCATTGTTATGCATGCTAGGAGATATACACATGATCTTGCTGACAGCACACAGTCACATCATCAGTGAGTTTTCAAATCTCATTCTGGTCAGGTGCAATCTGCTAAGTTTGACACTAAAATTTGCACCAAAAGCCTTGGTTTTAAATGCACAGGTTTGATAATCACATTGTTTGTAAATACTTTTGAATAAGCCAAAATATGGATGCCAAAATTTTGCCTTACGACAGGTATGCATTTTCTTCACTACTTGTATAGATGAATTATTAAGCCACAAACTTAGGTCAGTGGTTGCATGGCATAGTTACAAATATGCTCTTTGCTTTCCAACCTATGCATCTGATACAGGGAACTTGATATGATCATGACAAGAATAAATTGCTTACCAATCAAAGAATTAGCTTTCTTACCTGGAACATCCCTTGTGGCTCTGAAGGGGCCATGATGTTGTGAAGAATCTACAAGATAGAAAATATGACTTCATTCTTTAAATTTTAGATTCATCATGACAGAAGCCAAACCCAGTAACCAAGGACATACAAACATCCATCCAAAAAGATGGCGTTAAGATGCTGAAACGTTATTTGTGGTACCATAAATTAATTATTTATTCATCCTGTTTCAACAGGGATGCAAAGATCTGAAGCACTTTGGTAAGCTTTGACTTCATTGTTTAACAATATATGATTAACTGCAGGCTATATAACCATCCTTCTTTGGATAAAAAGCAAACAGAACTAATTGAATTTTTTGCAAAAGACAACCAAACTTACTTTGTAGAATTAAAGATATCCACTACATACAATTAACGTATTTGTCCTACCTGCAAAATGAAATTTTTACACACAGTTTGTCATAGCATTTATATCGCCTCAAACAAAATGCTGACAGCTCAAGTAGTCAAAGGGACTCATTGAGGTGATATCCATAAGTTTGTAATGATTTTTGGGACGGTACAAATACTTGATAATGCTTACAATAGAATAATTAGAAATGTTTCACATTCAATGAAAATTGTACAAAATTTTGAATTGTTGACCCTGACTTGTATTGGTTGAGTTCATATGAATTAGTACTAATGTGAAAAGTTTCTGGTCATGAATTTCCAAACACATAATGAATTATTAATTACTCACTCATTAATGTTCTTTTGTATGTGACACATACGGATCATCTTAGTTTGACCATCTGTCATTAGTATGTGGAGGAAACTTGACAGGTTTAGGAAAATTGAAACAACTCAATGTGTCTAGCAAGTCAAATGAACTAAACCACATGTTTGTACCC
This sequence comes from Stichopus chloronotus, assembly GCA_021234535.1. Taxonomy (NCBI): domain Eukaryota; kingdom Metazoa; phylum Echinodermata; class Holothuroidea; order Aspidochirotida; family Stichopodidae; genus Stichopus; species Stichopus chloronotus. The sequence goes on along the minus strand of CM037843.1, from coordinate 48,498,005 downwards.
AGTCTGAAAATTTGGACCCAGTTAACCAACTTTTACAGTTGGTTAGGTACCCAGGCACCCAAAAATATGACTTCATTTGGCTTTCTACAGAGGTCATTTTTAAGTCATAATACAAAATTTTGCTTGGCATGTTCATAACACCATGTATCTTGGGGATGACAATGTGATGTTGTTCTCAGCCAGATATGTTAAAGTATTCACACATACAGCGCATATTGATGAAACTGGACCCAGGTAGCAACTTTAGAACCAGGTCCTTACATCTGTCAGGTGCAAACACTTACTAAAACATCTGAGCACATAAATTAAGTGAAACTATTTTTACACAATAATGGCTATAATATGTTAATCTGGTTTCAACTTCCCTGGTTGCAGTTTCTGCAACAAAACTACAAAACAAATACTCTAGAGAAAGGAAACCATAATTGATTTCACTGCAAACATTGTAGAAGTAGAGAAATGAGAAGCTTGGAACAGGTCTTTGCAAACTGATGAATGAAAACTGCAAACAAACAATGACTGAACTGCAAAAGCAATTCTATAGAGGTCAAAAGGTAGAGAGCTAAACTACATGCAGGGAAGCAGAAGGGAAAAAGACTGAAATATTTGCGAACTTTTTTCAATATTACATTTGCTACTTTCTTTTAGGCATGAATGTATTAATTATACAGATAAAAATTGTGAGGAGAGATGAGTAATCCTGCATTGATAATATGCTATATTTTGCATTATTCTATGAACTATGAAAGACTACATTTGTATGTACTATGACCTCAATCTTCTTTGTCTTATATCAAAAAATGTTGCATTGTTGAGAATAATGAATTTAATGAGCACATTTCTTTGACTTATTATTATAAATGCCAACTCCATGAACCTGTTAAATGTGTATGGGCAAACTGTATGATGAGCTGTTTCATTGCTGCGTAGTACATTATCCCATGTAACTGAACTGTAGGGGATACAGGAAGCCAACATCACTGACATATTAGTATAACTTCCTCACCACTAATTCCTTTATCCTGACTTACATATTACCACACTGTATACATAATCATGAGTCTGAGAGAATAACAACACTCTCCACTATGTAAGTTTTAGTGTGAGGTTGAGCGGTTACTCTAGATGAGGTCATGATTATGCATGTTCTTCTTGAATATAAAAATCTACCAGAGTGTTCTGCCATTATAACCTGTATCATGCATGAGTCATAGTCTGCATATATGCCAAGTGAATCTGTAAAGGCTATTGTGCAGCTGAGACAGATGTAGAATAATTGTTCTCCTTTCACCAAGGTCCTCCAGCTGCTACCCTTCCCCATCCACATCCTCTTATCTCTCAGATGCACAGGATTCTACCATACTGTTTCTACATCTCCTAACAGACTGCCTAAATACAGATGCAAAAGCCTGCAATCCAATCTGTCCTGCCTTACACAAATATACTGTCCCTTTAAACAGTCTACCCTTTTCTAATAGCTATTGAAACAATAAATAGAACATATCCACAGTATATAAAAAAGTTAAGAAATATTCCTAGATACAGATATGCGTCACCTTGCTGCCCACGGCAGATAGCAAGTAAAGCCATTAACTATATGAAGATCAAAAGAGAGCTGATGCATACTACGATGTGTATAAAACAAACACCAAACCCCAAGCAGGCAAGAACACACATTAATGTTTGATGGCAAAATGTACTTAATGGATAGAAGCTCAAGCAGGTCTATCCTCAAACAACTTTGAAAGTTATGTCTAATAAAAACACTATACTGACAAACAGAATCAATCACTATGTTAATGGATGTTGCTATCTCATCCATACTGTACACTCACTGAGAAGGATGCTTGGATAATTTCTGTATCTGCAAATAAGTTTAAATGTGTAGGGTAGCTGCATACACAAAAAGCTCTTAGCACATCTTAAACCAGAATTAACCAAGTGCAACATGGAACACAAGCTCTGAAATGAATGGTAAATGCATAATGTAGACAAAATTAAACACTACTGTGAATGAAAATGAACATGATGGTAAAGTTTAGAAAGCAACGAAATTCCAACAAAAGTGTCTGAATTGATAAGAAAATGAGAGAATGAGTTAATATGTGAGTATGTATGAAGTATGTATTATGAATTAGTTTGTTAAGAATGATGTTAAAAATCACAAAAACTTGCCTCTGATGTAATACAGCTGATAAATTACCCCAAGTGGTTAGTACAGTCAAAGCTATTGATGGCCATTTCCACTGTTAGGTATTTGAAATACATATATATGTTATGTAAAATGTAAAGTACTGTATAACTCCATGCAGAGTGTTCAGCAATAGAGACGCATGCAGGTTATTACATGCAATAGAAGGGTAAAGAAGCTGAAAACTTGAAAAAGCTTTGCAAAACATTAAACTATTGTCAAATACATCACTAACCAAGAGACATACCAGCACACATGAACCTCATTTCTGAAGGTAAACCGCAAGATCAGTGTGACCTGGTTGTAGTTAACATTATGTGAGATATGTTACGTGGAGCCACACTTTCATTTTAGATTTACATCACATACAGCAACATATACATACTGAGCATGAATGTGTGATAGACTCATGCTGGAAATTCAATTTGATAGAACAAATACCAGTTAATTCAGCTTTACTAGAGAATAATTTACCAACCAACGGCATTTATGCAGTATGTCATGATGCAAGACAATATGCAATGTTTATAAAATGTTTAGCTCCAGCTAGTTCGCAGAATACTTTTTCTATTCTGTTTCATAACTGGAGGCTAGCATTTTACTAGACACAACCCCTGGAGGTGAGTGTTCAATTAGACACAATGCTGGGACTGGGAGGCTAGTATTCAAACTATTCACTATCACTGGAAGGCTAGTATTCAACTAGACATAATCCCCAGAGGTTAGTATTCAACTAGCCTTTCTACCTGAAGGCTAGTATTCAACTAGACACAATCCCCAGAGGTTAGTATTCAACTAGAAACAGTCCCTGAGCAAGTATTTAATGAAAGGTTAATCAGTGCTGGACCATGTATTAGACATACGATAATGCACAACCCGGGTTAATGCAAGCAATGCACACATAACCTTAGGGTACCGTGGCTACAATGTTGCATTACTGTCACCCTAGTCACAAGTCAAATCATTTCCTACATTGCCCGAGTCAAGTCAAGTGTTTTGGCAATTCCAGTCAAATATTAGTTCTAGTCAGCTGCATGATTTAACAAGTCACCTTGAGTCACCATATTTTATGGAGGCCCATGTAGGAACACTAAAATCCCTATGCTTTCATATAATGTTATTACTCTGTTGATATTGTTCTATAGCCAAGTACTCCGTATTTCTTGCCAACTGTATGTAATTTAGCAAACCTCTCTTATAGACAATCTTATGAATGGAACACAAATTTCACAATACCTAGCCAATTATGTAAATCAGAACTATCTGGAAGATAATCTAATTATTTTCATGAAAAGGTTGTTGACCTTCATTATTCAAAACTAATAATGCACAGTACAACCATCCAGCCCAATACATTTTAACTTCTTCCTCTAATAATGTCCTGAAGTTTCTATCTCCCATCTCAGAGGATCTTGTCAGGAAACCTATTTCGGAGTCACAGTCAAGGTCCTGTCTGCTAGACCCCTACTGGGATTGTCCAACTGTTGCTTATATGAACTAATTTCTCCAATTATAAGTTTAATTCACCTCTCTTTGAATACTGGAACAGTCCCTGATTCATTCAAGACTGTGCATGTTACTCTAATCTTCAAGAATAACAAACTTGACAGAAATTATTTCAAAAATGATCTCAGAACCATCTAAAATCTTTATCTCTATGACCCTCAGTGAATTGTCTCCCTGCCACATCAGTCAGCACACATACTTTGTCACAGTATGAAGACGCACTTGCAGGTCAGTGTGACGTTGGGTAGTATTGAGTGTTGGGTGCATTCAGCATTGAAAATATTAAACATAGCCACAAATTGCATCAAAATTGGTCAAAGATTGACCAATGCTATATGTCTATTTGTTATGGTAATTATCAGTGTTTTCACAGGGTACCCAGATACCCGGGGAACTGCCTGACGATGTTCTACGCAGGTGTCAAAATTGCTACCCAGGTAGCATTTTCACACACCCACAAAAGCTTAGGCCTAATATTGCATTGTGCTGCATCTCACTAACAGTAATTGCAAAAGTTATGCTGTAAAATGTCTTTTTTTTTCTTTGCAATAAAACTTGAGCTTGAAAGAAATGACTGAGTTCCCCTTGTGAGTAATGGAATACACGGGAAGTTCATGAGCTACGTGTACTCAAGGACTAGACCACTCATTTTTAGGTGTTTCTTACTTCAAACTTGAGAGTAACTGCAGCCTCATGATTGCATTTCGGTATCAGGGTCTTTTCTCGGAGTTGCAAATTCGCATATATGTCTGTAACAGTGTTAACTTTGCTTTACAAGCCAACCAATAACTTGGGATCCCCGCCTTCCCGAGCCCCGCAAGCAGCAGTCCAAAGTAGTTTTGTTATCAGCGCGTTGTCACTTACTCTGCATGTCCGCTAACTTTTGTTTTACAAACCCAGCCAAGCTGGGCGCCAGATCGAAAGTTTTCCACCAACGGGACAAGTTTTAAGTCAGAAGACATGCCCAGTAATCATATCAAACTTAGCACATGGGGCACGTTCGGGCATGTTAGTTATCTGTACAACTTGACGTAGTTAAACATACAAACATATGGGGCAACGTTACAGGTATCCGAACTGATTCCAACTGGATCTTATCGCCCTCCTAGCTACAATATAGGCTAGGACTAAGTTAGTATTGGTAACATAAGTACTTAATGCGTAATTCTGAACGTGAAGCACTCTGCTACATTTGCATGGTTCGTACGCAGTATTAGAATTACGTACTTGGCTAGGCTAAGTTACATAGAATAATGCGAACCAAAGAAACGAATTGGAACCAACAAAATGAATAATAATTCAAACTTCACATGAGGTGAGATCGATGGAGAAACCTGGACACGCTTAACTGTTGAATACTTTTCAAGATATTTGGGCTGCCTGGCAGGGCATTTTGATTTAACTTTTAACTTTAACTCTTTTTGCCACACACATTTGTGTTCAGCTCACCTTAGCATACCTAATTCACTTCAACAAGAGGTGACATCCTGTCCATTAGTGCATTTACAGTTTGTTTAGGCAGTACACCTCTAATCAATTACAAAACAAGAGAGAAAAAAAAAACAATAACCTGTGAAGTAGGCCTAAAGCACTTAATAGTTTGTCGTCTACTGTAGAGATTTACACGGTGGATTGTTTTGTGAATTGAAGGCTTAGGCCTACATAATTTCAAAGCCACATAGTTGTACATTGACAATCGGGTGCCCGGCAGGTAATGGCGTTCTGGTACCCGGGTACCCTGTGAAAACACTGTGACAGCACTAGTAATTATTACCGTGACAGCACTAGTAATTATTACTGTGACAGCACTAGTAATTATTAGTTAAAGTCAGATAGCAACATAAGCTGATCCATTATTCCACTGTACATGTACAATCTTTGGCCTTGATTTTTTTTTGGGCAAAATTTAATACGAAGTTATGCTCAGCTGCCATGGAAGTTCTGTCTCATATTTCTGTCTGGGCCAAAGAGCTGTATTACTGTGTTGGAGTTACTTAATTCCGGAGGCGGCCGCCTCGCAACTTTTAAGACCGCCTCGCCAAAAAATACGGTAATTACCGCCTCATGTGTTTTTATGACAGGGCTGTAAAAAGTAAGGAAGCAGGAGGCTCCTTCCCGGGGAAATTTTGCGTCTCGCGGGAAATCCGCTTCTGGACTTCTGGCAGTGTTTATCTTGTACATATCATGCATAACTTGTTTTGCACATTTGATAACAGAATGGTAGAGATCACACATGTGGTTTCCTAAATAGTTACGTCCGAAAATAACTGGTAAATCAATCCATTCAAATGTGTATCCGAAATGCCCCATCCACGTTCAATCTTCAACAAAACTTGAAGTAAATTACTATTCTTGTAATATAATGCCCTTATTTTTTACTCATGGTCAATATTTTTCAAGTTATATATGTGAAAAAACAACGTTGGCAAATGTTTCCAGAGGAATCTACGTATACCTCCTTTACTACATTCAATGTCAATTAAAAAGCATAAGCAGTTAGGCCTGCCGCAGGCGTGCCTGCATACGCAAATTATCTGCAGAATGACAGCTAGTGGATATATCGCAACCCATAGCAATACAAAAATGAATGTATATTTCTATGTCCAAAACCCTTCACGAAACCAATAGTCTGCTGCTTCAAACCTTTAGTCTAAACATTTTAAAGTGACTATGATCAATGAACAAAACAATAAAACTCTGAGACCTGCAAGTTACAAAATGTCGGTTATTCCCTGTTATACAGAAATATGAAATGCCAGGGTGGTTAGGCTATTCAGTATGTACATCCACTGTTTTAGGATATGATTACTTAGAAATTTCGGAAGGCTGCACACGATCTTACGTGATTCTTTTCACAAAACTTTTAGGGACATTTCAACTTCAAAAATGTATGTAATACAGTTTATTCTACATGACATGTGCAACATTTCATAGAACGTTTTGATTTTGAAGCAATATCAATGATTTTTTTGCTGATAGGACTATCGTGTTTTCACCCGTTAAAATTGAAAGAGTTGAAATTTAGCATGTATTTCAAATGATTCGTACACGTCTAAAAAACGTTAAAATCGCTGAGTTTCCAGGTGCTGTGCACCCTAAATCCCTACTGGGATCGTCCATGGACCCCTCAAGGGGGCCCTATGGCAGGCCCATTGACCCCACGCTGGTATGACAATCGTTTCGCTATTGAATGACGCCTACGGCGCCATGTAAGTGGCGGAAAATCCAACTATATTGTGACTACCCTCCTGGAGATTTACACTCTTTCTAGCGCTGTTTATATCATGGTCAAAATCCTAGAATCACCCATACTTCGAGAATCTACTAAGTACGGATTTGAACCCAAAATTCATGGTGGCGTCAAGTAATTTGCCCTCACCGCCTCATACTCTGAAAAAGCCAGGGGAAACCCTGGAAGAGATGTCACAAACTGCAATGAAAACTCACTGAAGGGTTGGGTGATCTGCCAAAAATTACTGATTTTCTGATGAGACAATAAGATATTAAAATTTGCAAAATTGGGAAAAAGTATGATAAGAGAAATAACACAACTTGTTCCCCAATACTGAAAAAAGTCCACAAAATGTTTAAAATAAACACGAGGAAAAACATCAGTGTGTGCATGCAAACAACCCAAGTATCCCCATAAGGACAGTGCTAACCATGGAAACACAAGGAGAGTATAAATAGTGTACATAACATCACTCACATAGGCCTGAAGCAATTGTGACAAATATAAACCATAAATCTGATCATCAAAACCAAAAATTCTCAAGCAACAAGTGCTCATACTGTAAACACCAGAAAGCCAAAAGGCTTTGTGATTCCTTGCCATATGGTTATATTGTAACAAAGATGAATTACCCACATCCTATATGCATGTATGAGATCAAATACAGATCTTACAACATGTTGATAAGCTTTTGACCCAAAATGATTTTTCACCTGGTACTAAAATGTACAGTAAGGTGCAAAAATAGATAAAAACCATCTGTTCAAGTATGACACCCCCCTCACAGTTACCCTTCTTGAGATACAAGTTTACAAGATTTTGACATGTAATGACCTTTGTAATCCACTGAAAATCAATCTAGGGATTATCCACTCCCTATGGTGATCGACACACCTACAGGTAACACAAGGTTATTGAAGGTTACCCTTATGGAGATATTGTGCTCACAAGGTTGATGCATTTTGACTTCTGGCAACCTTTGACTTCCACCAAAAACAATAGGGATCATCTGCTCAGTATTGTGAAATAGACATTGTGAATTGGGCTGCCACGGCGCGAACAGATATCCTGGAGGTCACAATACAGAAAATGTTCCCTCTGACACAGAGAGAGAGAGACAAAGAGCCAGAGAGAGATCAGTCAGTTCCACTTATTTAGTTGATTCAACTGGCACACACAAATTAGATAAATCAAGTTGACAATGATGATTGAAATTAGTAGTATCCAGGTACAGGCTATATAATGTTGATGAAAGACAAAGAGAAACAGAGACGGTACACGTCGTGACACAGGCCTACATAGTGTGCAGAGAGAGACTGATGTTTGACAGTAGTTTACAGTTAAACAGCAAGGTTACCAGTTGTCGGCCGGGTGGTTGTGTGGACACTTTGAACCACACCAAACCAGCGAGGGTCACAGGTGATGACATTGACCAATCAGAATATGTATAACCCATATAAAAATCGATGCTACCTATGATCAACCAATCTCGCAATTATTGCAAAATACTTGTCTGTGTCAGGGCACACTATTTCCATTTCTAATGTAATTTATTGTCTGCCGAGAAAAAGAAGAGTTTAACACACTGGGGTAAGCACCAGATGTAGAACTCTGTTTGCACTATGAAATATGGATGCCTGTAATAAACTCACTACATACAACAGTATAGCCATCCCACACACTAAGTATAAGATCATTCAAGATCGCCCCTCTTGACATAAATATTCCGTTCGCAAGGTTAAGACATTTTGACCTCTAGCGATCTCAGGTGACCTTAAACCTCCACCAAAATCAATACCAATCATCTACTGAGTACAAAAAGCCCACACCTTAAGCATGAGATCAGTCTCAGTCACCCCTCTTGAGATATCATGTCACAACATTTTTACAGTTTGACCTCTGGTAACCTCAAATGACCTTTGACCTCCACCAAAAACAATAGGGATCATCTACATTGTATAGCCAACCCATACACCCAGTATGAGGTCAGTCAAAAGTTACCATTCTGAAGATACTGTTTTTACAAGGTTTTCACAGTTTGACCATTGGTGATCTCAAATGACCTTTGACTTCCACCAAAAACAAAAAGGATCATCTACTCAGTATGACCAATCCACACACCAAGTATAATACAGTCAAGTAGGGCTTGTAGAGTAGCAAAAATTGGGAACCCATTACACCTTCACATTACACAGTGCCCACTCAAGTAACAGGTAACCAAAACACTCCAAAGTTAGGACTAGCCGTAACTGAACATGTTACACAATAGACCTACAGTATGTACATAGTGTAGTCTATGTAGGCCTACACATGCTGTACAATCCTCAAACTAGAGCAGCAATGCCACTGAATCTCAATACTTCTGGTTGTTTAATGTTCCTTTGTAAGGATGTTCTGAATGTGTTAAAGGAGATTATGAACGAAAAATAGAGAAGTTTAAACCTGTTTGATATATCTGGTTGATGAATCTGATTGATTCTGGTTGAATCTAATTGACAAATGTGACACAATATTAGACTTCTGCCTCTTCATTTCATTTGCATGCCATCCCTAGTGAACAAGGTAAATGTATTCATTTATGTCAATTAAGCAGTTTCAACTTTTGCATCACCATCACTGAAAATGCTCATCAGCTGGAATCAAAGCATTGTTCTGAGCTAGCTAATTGTGTAAGAATTAGTTGACTTAAATGATGTTGCTAAGTGAGTGATATTGAATGGGAATTTCCTAATAAAGGAATGACAGACAGTTAAGTTTTTGAGCAGCTTATCTTCTTTGGTGGGTCTTAAAGAAAACCCACACCTGGCATCTGACAGCTAGCTTCTTGCACTCATGTACACTGTGTTCTAATGTCGAAGTTAAGAATACACACAATTGAGTTGAAAACCTCACTGCTACTACTTACTTTACTACACACTTCAATCACAGCAAATTGAAGGAGGAACCAATCCAAACAAAGGATCAAAACATCTATAATTTATGCAAGTACCGTGTGCAAAACTACAGGAGAAGATCTACCTTTTCCAGGTTTCAGGTACTTTTGTGGTCAATAATTTGCAAAAAAAACTTGTTCTACATATTTTTTTCAAACCTACACTAGTAACATCTTTTGCTTACATCCAAAAAAGCATGATGAAGTCTGATACACATTGACAATGGATCGAGACCCAGACACCATTTTTAAATGTCCAATGTGAAAATATCTCTATACATGTAATGTATTGAGATAAAAACTAAAGCCATCATTCTGCAAGTTCAAACTTTGGATCCACAGAAAATGTTAACAGTCATTACGATTTATAAACAACAAGTTATCATTCAAACATTTCTCAAAGTAACATGAGCACCATACCGTACAAAAAGTGGGATGTTAGCTTTTAGATCCAATGAAATACACAACTGTTGATGTGGTAATGTCAATATAATGTGGTAATGTCAATATAATGTCATATCAATGCTCATGTTTGTGACAAAGTACTGTACATATTCAATTGCCAATTGTGGTGAGGCTATTAGCTACAGTATACCTTACCACATGTAGGATATGATTTGCCCATTTTTTGGAAGGTTTTAAGGTTTTACAAGATCTTTTCTATTTCTTTTCTCAAGGCACTTTTGTATATTTTAATTTAAAATGTATGTTATGTAGTTTGGTTAACATGACATGTGTAATATTTTGTGGGGCACGTAAGTTTTAACGCAAAACCAGTGACTTTTTTCTGATCAAAATTTCACTGGTGGCCGCACATGAGTGTATGCAAAAAATCAGTTAATGCCAAAACTCATTGTAATGCCGAAAACATTGAATGCTATCTTTAGAAAACACTAAAAACATTCATAACTATCAAACTATAATGATAACTTCTTCCTTCACAATCATAATGACAAAGAATATAATACTGCACAGTACTAAGTCACAGGCTAATATGATTTTTTCTGGTGGGTCAGACTGAAGCTGTACAGCTTTAAACCCACTTGAAAACCATGGGCCTGTAATTATGAACAATGGGTCAGTAATAATGAGTATGACACTGTTGTATGAACCAGCATGAGTGATTCAGGTCCAGTTTTACTTAGTCCAAAGAGGTATAGCTGTAAACTCATCAGAGAACCATGGGTGTGTACTCATATGACACTGTTGTAACCAGTACAGGTGATATGAGTCCAGTCTTTACTGTACATATGTCCAAAGAGGAACCTGCTGTAAACCCATCTGAGGACCATGGGTTTGTAATTATGAATATGAGCCTGAGGGATAAATTTCCAAAGTGCCAAATGCGTTTTCTTAAATAGTGACATTACTTTATACCTTAGCGTACACAAGAAGGCGAGTAATTAAGATAAAATATGTGAAGGGTGAACAAAAGGACTCACACTCTGCAACACACCAAATCATAATTTTTGAATAGGTAGTCAATTCTGTCAAAAATCATCAAAAGTTAAAAATCGTACATAACTGAAGAATATTAAAACAGTTCCAATGGATTTGTCATTTGAGCATCACTGTACAACTTCTGAGTAAAGTCAACTCCTATTTAGTTGTATGTCATATAACCTTAAAGGCACTGTAATTTACTATTGAAAAGTATTATTTAGTTTGAAATGTAAAACAGAATGTTGCCATAGCATAACATATGACTGTAGAGTGTCTTTCATTAAGAGATCTATTTTCATGCACATGTCAATAATGACATGCATTATCCTAGTTTATAATAAAGAAACCAAGTGACAAACCAGTGAAATGCTTTTTGTTACGACTTCCATAATATAATGTTTTAATATTAGGCATATTCTAAGCACCCATAAACACTTACTTTTTGGTGAGGAGACCATACGTTCAAGTTCAGCAATTTTACGATGAGCATCTGCCATAGTAGATTTAAGACATACTATATAATCCTCTTGGTCCTGTACTCGTTTCTCAAGAACGGCCACTCTCCTACTAAGATCCAGGTCATAGTTCTTATCATCAAAGTTCTTTAAAATTAAGTCATCTGCAGAAAGAGACAGAGTCACGATGAAGTGCCAGTGATGCACTTGGAAAGATACTCAAATGTAGACATTTTGCTGTAGTGCAGCTTGAGAGTTCTTTTCATACAATCATCTAACATTACACTTGAGGCTATCAGTGCCATTCTACTTTCTTTTGTTACGAGAAACTTTTGTCTTTCATCATAATTGTTAGAAGTAGTATGTACTTGAAATGTTACCACTGGTCAGTAACTTATGTCATCTCAAACCGTTTTGGAAACTAATAAATTGTTTTTGTTTATTCCCATGAGATAAGTGCGGCATACACTATAATCACTATAAGGTGATTGCCAATGGTCTACAGTTCTAGCCAAAAAGAGCTATGCCAGTGCTGTAAGCAAACACTATGGTTGACTAATGAGCAACAATGGCCAAATTGAAATTAATTTATGAACTGACATAACATAAATTACACTTGGGAGAAGAGACAATAGAAAGCATAATAATTTATGATTAAACTCAAATACCTAATAATGGCTGAACACACCAGAATGAATGAATAAATTCAGCAGTTACAATTTCTATTCTGCATGAAACATTTTGATTCCGCAGAAAGCACGTAACCATATCCGTAGAAGTATTCAAAATCAAATTTAATGTCAACAATTCCAGGATCAATATTACTGAATTAAACTCACCTAGTCCAGTACTGCTGTAAAAGCCCGAGTTGTTACTGGATGCCATGTTGTGATTAGACTTCTCCTGTTTGACTGTTGACGAGGGCAGCTTCTCATCCTCCAGGGAATCTGTTTCAAAAATATCAGATGAGATGTTTATACGTGGAAGGAATGACAGCGGTAGATTGGTCTCCATGACTCACATCATAGAACACAATAAATCAGAGGAATGGAGTGTAAACAATCTCACAAACCAAGTTGACTTGCATTCCCCTGTTATTCCCACTGGCTATAAAAAAGTGAAGAATGAGAGAAGGTGTTCGATAAACTGTCTATATCCGGCATGATCATTTCCACCATTCCAAGTCTTTAAGACTTTCGAGTGTCACGCGATCATCAAACTATCTGAAAGTATCTCGAAGACAAGAAATTCACTAATTCTGATACTGTCTTCTTTAGATGGCTCAAGTGTAATGGAATGTAGGATGAAAACCAGCAAAGATTAAAGACAGCTAAAGAACTAAGTCTAAGTACACCACAATATTGTATTGTTAGGAATTCTTTTTTCAGCAGAGCAGCAAAAGTATAGCCACTTATGACTATTCATTTTGCATCCAGTTCATAGATCAACTATACTAAATCAGCACCTTGGATGATAACATCACAACGCGACTCTTCGCTGGCATCCTGTTGTACTGTATCAGAGTATAGATGCATGAAACAAAACACAGAACTTTCCAGCTTGCATGGCAACAGACATTTACTTCAGACGTGATTCCACGTAAGCAGAAAGGTATCCATTTTGTGTGTTACACATTTATTAGATTACTCCACTGGTCGATAAACAGTCTACAATGCACAGGCGAAGCAATAATGTTGCTCTACTATGCTTATCACAGCAAAAGGCATACAACTTTTAATTTTCTCACGAACAGTGTCCATTCAAATAACGTGTATTAAAATGAAAATGGTTTGAATTCATGTCAAGAAGGCTGTGGAGAGTGTCGTTTTGAGAATGTATTTCTGCAGTGTGGTTTATGTACAACTAGAGCAGCATTACTCACTGTACACATACATGCTGAACTGCAGCTTAGAAGCATTGCCTGTCTGTCAGTCTAATCAATATAAACACAGTACAGTAAGTCCTGAATAGTACATCTGCATTCGAATCTCTGCCAGCAGATTTGTTGCTAAATTCCGCTAACTCTGTGTAGTACTAAAGATGTACTAATTGATACAGATCACTGGGTTATCATGGCTACTGGCATGAGGATTAAATCAACAAAATGCACATCAATACATTATTCATTACATTCATTTCAGAATTTTCTGCAAGTGAAAATTCTTGAATTGCTAACATCTGTTGTGCAGTTGATGATTGTAGAGGATCAAGTGTCATATTCATTCATCATATTATGCAAATTGATGAATATTATCACACTGTAAGTGCAATGAGGGTATGGGGTTGCCACATTACTGGTTCCCTAAACAGGGTGACATGATAGGACAGAAACATGAAAGGAAAAGCAATTAAATGATAGGGAAGTTGACACAATAGGGAGGGGGGAGGGGTTAGATGACTGCGATGGGGTTGCTGCACATGACAATCATAAGGAAAATTAATAAATTTGCAGATCCCAGTATGGATGCAATAAAGAAGTAATAAGACTATTATGGAAGGGGTAACATACTAATTTAAGGGTTCGACAATAGAAAAGGGTAGGGGAAAAGGGGTTATATGAGAGGAAATCAGTTACATGAAGGGAATGCAGTTACATGACAGGGTAGGGGTGTAAAAGGGGTTATATCATGAAGGGCATATTAAAATAGAAAAAAATTTGATCAAATTGAAAACTTTTAATACTAGTAATTTTTCACATGACTCTATTCAATCAATGCACATGTTATGTTATTACATAGGCATACACATTCACAGAAATACAACATATGATCTAGATTTCTGGAGTAATGTCCAGATTACACACCAATAACACAAACACTGAAAATGAACCACAATTAATATGATATGGTAAAAGTATTGATGGCAGGATTCAATGCTTTGATTCAAAAGTAGTTTAAAATCTCTCTAAGTTCTTTACTTTTTACTAACAGCAAATGTTTATTACACATACATTTGATCAAATGCTGCTACAATTCCACTCATCTCGAATTACTTGACAGAGAGGAAAAAAGGTTATGAACATGAATATGAGGCTTCATTTAGAATTAGCAGAGCATTATGTGATAAATATAACAGGTGCAGTTAACACTACGAATAGTCAATGCCTCGGCCAAGAGCATCATCAAAACTGCACAATTATCTATACTTTCAGAACATCTGGCTTTACAGTAAGTCATATATTGTTGCCACTATGAAGGTCACAATCAATATTTTGACAGACTTCAGGATTCAAAGCAAAATGGAATGTTCCTTGGCATTTTGTATATGAACTGCATGGATGATTGATTGCAAATCAAAACCTCATTGTAATCTTCTGAAGATGGCTAACACTACAGTGAAACTCAGACAGCAAAAACATTAAACCTGGTTAAAACCAACAGAATTATATATTGAACCAATACATCCTAAGCAAACTTCCCGCATATCACAGTACAAGTCAATTGACAAAATTGAGTAATACTTTTGTTTTTCCTGAAGTTATTAATGAAAAACAAATTGCACCTTCCTCACCCATTTACCTTCCACTTGGTAAGAATCATACAAGGAGGTGACGACTGTGTGCAATTTGCAATTTAGCATTTATTTAGCATACTATTATGCTGGACTAAGTCTATACCTTGTGTCATGTAGTTATCTTTTGCTTGAGTGAATGGTACTCAGACAAGAGCTCTCATATTTTGAAAATATAATTGTAAAGCTGGGACAGAAGACAGTATCATATCTATTGCATCATTCAGTCATTCCTGAGAAGGATGCATGTAACCTCTCAATTACAAAAACAAGATGCCAGAGCTATTTTCATATCAGCTGTCTCTACCCATGGAGATATTCTCTAACTATACTAGGAGAGGCTAACAGTAGGGGAGACAACTATCTAGCAACAAGCTGGAAACAAGAGATCGCGTTTGACAGGACTTGACAACATAAAAATAATTGACTCACTGAGTATCTTCATGCCAACATTATCACAAGAGAGGAGACAGTGATTTCATAAACTCACAAGGCAGTGAAGTTCTGCAACTGAAATAATCAGTGTTGCTGGCTTACATCACTTCCTATAACTTTAATCCACTCAGATAAACATGGGTGATACTTTAGTACTTTTGAAGATAACTGTCTCAAACTAATGAACATTTAAAGCAATTGATAGATGTAATAATAATAGTACAGTTGAGGGAAATACCAATATATAGCATGTGGGATATGTAAATTGAGAGGATTAAGAAGTATAGAATACAAGCATCTTCAAAGCCTCAACCAGAACAGTCAATTTATGCAACAAAGTTGACACCACAATCTTTTTATATAGCTTATCATGCGATTTAAGTGATTGCAAACATACACAAAAAGTGAAAACATTAAAATTTCAAGTCTTTAAGTATAGCATGTCCTTTTATTTCACTATTCAGACAATTTGATAAAAGAAAAAGGTTTCAGGTGATAAATTCTGTCAATATGATTTCCACTTCTCCTAACATGACCACAACACTTGTAAAATATGATATATTGTGGTGGTTAACAGCTTTCATTCAACTTAACAAGACAATGGTAAGCACCTATACACTAGTAATGAATATTCAGCTTGTTGAAACAGTTGATTGCTGATGCCGTAATGAGGCGATCAGTTGTGTGTTTCATATATAAATACAGTGTTTCCTTTCATTCAATACTTCAATTCCAAATACCAATCAAAGAGAGATCTGACTTGAGTCTTACACTGTTGCATAATCATTATGTAGCAGTGGTACACTACATGCTGAAAGAACTATTCATTTTCACATATATGAACTTGTTTTCCTCTAATGCTTTTGTGCCATTTCCATTGCTTTTCAATTATGGTTACTGTCATTTTCTTTCATTTAATGATGTATTCCGTCCATGAACAACCTTGTGTGTAGATTGAAAAAATAAAGAAAACCTTGGGATCAAACATCTTCTGCTTTTCCCATATACATGGTACACAAGCAATCAGTTTAATACGAGAAGAAAGAAAATTCATGAATCATCAACCACAAGTTATAAATAATTCACAAAATTTGAACAATGTTTGGTAATTTTCTCCTTGAAATTAATCCACTTTCAGACAGTAGCAATATCCTTTGTTTTTCTGTTTATAATCAAGCAAGTAGTGAAAGAAATACAGTATAAATGTCCATGCTTTAAGGGTTGTGTGACATGCATCTAGAAAACAGCTGGCTACACTCAGAAGTTGCAGAGACAAACCCTGAATGAAAATTCTTTGGAATTGTGTTTATATCTGTTACCACTTTTTGACTTTTCAAAGTTTAATGACAATGCAAAACAGATGACATGCAGTGTTGCAGTGTCAGTATTTTCATTTATAGACCTGTGCATTTTGCCTGTCAATTACTGGGTTTCACATTGGTACAGTAAGTAATATCAATAGTTTTGAAAAAGAAAATGTGTCCAAAATAAAACCCTCTGGGCATCCGAAATTCTCAATTGTCCTTGCAATAGAGGTTAAGTAAACAAAGGGTAACATAAGCAATATCATACAGTAGGAGTCCATCTTTTTATGTCACCAATTTAAATACTTAGCCAATATTTATTCATGATGCATGTGTGAGACACAAATTTGGCTATAAAATTGCCAGTAGTTGATGAACTTTGATAGAATGTGGCTATATACAACACTTTCAGTAATTAATAAGCCAATACTCCAAAATGACCTTTAACACAATCTTTAGCAATGCGTGTACGCAAACCAGGCAGCTCCACATATTGTCATATAGCATGCCAAATGTCAACAGCTAGTCTGCTATCAAATCCAACTATATGATACAGGTATGTTTTAAACACAGTAAAAACAGTTTTAATGTTATTGAATTGCATTTAGCATTATAAAAATAAAATGAAAATCTTTTGACTTGAATTATTTTAACCTTTTTGTTGGGGTCAGCAAATCGTTTTCTAGATTATCTACAAGCCTATGTAAATTACATTCCAATTACTCAAAAATGAAATCCTAGAGTGCACAAATGAATTGTGGACTTGTAAATGTTGTGGTTTCTACCCAGGTCTGCACAATCAGTGTGCACAAAAGGAGAAAAGATGATTTTAAGACAAAAACTCATCACCCCAGACAGTTTCAGTTCTCCCAACCTCCTACCTCTAGTCCCTCCCTCAGCCTGACTTAAATTCCTCCACATGTGTAATCAAAACAATGGATCCCTGTGTACACTGTGTAATACGAGCTGCTCTGCATCTTTCAAATTTGCTGTCAATCTATGAGTACTGTAACTTAGAACCAGTTGAGAATTTTGCTTTCCAGTCCTGGTAAAAATATAGCTTTGGGTGATGCAATACAGCCTTTAATATGCAACACTGTACTTTTAAAATGGTACAGTACAACAGATCCTGGCTGATCGAAACCACTCATCTTGAAAATGGATTGTGGTTTCCATGATTCACTTGAGAAATATTTTTGGGTGGCTTTTGACACCCCTGCATAGTAACTATGCAGAACACGTTAATGAAGAGGAGTAAATTGTTGTAATATACAATACTGAACATTTAAAATTGTAGGTAGCTCCTGGCTAAATTGACAACTTACAGAGTTTATCACACCATAACATTGATCAACATACCAGTATATGTTTGCCCCCTGATCCTGCATGTGACCACCACAAACAGCAAAACATTTCTTCCAATAAATGCTAGACGAACAGGCAACATGCAATTTATCTGCCTGACAGGGAGCACATTTTTTCATCTGACCAAAGGATTACCTATTCAGCAAGCTACATACAATGCATCTGTCCATGCATACCTGTGCAACAGGCCACATGTATACCATATCTGTCCAACAGGCTATTGTACATACAATAAATCTCTGAACATTCAAATAGCCACATACTTGAGTAAATCCACATCTTGCATGAACAAAGGTTTGGCTTTAGTTTTATTATCAGACAAAATAATTTTCATTTTGGTTACTGTACAAGGTGGAATGGGCATCAGTCATTCCTTGCCTGTCATCTGTACAACTACGCCTAGTTGGATCAGCACCTGGGTCTTGAAATCCTGGTGCTGCTCAGAGTCTGATGTTGTCTCATCATACAGAATTAAATCTTACTCCCATAACTGCCAATCCTAAATTACTCAAATGAAGTTTTATCCATTACTGTTCCCTTTAATCTGCCTTCATACAAAGATTCCTTCCTCTAACAGCCTCCTACCAAACCTACAAAGTTAATCATCTTCAAGTTTGTTTTTTTTCACATCTGATTGATCTTTCTTACTGCATCACTTATCTCAAAATTGTGAGTCCATTTATTCTGCTTTCAAGGTTCACTGAGTCTATACCAGGATCAACAGATCTTACTGCATTCTGTTGTGTCTGACTTCCACTGCATGCTGCTGCTGATGTGTAATATCCCAACATTCTTTCCTGAGGTATGGTGTAATGAATGGAATGGCTTGTGTCTATTTTTACACCTTGTGCCAGTGATAGCTAGCACAGTTTGTTGCTGCATGGTTGCTGTATATAGTAGTTGCTGTATATAGTTATGTACATTACGAGGTCTAACTGTAAAAATCAATCTTACATAAAATTCAATCACATGCTAACAATATAAACAATGATATTGCAGCAGTGGAGTTCACTTTCATTGTCTTCTACATCAGGTGACAAAATGATCTAAAAACCTCAGAGTGTGATAACTAGTATCTTGAACCTTGGAGTTCTGATGTTTATACTGTGTTCCCAAGAACACAGTCTTGTTTTACGCAGACCAACGGAGGGGCAACCACGAGTAACCCCAGAGATCTGGAACCACTTCCAAGTTAACTTTGGGGATAGTCTCATGTGGTTTCTCTTCTCATGTAACAATGCCTACTGGCCAGTTTAATTATGCATGGCAAACTGTCAACCAATGAGTTCCTGTTCACGAAATGGGTGTGGTTTTCAAAGCAACGCTATGATTCCATTGATTATGGCAGACACTGGCTGATTTTTAGTTTTGAGAAACTAAGTTGTTTGCCCTAATGTATATCTGTCATAACTCATAATGCAAACCCCTGTGATGTTCATCTGATGTTTTCAGTTCTTTTGCTCTTTGACTCAGCTAAATGATAATGGAGAAATCCCAAAGATGCACAAATTTTAATTTTTTTCTCATGGCCTTTAATGACAAACATGGTAAGAGTGCCAGTGCTGTCTTAACTTCAATGGTTACTTACAACACATACACTGTAATCCTAATTATAATTCAGCAATTGTGTGCTTTACAGTGCTAGATATTGTACTATCAACTGACCATGCTAGAGCTACAGTACAGTACACTATAAATGCATTCTTCTTTCTTTTAAACCTTACCTGTTTCAGGTTTTACAGTGTCTTCCATTCTTCCACTAGCAGTAACTTATTGTACAGACTGGTACCATCAATCAACTCCACATATACTGGCAATAATCCAGATTTTGTTACAACTCTCCACAGTGGAGTTGTGAAAGTTCCTTGGGAATTCTTGTAATTTTACTTCAAATTTAGTTAAAAGTTACTTTCATGCAGACCAAACCACACCCACTGAATTGAGTAGAGCACAGTTTCTAATTAAAACTAATCAAGGTGCCTCCAGGTACTGCAGTTCAAAATCACAATACAAGATAAAACTTACAAAGTTAGGTCTACTGATCAACTAACTCCCCTTGAAAGGTTACAGTATGCCATGCATTACAGACTCACTGCAGATCAGATTTCCAGTACTACAGACAGTCATTGTAAAGTCTGCACACATGAAACGTGATTAACAGTAGTCAGGAGTGTACATAACGGGGGCAGGGACTATTATAAAGTAGAAGGATATTCTATATGGTGGCTGCACTCAGGTGTGAAGTCAAACCTTTCAAGTCAGTTATTACACACTATTATTTACCCAAGTTACAAAAATGCTAAAAGGGGGTGTTCAGGAATTCTTTTGTAAAATTTTTGGTTAAAGAACATAAAATTTTATGTAAATAATCAGTAAAGGACATCACATTCCAAGGAAACTACTTTTTTTTAGATAATTTACATGCAAGCTCACAGCCTTTTAGAACTCTATGTATGCAGTACAATAACTGTATCAAAAGTCCAGCAATATGTAACAATGCCTGCAAGATTTACTCCAAAATTCATACCTTCATTTGTTGTGCAGATTAAGAGATACCGAGAAAAACACACATCCGAACACCCCAAATAATTCAATCTAGTATTTGGTTTGCTTGGTAATTGGTGAGTGACTGACCCAAATCACAAGTGATCAGTCATTCAGCTGTGTGTGTGTATAAAATGACATATTTCCCCACTGTCAGTGGATACATTAAACCATGCAGAAGAACACAACAGGTAATAAATTAATGCAATGCAAATATACAGAAATCTTTGCAATAATTGATTACAGAGTACCTGAAACATACACGATTGACAAGGCAAATTGCCTATTGTTATTACCACAATTTGATTCAGCTAATATATCAAGATAGAGAACTGCCATTAACAATATCAATAGAATCAATTTCATATTACCACCAAACAATGGCCAGCCAAATATAAATAAGCATGTATCATATTAACTGTACTGCCATCCAAACTGCAAAATGGTCTGAACAATCCAAATGGGTGAACTGTGTACAATTGCAACATGAATTTAACTGACTTGAACTGTACTAAAGTGTCATAACTGGTTGATTAAATATTTTTGTCAATCACCAAAATTAAATTGGTTCTTTCAACATATCTCTTCCTGTGCACTGACCACCCACAAAAACTGTTAACAACTTCCCTTGACAAGTCATGGAATTTGCTCAAATCTTCCAAGAAGTAAAGTGGGTCAACAGTTCTACATGTAAATTGCTCCATATTTGTATTGCAAACTAATATACAATAGGCTAACTCATGAAAAAGGTATGACAGTTCCTGTAGCAAAGACTACAGGGGGTAACAAACTAAATACTCAAATGCACCTACTGTTGTCAGAGTGATCAGGGAAAGTAGATGCCAATGTTACAAATTGCCAAAAATTCTGTAATTTGCCATAAACTGATAGAAATACAGTGAGGCACATAAAATAAGGCATAAAAGCTGCTTTTTCCCCTCCTGTTTGTTTTGTCCAATATTATTCAAGGAATGTAAAAACATGGAGTTTACTGGTTTCAAAAGCATTATTAAGCATACGGGTATTGTTTATGTACTTTTGGTATTGAAATTAGACTTTTCCTCTTATCATGCCAAAATGCATTCACAATGTGAGACACCCAGAGAGTATATAAAACTACAAAAACATGAAAAGCATGCAAGAGGAAACAACACATTTTCATCCTGTTGGTGGAATAAATCCAACAATTCATCCTCACAACTTCTATGTGGTGCTCCTTTAAAAGTTCCGCTTGATTGCAACTTTTGTCAAATGCAAGCGCTGGCAACCCTGATCTGCATTATCCTCTACCTATGCACTCCTTTTAAGTATACTCCATTAGTAATCTGAACGGCATTTTCACTGCTGCTATTTATGGTTTTCTTTTACACTGAGCGCATTGAAACATGTTTCAAATCACCAAAAAAGATTTGACTTTGGCATTTGGAGAAGTGACCAACAAGCATCACAGCTTCTCTTCATCAATGTGCACCAGAGTGACAAGTGCACGGCAAATTTGCACCTACAACCTTTGACAAAAATGATGGGATGCCTGTACACAAATGTGGCAACATTGAAGTAGATTCGTTCATCTTTCACAATCCCCTCCCCTCGATCAATGATGTCCCAGCCAAAAGATATACCAAATTTCAACATTAAATTTGGGAGTGGGAAGGTGTCCCATGTATTTTTGTTAAGGATTGTCTGAAATGCTGTACACATATATGGGAGCATAGTGATGTATGATGGAAGAGAACAGATGCACTTAAAATATTTGGGGCAAGTTTCAGAGCCGTGATAGGAAACTGGCAGATGAGTAGTTGAAGGATACAGTATATTCTGAGTTCAGGACTTGAAAGAAAGTTTAGATTTTTTCGGTGGGGCGGGGTTTAGAGGAGGGTGAGGAGTCAACATTATTGTATTTATAAATGTTCATAAGATTTGTTACAAGGTTTGTTAAGGAGGGCAATGCTCAAGAAGTACATCAATTAAATTACTATTCATGAAGTTTTTCTTTTAATTGCTGTCCCAAAACTATAGTGAACCACATGATGTACTGTATATTTTTCCATTTTTTTCTCTAAGGATGAAGTCATAACTATGCAAAGGTGTAGTACTAGAATGTATGCATGATATCATTGTACTTCAATACAATATTAGTTGATCCCTTCATTTAAAGTTTATTTCATATTTTTTCATGATGAACCCTAAAATTGTTATGTCATTTTGTATTAGGCCAATAGTACGTATTCCTCAAAAAAGTACTGTGAACCGTCAGTTCCTTTGAAATAGTGTGTACTTAAATAGTTAACCGTTGTCGAGTAGTGCACTGTTGAAGACGGTGTTAGTCTATCACATTATTCCACCAAGAGGCTTTACAAGTAACCTTCAAAGGGTGTTTCTGTACACAGTGTATTCTTTCTCGTGGTTGGTAATATTATATACATTATTGGCAATAAGTATTTCTTAGATTTTAAGATATTAATTCTGCCTCTGTTGTATTAAGTGTCAAAATAGCAAAGCAAGCACCAATGCTATAATTGCATTGCTATATTTTCCTTGCCGTTTCTGTAAAAGCTCACAAGGGATGATGTGAAAAATAATAGAAATTATAACACTTATGTCATTATTACAATAATACAATTAACTTACTTTGTGTTAACTTTCTTACATTGGCAAATTAAGAACGAACTGTATCCTTTAACTACTTCACCGCCAATTTCTAATCTCAGCTCTCAAAGTTTTCCCACAAAGTCAAAATGCTTCTTTGTACTCTACTTGGTACTGTATCCATACGCTCCAATACATTGTACAGCAGCTCAGACAATCTTCAACAAAAATGATGAGACACTTGTACACAAATGTGGCAATATTGAGGTGGATTCATTCATCTTTCACAATCAACTCCCCCCTACATCAATGTTCTCTCAACCAAAAGATAACCCAAATTTCAACACTGAATGGGGAGCAGGGAAACGTGTCCCATGTATTTTTGTCAAGGATTGTAGGTACATGTATGTCTGATTGTCCTCTTGTAATCTGTTGAAAGCCTACAAGTACTAAGCTTGAGCAAGAACAAGCCCACCAATAAGTAAATGTTATCAAGTGATATCAAAATTGTACCTCAGCATTTGATTTGGATTATTTCCCTAATTTCCACTCTTAGAAGTGGAAACTAGGAAATAATCAGGTGATGATGAACCTACATTCACCACTTAAACTGCAACTGGGCATCTGCTGGGTGGGAAGATGTTGCCTTTGACCATGTTTTACTACAAAACTCAGCAAGTTGGGAGAGGAAAGGACCTACCCCAACGAGTTTTGCAATATAAAATATTCACCACAAATTCTGTACGTATGTTTCTTCAAAATAGACTCCTCCCCTAAAGTGACCAAACCCATATATGGCAGCAGTTTTTCTGCCAACTATAACCACATTTTATCATAAGCAAAGTGACATATCCTTTCATGAAAATCAATCCATTCCAGGTATCTGTCAGGAATGGAAAGTTGGCTTTTTGCAGGGAAAAAGTCCTTGGTGTGGAAACTAGAACAAAGATGTCCTATCTACAAAAACTAAAAAAAAGATGATCATCAGAATAATTGCTTAAGCCAGGATTATAAAATCAGGGAGTCCAGAGATATGCAACATGCTGATAGGTCCAAGGGGATGGGGCATCCCCTCACCTTTGCCCCTTCTCAGTTGCCAATTCATGGTGCAAAGTACTTGTTGCCGTCTTGCACGGACGACATGGACAGACACCTAGGGTTGACCAGGGGTCAACCTGATTTGAAAAATTCAAAAGTTATCACTAGGACAGTACCTATCAGCTATATAGTGTCCTATAAAAAGCTTTGGAAAAATCCATTTACTTTCAGCATGACAGAGAAACGAACTGCATTTGCCATGGACAGAAGACACATTTGTCATGGATGGACACTGACCAAAACGACACAAGCAACAGCTAGCTAAAACTCAATATGGATTATTTTATTTGTGAGAGCAACTAAGAAATGCCTTTCCTACTATGATTCCCATACCATAGTAATACCATACTGGGAGTAAGGAAAGTTAAAAGGATATGACGACAAGATTTTGTGCTTTACCTGTAGCTGCTGTGTCACCACACTGTCATGGGCAGGTTACAAGTGCACACAAGTTCGTGTGCACTTTCCCTGCAGTCAAAAACTGGCTGACCATCCTTCTCTTTCTAGACTTGAAACTCACCTTTTCCCAGTATTTATGAATTTTATATGAGGAAAAATAAGGTTATTGCAGTAGAACAGAAGTATAACACACAACAAAGATTTTAGGGAAAAATCAAAACATGAATTCTTCCAGATCTTGACAGTTTTTGGTGAAATAGAAAGAAAATTCTTAGCTCTTATCTTCTAAATTGCAGCTCAATTGCTCTCAGTGACTGAGTGACTGTGTATGGTAGATACATGTAGACCTATATTTGCTCTAAAAGCACATTTGTGGATGCTTGATCATTCCACTTAGTCAAAGGGTGTTTCATATAGCTTGAATATTTTTCATGGACAGGCATTAGATGTGGTGTCCGTCCAAGACAAAGTCTTAACCTTAGATATTACACTCACAGAGTCTCCAAACTTTAATCAAGCGGACTTACAGTAAAGGAGAGATATCTCAGCAGGATTTTCTTTAATACAATTATCACAGTAAAAGGAAATAAATTTCCCTTTAATTTTTTGCATCATGGACGAACATTCCTGGATCAGACATAAACAGTCATAATATTCAAGATAATAATATTAAATTCAGTATGATTGTAGAATGTTATTTTTTTAAATATTACTACACAAAACTTAGAAAAGTTTGAAGCTAATTTTATAATTTCCACATAGTTTGAAAAGTGAGAAAACACCCGTCCATTACATTAAACTGATCAGCCCCTTCACCAAAATCATATGTTATCTGCACAATCTACTCACCAGGGAACACCCATATGTAGTAGGCCTAGATTTTCAATTTGCCCAACAATATTCTCCCTGAGCAAATTCATGGAAAATGAAACGTTTATCTGCACCCCCTTGAAATGCCAAACATGTCACCTGCAGTCCAGCACATTTTGTGATCACTTCAACCTAAGGTATCTGCAGTCTTCACAAGCATGGTTCTTTTGTTACCATTACTGTACATTCCTGACGTTCTACACTAAGGATTCCAAGCAAGAGTATTTTGACTTTGTCCATATTTTGATATCATTGATGAATAAAATTTATAATCTGTATCACTTTTGAACATGGCTGCCATGCTATTTGTAACATCATGGTTAATACAGAGTAGTCACAGTTTGTGTAACTCATGCTTGCTTGGAATAATGGAGTTAATTTTGCAGAAGTATGCTGCAACTGCAGAGCATACGCTATGAAATGGCAGGTTACTTGGTGAGAAAAATAGAAGGAAAATTTCATCGTTAATCTAGCTTGTCTATCTCAGAGTGGCTCTGCAGATTCAGAGTCACTTTCAGGTGATGCCCTTTTAAAAAAAAAAACAGACTGTAATGCACGATGTGAAAGTATTGGGAAATTCTGTTTAATAAATGCTAAGTCCAATTTGGATACCCTAAAGTGGTTACACAGGTTCAAACTCATGGTCAAGTGATACTACACAATGATGTGTAAATGATGAAGAGGGAGATTTGAAAAAATTTCTTAGTCCAGCTTGCGCATCTCGGAATGGCTCTGCAGATTCGAAGTCACGGTAAGGGGATACTTCTTAAAAACAACAAACTACAGCTGTCAATGACGAAGGACAAATATTATTTGCAATAACTGAACAGAGTGGTCCCCTGAATTCAAAGTCACATTAGACTGAAGTCCGAAGCCAGCTCAGACGGTCAGTGCCTCAGAGGTGAAAACAACTGTATTGGCATATTCTACAATTATGCTGAAATGACTAGGCCCAGTATTGAAGACCAACTCAATGGGTGGTGCGATGGACTGCTCTTGAAGTAAGTGGCATATCAGAAATGAATGAAATAAGCAGCTAGGCCTAGTCGACATGGACATGAATGATAAGAAGCTGGCATTGTACAGTATGTGGCCGGCTGCACTAATGCAGGCGTTAATTCTGGATTGGAGTGAATGCCCTGAATGCATGAACCAGGTAAACATAACAGACTACCTATGTTTCTGACATGCTAACAATTTCATACATACTGTACTGTAGCCAGTAGGCCTATTATGATAAGTATCAAAAATACAGTATAATCTTGTCAAATGAAACAAATCTAGCTGATTGCATGATCGTCACAGATACATTTTAACAAGTCTAAAGAAAAGTTTAAAAACACGTAAGTCCTACCATCTAGTCCATTCTGCAAGCTATCATCAAAATTAAATGCGTTCATGGTAACCGGTCGCTGCCATCATTTTCACCACGGTCTGGTAAGTTTCATATGTAGGCTACTTGTGCATGAAAAGCACACTAACTCTGAGAATTGTACATGTGAGCGCGAGCTAGGATATGGTGTGCTCAAAATGCTAGATGCATTCGGAGTTTTATCGGATAGTTTTTTGGTTGTATCACGGAAGTAAATGCGTATTTATTTCTGTGTGTTGTATGCGGGATCGGAATGAAAGCACACCCACCGAAAGCTCCTAGGTTTTATGGAATTTGTGATGTATTAATGTCATTAATTTAACTTGGGTTATTGACTATGCATAGGTCGAAAACCAAAGTTGAATAACTGCAAGAATGACTAAATAAAGATTGAAACCAACGGTATTTGCGGGAGTCACCATTTGAAGGTAATTCTGTAGACTTAACACAGATCAAAAATCAAAGTTGGATAAATCCAAGTATGACTAAACACAGGTTTCAGAGTTGGATAACTTCAAGTCCAGCGGCAGAGCCCCGTGGGGGTCCATGTATGAGGCACGGCGGAATCTCGTAGGTGTTAAGGTATTTGTGATGTATTAATTCATCATTTAAAGAGTAATTCTGTAGACTAAGCACGGGTCTAAAATCAAAATTGGATAACTCCAAGTCCAGGGGTAAAGTCCCTGTACGAGAGAGCCCCAGGGGCTCCTGGGTTTTACGGTATCAAGGGTGAATAGAAGCCATCATTTAAAGGGTAATTCTGTTGATCAAACACAGGTCTAAAATTAAAATGTAAGTAACGTCTGACTTCTCTGATTGTACAGGAGATGTATGCTTTTTGAAAATCCTAAACCTCAGTGGGGGAGGGGACACAAGGTTTTCCAGGAGCCACAGTACCCTGACACCCTTGACTACGCCACTGCTTCCCTTCTCCACCCCCTTCTTCAGTTCTTTCTTTACCTACAACGATTCTTTATATGGTTTTAATACTGGGATCTAGGAGAGGTCGCAATTTTCACCTCCCAACTTTAGGAAAAAAGTAACCCAGACTCAAATTCGATCTTGCTGTGCAACCATATGGACTTCACTACCCAGTGTGAAATTAAAAGTAAGAGGACCAACATCGTCTCTTAAGAAGCATCTTTTTGGTTCATTGGCCGTTGGCATTTATTGCATTTGTTAATCGTATAAAAGTGCGATTTTTCTTATTTTTGTTTGTTTGTTTTCTTTTCTATGGTTCCCTTTTCTCTGCTTTGAATTCTCTTTTTTTTTTCATTGTAGGTATTTCACCTTTATTTCCTTGTAAGGGGGAACTAGAAAAGCTTTCCTTATTTTTAACGTCCTACCCATCACTTACTCAATTATTTTTCTTTTGTTTTCATCCATTTCTCAATAAACTCAAATCTAATTAAAATAGATCTAAACTTCTGATACATTTATTACAGGTATTAAGGTATCTCTGATTTTCTTTGATATTGGTAGAAATAAATTAAATCGAAAGTAACTCCATTTTAAAGAATGATTTCCTTATATACTCATTGTGATGCATGAACTTGTATCAAGTATACTACATTATACTTACGAACAATTTTCAAGTCGTTGCTGGTATCATGTCAACTTGGTTCTCACAGTAAAGAAGCTGACATCAAATGACCTTACTTATGTGACACCAAAGAAGTCGACTTTTCCGTACTACATACCGGAATGCCCATGAGGTTTTTTGACCTCCACATAACAATTGTCGATACAAAAAATAATTTCATCTTCTTCATGTGATAGGCCTAACAAATATGATATCTTGCCATGGATGCTACAACTGATATCAAATTTGGCATGTGGCTTTACTGCAATAATCACAAGACTGAACCTGCATTGTAATTTCAAGTACATAAATGAAATTCTAAGCTAAAGGCCATCTGAGTTTGATGAGAAGAACGTATTATCAATAAAATATACAACCTTAAATTTTGAACTCCATGAAAGATCTAATGTATATTCTGTATAACAAAATTGTGAAAACAAAAATAGCGCTGGAAAGCCAATATCAGAATCATGTTGAAAACAGTGGGCATAGGAGGCATCTTAACAAATAAGGTCTATAACTATACTCAGTAAAATTCATAATTGGCATGTGGCTTTGTCACAAATGTGTGACAAACGTATGACAAAATGACAAAGTTCCGATTTTGCAGTGAAGAGAAAATGTCAAGAAACTGACCTTATTAATTAATCTTTTTTCGAGAGAAATCATAGACTACACCCTGAAATCAGGTAAAGTTGGTCCGTTCAGGTTGTAAGGAGATTAAATACATTTCAGGTTTGCAGAGATAAAGTCATGAACATATACAAAGCCACGGTATTCGAAAATTTAGTAATCATGATTTCCCCTTTAAAAAAAAGAACACGAAACACAATTCGGCATTTCTCTTGAAGGTCTAAATTGATACAAGTTAAGATAGGTAACAAAGTACTTACATGTTTTAACCTACTGCTCTGAAAGACGTTACAGCAATGCTTTGTAAAGATATCAAATTCTGCATGTATATTTTTGTTTCTGCTTCACCACTATAGTAAAACACATTTCATTAACCCTCCGGACACAATGACTGAACAACAGAATTAAGGTTGCATAACCTATATGTCATTCCACTGACCTACTCGAAAGGATTTACAGTGGTCGAACATCTTCTAAATCATTTAAATTATCATTTAATATTTCATGATGAAACAAAAATGTAACCGTATATGTGTGTTCACTTTAATTGTCCTTCCAACGGCTTAGATCAATGAAAGTAATTGCTTTAAACATTTTATCAGTCTAAAACAGGCAAATGACTGAGAGCTGCACTTGTGACGCTCACCATGGGTTGACCGGATTGCTGGATGTGAAATAAACTAGTACTTGAAAAAAAAACCAGTTTGCTTCGAAAGGTCTCTCAGATTGAGATAATTTGCCAAATAATTGGACATATTGGAAGTTTGGCAAATATTGGAAAAGTTTTCTGCACCATTTGGAATCTGAACCGCAATTCCCTGGGTGTAGGTCTAAGGAGAGGAGCACTTCAACCAAAGGTCTGCGAAGCACAAAACTTGTACAAACAATAATTGAAAACACGACATTTTGCAGCGATAACATTTAGTATATTTACAAAATAGCGACATGTTTCGAAATAATTTACAACAAAAATTCAAATACAAAAAAAATAAAAAATAATAATAATTTACAAGTCTAGCAGACAAGAAAAGACTGGATTTTGACCGGAGTCAATTAGATATAACGAAAAGTATGAAAAGATACCGTCATGATATGAATACAAGATAAGAAATAAAGAGAAAGGCCTCAGAAAGATGAGAAAAAATCACAACCCGTTGAACGATTATCAGAGCAATCATTAAATGATCGATGGACTACTTTGGGGATAACGTACATTGCCTTCATAAAGACTTTAATTGTATAGCCCCTGCATACTAGTTACCAAACAGGCCGCTGGCCCACTAATTTAGGAGAACACATCATTCCGTCATAAGTTCACCATTGTCAGTAAATGTGCAATTCATAAGTTTATGTTTTTTGAGCCAGCCGGACTCCTTATTGATTTCAAACGGAAGAGGACAGTGTGACTGGGGTGAGAACAGGAAAAGGACACCTTGCAAGATACATCCAGTAAGATAGAAAGTTACTTGGGCGTTATAAGTTCTCCTCTCTATTGTCAGGAACAACGTATCAGAAAGAAGTAGCGTGATTGGATGAAGTGAAAGTGTAGCGGTGAGGATGAAAATTTGTGAGGTCGCTATACAAGTTTGTAAAGCAAACGTGTAAGATTTTAACACAGGTCGTTAGGTCACTATACAGACCTCCAATAGTTTGCGGTCATCACTGAAACCCTTGTTGAGTTGTAAGCCTACATATAAAAAAGTTACAAATATAGCTTGCTGATATAATTTTGAAGTGTAATTCATGGGTCGAGGAGCCGGAGGAGAGAAGGGGAGCACCTGCCCCCCCCCCACACTTTTTCGCATATATGATACACAGTATGTCACAAAAAGAAATTAAATTTGCTCTAAAAATGTTAAAGTTGCAACCTAGTCTTGTGGCTGAGCAATCAGTCGGATTGAAGTGACTTCATTTATTATAATAACAAAAATAATCTTAAGTATACAATTCGTCATGCCTGGTTTGGCGTACTTTTCACACCGAATATGTCTATTACTTTTGACACCGATATGTCTAACATCCCACGCCAAATAGTCTTTCAGCCTTAACTTGCATCTGTGTATGTGTACATTTATGTACATATGCACACCTCCTGACTGGCCGGTACATTAATGTCCAAATGCACACAGAGAACAAACGCTTGTCGTCGAAACGAACCAGCTGTAGAAAGAAATAAATAAAAATAATGCAATAAAGCAATGTATTTGCGTTTTTCAGGAGGTGAGGTTTCTTGCCCTCGGATTCAAGTAATATCATTGTTGCTTTTCATTTGTTTGGGAGCACTGATTAGCATTCCTTATACCTTTTTCAGAAAAGAAGCCACCCCGAGATCCAATCATTTCCATTGATTGTCTGATTGGTATAATTAACATTGAAACAATCATTGGTGTGATAGGTTGGATTATAGGAAAACCTCCAGGTTTACAGAAAGTCAGTGAGTTATTGTGAGCTTAAAATCACACCTGAGTTGACCATGGAGTGGTGGTTAATTCCTTTAAACCAGTTCATCCCAAGAGAAAACATATACTAATGCCACAATTGTCTGTTATTTTCTTACTAGGTGTCATTTGCACAATGCTTATTTTGAGTTTGTAGTGGGGCTTAATATCCTACTGAAAATTCTACAGCAGGCAAGGCTTCGAAATTAAAACTTTATTTTATGAAAACGGTTCAAAAGTCGACATATAGGGGCTTACTTGATTTGCAAATGAAAAGTCGTTGGATTTTCATACTAACATTCCCACTATCCTTGTATATTTTTATATATCTTACTAGGCTGGATTTACTTGCTTGTTGTAGTTCTCATTGTTGTCTTGACAGGTCCAAAGTGGCCCATGCGTCGCTTGAGCTCGAACAGTTTTCTTGTAATAGCCTTTTTGTGGGGGAGAGATGTTTTAGAATATAACAATACATGAATCGGTCTAATTTAAGGACGTAAGTTCCAGGGAGCCCCACCAGGGAGTTGCCCTGGACCCCATCAGGAGGCCTTACACCCACCCTTGGACCGCACTTCGAACCTCTCGGGCTTCACACTAGGATGCTGTTTGCTAGGCATATTCGCTCCCCCCACCCAACTTTCCAATTTGCTCCGAGGCCCGTGAAGTACCTCTGACCCTGCTGAAATAAAAACCAGTATCAGTGTATTATCTTCATAACATTGTACGGCATGCCAGGGATTTCTATGGGCAGACTAGGCAGATAGGGAACTGCTGAAAATATCATAGAATACTCGTTGAAAACATTATGTGACAACATAGTCCCAAGTAATTATTATTACTATCTAAACGAAGCGGAATCATCCGTAGGCGAAATTTTTTGGCTTTGTAAACCACACAAATGGCTTTCCAGATGTACCCAGCCTTGAAATAAGGATCTCATATCTGAAATTTCTCAATTAATGAGGAAAAGTCAGTCTATGAAAAATTGTAATACATATCAAATGGGGTAACATTCACTGATCCAGACATTTCGAAAAGAGGATGGGGCAGAAATGAGAGAGAAAGAAGGGTGGTGGCGGAAAATTGTTGCAAGATCTTCTAAGCAAGGGTTCGTCATCGGTTGGCACCGAGCGTACAGCAATTAGGAAAATGGATCAAAATACCCTCTAACTGATAGCCAGAGATAGCCTTCCCTTCCCTGGCACCGTATAAGTAAGCTTCTGGAAATTGTGTGCGATCAGTGTTTTCAGTGTTATTATTGTAATTTTTTGCAGTTTATACTCAAATGTGCCTTCTAGTGACGTCGCAATGGTTGCTTGTTGAATTAAGAGACTCGACATGCGCCCAGGGGCGTAGTTGAATGTAGTCGAATGTAGCATAGGGAACATACTATGTGCTAGAATCATAGTGAGACTATACGCATGGTGCATGTTCACTGGATGATGATAAAGAGAAAATAATGATATTCTGCTCGATTGTGTGAAGAACCGTTGAACCAGCCCTACACTGTTCTGTCATGGTTGCCATTTCAAGTTTGCCCTAAAGCACAAAATTAAAAATTGCAAAAGGTTAACTTTAGAGATGAAATGTATAGGCTTACAGAGACATTCAAGTTAATTGTAGTATGCTGTGCGTAAACATGTTCGGTTTTAATCTTCCTTTCTATTGAAAATTCATCCTTGTGTTTTATATTGTATTTCGAAATGAAAATCATTTTGCTTTTCTTTGTTAGGAAAGGATGTCAACAATGTGAAATTTCTTCTGGTTGAAGATACGGTTTAAAGACATCGGCAAATCAATTGGGACACTGCTTTAAATTGATGAAGGAACTCCAGATGCTAAAGGTTTGTCTTTACAATGAGAATTTCACCATAATTCAGTATGTAGAACGATCAAACTACAGGAGTTTATGTAAAATTTCACCTTGAGTTTCTGTAAAATAGGATTTTTAAGTCTTGGGAAAGTTTTGTAGTAATAACCCCTTCGGTTATGCTGTTTCTCGTTCACCCCCCTCCAAAAAAATAAGTGAAGACAATATAGTCGCGTTCATGTTCTCATTATCATTCCTTGTCATTTATAATGGATATTGTGAAAATATTGTCTTCTTACCTCCCTTCAGGAAATAAGGATATAAAAAGATTAACCTGGTGCTAAGAACTTGAAACGAAATTGGTGCAGCACTTTACAGAGCATGTGAAACATGAAGTAATAAGTAGATTCACGATTGAAGTAACCTCATGCTGATTTAAGATTTGGTTAATTTTTTTTATAATGAAACCTCCTTTGTTAATGGCACATTTTTATTTCAGAGGAGTGCATCTCCAATAAGGCTTTCAGTCTTCTGTGTCTTCTATTTTCAGCGAGGGTGAAAACAGAGAAGGGGTGGAAGGGCTCTGGAAAAAAACACCCCGATAGCTGAGGCTGTGACATGCATAGAAGAGTGCGCGTATAATCTCAAATAATGGAAAATCATATCGGGCACACAATACCCTCCACCAAGAAACATTATGAACTGGATAAAGGAAAGGCTAGGGTGAAGAACAACTTTGCAGTTCCCTTGTAATCAAGTCTTTCAAGAAGGACATTTCTTAAATTATTTTGTGCTGCTGGGATTTCATTTTGTTTTTCGCGCTTTCATCTCAAATTCCGTCAGTTCTAGGTTATGTTTTTATCTGAATAGTTATTTCCTCACATTTATTTGTAATTCTTACAATTGGTCCAGAGCTCTATGGTTAACTAAAAATCAATTCTGAGTCAATTAACGGCTGTTGAGTTATCTTTAGTGTGAGTCGTTTTATGTTTTTCTACCCCTTGAATAAAATCCGTCTTGAGTTTAAAAGTATCAGATTTCAACTTTTAGTGTTAGACATTTTTCTTCTATATGCAACTTCACTTATAACTTCATCATCCTTAAACCTACTTTTGCTTGTTTTTCTCCATAATTAATTCCTACATATCAGAACAAGTTGAAAATTATGAAATGACTTTTCATGACTCTGATTGAAAGTAAAACAAGATCAAAGTCTCTAAAATCATTTCATTTTGTTTGATGAAAACAAATGCAAACGATTTAAAGGAAAATAGAAACATTAGAAAGTGGGGACTATGCTTGTTTTCGAGTCAAAAATTCTAACATTAAAATTTGCATATTGGCTGCAAAATCTTACAACAGCCCTTAAATTGGTCAATTTCTAATCGCTTGTCTTAGTTTTTTCTGATGTCATTTTATCAGCTTAGCAGGAGTCCCCTTACTGTCTATATACAGCATCTTTGGATTTCTAGCATAGATCTAATTTGTAGTTTTCTTTCTTATTTGGTTAAAGCTACAGTTTGGGTCAATCTGATGAGCTTATGTAATAATTGATGCTAGAAGTTCTTGAAGTGTCCTCTTAAGACTCTTAATTTATTCGTGCAGGTTAACTGCGTACTGTTTAAAAGTTTTAATACCTAAATTTCCTTACGTTTCATTTGTGTGCTTGAAAAAAGTGCATGAGATTTATGATGCATTTATTTCGTAAGTAGTACTAAATTCTGTCAAGATCACTAACTTGAAGCATATTTATTCATATACTTTAATTTTATTTAAAGAAGATACTTTTTCTTTGAAACTATACTATTTAGTGGGACAAATGTATTATTTTATTATGGCAACAATATTTGTTGCACTTTTAAAATACAGTACAGGCCTTGATATTGAACAGAACAGTCCTTCATTTTTTTTTCTCTATTTTTTCGTATGCAAATGTATTGCTCTTTCACATTTATTCCGTAATGTAATGTCAAGAAAAAAATAAATATCACATGAAATACATTTTAAAGTTCTTTTAGTTTGTGTTTGGTTTGTGGAAAAACAACCATGCAGCAGCTAAAATGTTTAATTCTGATCCGAAAATGAAAGAAAACAGTTAAATTTGGACTGTTTCCCTCTTAAAAGGTAACTCTGCAGTTGGTGAACAGTACTCAATTCCAAACATTTGAACCGACCACCGGTTGGTTTTTTCTTTCACAAACCGAAAGCGAATTCATTTTTATTTGAAAAGAAATATCGATTCATTTTGAACCGAGTGGGTTGGGTGCCCTTTAGATTCCCAATGTCGGTTCCAGGGTTCGAAATAAGCAGTCGCCCGATCGCCAAATGCGAGTTAAAACATCGGCTGACGACTAAACACCACTTCCTTTTGTAGTCCGATGGGTAAGTAAAAATCTGGCTGATCTTACATTTATGTCATTTAAAAATCTTCAGAAATGAAGCAATCTCACTGGTTCACTGCCACAACTACGGCACGCTATTTGTACCAATTTATGTTGACATAACTTATGCATTTGATGACGTACCGAAGTCATATGATGATGCGCACACGTATGTGATCAAGTCTTTTGATGATGTACACTCATTTGATGAAGGCATGAATTGAATTAAAGTTGCTTGATTATCGAAAGCGATACGGAGGCGGCAAGCATCAATTCTATGTGTCCACATAGTGCTAACGCATGCAACATGCTTTCATAAATTTGTGTAAACCTTGAACACAATATTGCTTGAGTGAGCGTCATTTGTGCTATTCAGAAAATTTTGGTTTACGGTCTTACGTGGATCCTAGGGACCATTTTGTAAAATTAAGCAAAAGATCTGCTCATACAGATTACCTTAATCCTCTCATACAGATTATCTAATCCTCTGTTAGCGGTACCTTCGGGAGTTCAGGAATTTTTAGAAGTGCCTATGGTGGGCCTATGGTCCATAATATGAAATTCTGTTTTAAAAATGCTTCTTCTCCCCCACCCTTTCATGAATTTGTATGACACTTGGATACAATGTTCCTTGGGTGGTGGGTCATTTGGGGTGTTCAAAAGCGTTTGGTCAATGTGGATCTTGTGGCCCATATTATGACACTCGGCAAAACGAATCAAGCTTCCGTACTACCTAAAAATTTGAATTAGTAGTCCGACGGGCTACTGAAAAAAAGTGAAGGGGACCCTTGGAGGTTCAATTTTGAACCGATTCGGTTCGTATTTGAGCCTTTCTTTTTAAGAGTGTATTCATAAAGGAATATCACACTACCAGTTTCCTCAACTTTTTTCAAGTTTTCATCCTTGAGTTATCATGTTTACGAATTGAACGGCACACAGACACACCCATGCACCGCGCATACACACACTGTGACCATGCATGGGCCTCCGATGCAGCCCAAGAGCCTGCTGTAATCATCTCATAAATTTATTTCACTTCAGCATAAAAGTGAAAAGCCAAGTCCCCACTGAACACACACTCAATTTCAATACATGTGGACTGTTACAACATCGTTGTTTTTCATTATATCGTGGCATTCATGAAAGATTTCGTAGTTATCCGCTGATAAAGAAATTTGCCAATGATGAGAGATTGAATTTTCATGACATTTAGGGAAATTTTCTCTACCTATTGGAGAAAATCATATCCAATAGCGCGTTCTGTCAAAAAGAGGTTATGGACGTATACTTCACCTACTAAAAAAATTAATATACGTGCAGAGAGGTGTGTCCTTCATTTTCACAACATTTTAAGGTGAAGCTACGATAAATCCATTTTTTTCTTGTACTGGTGTCAAGTTTCAAGACTAAACAACAAAGACAGTAATTTGCCGCCACGGAAGTGCACAAGGGGGGGGGGGGGGCGAGTGCTTGGGAAACGACAAATGAAGAAAAACGACATCGAACATTTTGTCAGTAGAAATGTC
This sequence comes from Stichopus chloronotus, assembly GCA_021234535.1. Classification (NCBI taxonomy): domain Eukaryota; kingdom Metazoa; phylum Echinodermata; class Holothuroidea; order Aspidochirotida; family Stichopodidae; genus Stichopus; species Stichopus chloronotus. Next base: position 48,460,390 of record CM037843.1, on the reverse strand, counting down.
ATTTGTAAAACCTGTGGTCTAAAATTAAAGAATATTTGGCTAAAATTCGCAAGTCGAGAGAGATTAGGAAGCGCCTTCTGAGTGCCATTCTCAGAGGCATTTTTATCCAAATGACTTTGTCTTAACGTTGCGCGTACTGATGGTTCCCGCCCCTAACTGTAACACTTTACTCCTAGCCCCCTCCCCTCATGACAAAGGTTGGTTACGCTCTCTCATATAGCCTGCTCTCCTTATGACAAAGGCTGGCTACGTCACTGTATCAAAAGCTTTTATGATGGGAAAAATAAAAATGATAAGATCAATTGAAAGGTTTGCCCCACCCCCAACCTTGAAGCCTTTATTGAAGGGAGTTGTCCTTCTTCAAACAGCAATATCTTAAGTTAGGAACAAGTATTGGCATGGGGTTTGAGGTGGCTGCATTAAAAAATGTATACTCTTTCATTTAAGAACCCCCCTTGTCTCTAGACTATTCCTTTTAAATGTAATTGTAAGTTACGGTTTCGCTTCAAGCAAACACTGACGTTGAGCAAATTTGCTGGTACTTTTTAACTTGAATTGATATAGGTGTGTATGTTAACACAATGCTGGCTTGGTAACGTAATTCGTCTACAGTTTGATGATTGAGGTGTTCAGTGATCCGTACCAAGGAGTCACCGGCAGTATGTATATGATCTTCTTTCTGGTGTATACATTATATAGAAGTTCCTACAGTGCATTACCTATGAAATATCTTCGAAAATCACTACTACGGTAGTCAGCGGTGTTATACACACACTCGCTGTTGGCTTGAATCACAACCATTTACGATTTGGCTCTTGGAACTTGTTTTTTTTTGTGTGTGAATTACTTGAGACTTATACGAAGTTGTAGTTTGTGCGTTTACTGAAGGACATCCTGTGGTTCATATCCTAGTTGAAGTCAGGAAGATTTAGCCATTTTGACAATTGAATTGAGAGTGCTTGCCATGGATACTTCAGTTGTTGAGATGTTATTCTAATCTCATTCATTGAGAACCACACCAAACGGAATCCATGATGATGTTCAAAACGAATATTAAACATGTTTTCATTTGGACGATATGTTTGTTGATATTGGGTCTGGGCTTTCAATTCTATTTGGAACATAACAATTCACGGCAGGTTGATCACCTGAGAGTCATCACAGTGTCACTTGATGAGTATAAAACCGGAAATAATCGAACACCGTCATCACATGTTGGAAACAAATTACACAGGCATATTTTCAAAGCCCAGATCACACCACACCGGAACAAAACTATTGCGAAATTTACTGCTGATTACTTGCATGTGGCTCATTCCTCGCCTCCGTCTAAATTATTGAATCGTATGGATACAGTAACACGGAGTGAGTTTCTATCAAAAGTAGAAAAATGGAGAAGAAAGGCATCTTCCTCTTCATATAACATGAGCGGAGATTTTGGAGATGGAACTGAATCCACTTACAGCAACATATTACGGTCAATGGGATACAGTAGCCGATTACCAGATGTCATCAACATCGGGGTAAAGAAAGGTGGAACCACTGCTCTTATGTTTTATCTGAAACATCATCCACAGATACAGACAGCTCTTGGTTCACTTGAGGTGCATTACTTTGATTGGAAATATCACAAAGGCATCGACTGGTACCGATCTCAAATGAAGTTGGCGCATGATAATCAGCTTGTCTACGAGAAAACACCGCGGTATTTTGTTAACGATGCGGCACCATATCGAATTAAGCGTGATCTTGGCAATGATATAAGATTTTTACTTTGCGTTAGAGATCCTGTATCTCGGCTCATATCTGATTTTCATTTCACAAAACATATAAGAGCTTCCAGAAACTGGAAGAGAAAACAAACTATCGAAATGGAGAATCAAAGGTTTATTGACACTATGTTTAAGAATGGCATATTAAACAAGAAAAATAGTTTGGTTTTGACAAGCAATTATGCTTTTCATTTCAAACAGTGGTTGAAAGTCTTTAAGAGGGACAAGTTTTTAATTATTGATAATAGTGAAATGATGTCAAATCTTTCAGGTACACTTCAACAGGTGGAATCGTTCCTCGGTTTAAAACCTTTCTTCAGGAAAGAGATTTTTCACAAATCTAGAAAGAGTCAGATTAATTGTATTAATACCAGATCAGGAAGCAAATGCCCACGGAATATCAGTGCAAGTTTACTACCCAAACCACGTTTATCTGACGAGGTCATGCGTAAACTTAGGGACTATTATAGACCACATAATCAAGAATTTGAAAAATTAACCGGAAGAACGTTTGCCTGGACTAATCTTTAATAATAAGTTACCGTCTTACCAAAGCAGAGTTCAGTGTGTGATAATACAGCAGTAGTCGGAATGATATTGTTACTTTAAGTCAATGTTTGAAGAAACAATTATCACAGATAGTAAAGTTGAAACAGTTCTTTTTCACCCTACATAATTATTGCACCGTTCATTATTGTTCTTCAAGTTTATGTATACTGATATACCATTTCACAGAAAAATTCACTTTACAAAATACAAGTTTGCCAGCCTGTACCAAACCAAGGTATCAATTAGTGAGATGTCTAAAATAAGTAGATGGAAGACAAAGATCTTCACTATAGTGGTAAGGAAAAGATCACACGTCCGGGGATAAAATATATTATGAAAACAAAAGGGAATATTACATCGACACGTTGAGGGGGTTCTTAAATTTGGAAAGAAGATATTTTCTCTGCATGCACTTAATACGAAGTCCACACCAATTTCGTGTTCATAACGTAAGACATTGGATTGATATTTCAATTACTGTCACTTGACTGGTAAATCTAGGCGTTAGAAAGCTCTTGATGCAGTTTAGTGCAAGTGACCGAGGATTTAAAAGAAAATCGTGCAAATTTATATAAATTTGTATTTTCTGAAGTATGTGTGTATTATTAAAGAAAACAGCTTTAGTTGTGTTCAGGATATATAGTTGTAAAGTTTCTTTCATGTTTTATGTAACTTTATCTGCGTTTCAAAGGTTGGTTGTGTTCAGATATAAAGGGAAATAGGACGTTTAGAATACACTAACATGACATGCACAGAAAATGGTTTTAATGATTGTTAAACCTTTAAGTGTTATTAATGAACATCTGCAAAGGCATCTGCCTCTTCTCTTCAAAACCAGTGTGCATGTAATGAGGAACAGAAGATGTATCATTTGAATTTGGTAATGTTTGGGAGAGCAAATTATTCTTGAGCAACAAATAACTGAATTTGTATCTTGAAAAAAAATTATTTCTTGAAAAAGAGTCTACTGCCCTTTTTTATTGGAATGGCCTATCATTCTGTATCCACAAACATATGTTTTAAAAAATGTATGATTGTTTTCTGTAACCACAAAAAAAAAAAAAAAAACAACAAAAACTCCTTACTTCCTTCTTCCAATTGTGAAATGTGCAAAGCAGAAGTATCTTCTTTTTCATACCAAATTATGACCAACGATTTTTGTGTTACCGATGTGGAGTAGATGCATGGAGATCAGGTTGAAGAATAACCTGCTTTAGTGTATTATTGAGTTTATTGAAACAACTTTCATTTGTCACAAAATTCACCTTATTGACTGTCGTTGTCTCATTTGTTTTGGCTCGTGTCAGTTTCAGTTATGGCAGCCTGACATAAGTTGGGGGGGGGGGGTGGGGTAGTCGGACTCTACTCTGATAGTACTGCAGTCTGTATCGAAGAATCAAAGTGCAGTGGACTCGATGCTAACCATTGAAACTAATTAAGTTATTAATTTACAGACCTATTGACGAGGGTGGGGGTGGGGTGAATTGGATGGGGTAGCTCTCAGTTTGACAATCATGTTTGGGGTAGTGAAGAGTGGTGGCCTGGTGGGGTGTTTTGATTTGTATGTGTGTGTGTGTGACGTTGTATTACTATTATCTATTACAATATTTATTAACAGTAAATACACTACAGTGGAGCACTTCGTCATACGGAGCTTCCAGGGTGCCATATTGGTCAAACATGAGAGTGCATGCTTTGTGTTTCCTTCTTCTAGTTCAGTTATAAACTGGGGCTGATCCAGAAATGTGTAAGGAGGGGGGGGGGGGGGGGAGTGAGCTGTGTGCTTATTGAGGCCTAGGATGTAGGGGAGGGGTAACCACTTTGGGACATCTTGTTTAATTATGCGTGTTCAGGTGTAAAATTATGCATTAATTGACAAATTTGTTGACGAAATTCGGGACCTGACATAGTACCACAAATTAGATGAACTTAGTCACCCTGGTCACCCCTCCCCCTCCCATCGAATCCAGATAAACTGGGATTATCGTAAACAAGATGAACCTGGATTATCATCTGGGTGATTACAATCAAGGTGCATCAAAGGATAAACCTGGGTTTTTTATTTATTCCACATTATGCTTGCCATAGACTGCGAGTTGGCTTGAATGTGTGCCTTAGAAGGAATGAAACTGCTAAGGGCAAACCTTCTTTGGTAAAGTTGATACTATTAGAGAAGCAGGCAAAGAGTGGGGAATTTTGGACCGTTGATTAATTAAAGTGAAATGTGTTTATTGGCAATGACTGCAGTGACAGGTTTAAGTGTTTTTCTTTAAATACTGGGACAATGATTTGAGAAAGAAAAAAAAATAGAAAAAGTCTGTTTTTGATGAAAGTAAATCAAGTTATCATTTACAGAGTACTGAAGATACTTAGTGCCTCACAACTTTCATCGCATATCATCATCAGTGGCGGAACTACCGTACGATCAGGGGGGGGGGGGTCCCCCCGACCGACTCAACTTGCAACTTGCACTGAAATGCAACTTTTAGCACTTCAGAGCTCTGCGCATCCACGAAATGATAATGGTGATGCTAATTTTCTGTCTTCCAATTCTATAGCAAGCACAGTATTTATCAGGAAATGTGGAAATTTTTGTCAGACATTTTCAGAAAACTCCCAAATGAGATTAACTTTTCATCCCAGAAAATATTGCCAGCGCCCCTTTCAGATAGTCTCAGCTCCGACCCCTAATCAAAAATTCTGGCTGTGCCAATGTAACAAGGGCATACTGTATTTCCATATTACACTATATCACACTCATTAAAGATCCCTCTTCCATGTCCTGTGATCAGGAGACAAATCTTGCTACACTCATAGCGGCACAGTTAAAGTCTCTTGACAAAGTCAATCTAACGGGTGTGATACAATGTAATACAGACCCCCTACAAACAATCGCTGTGACGTCACTGCCAGATGAAATATTAGTGTGGGACTAAATGTATGTTCATACCCATCCAAATATTTGCCAAGTGATCCAAGAATGTATGAAAAAGGATGCAGATTTTTTTATTCTTGCTTCAGCTCAACCTATCGGATATTTATTAGCATTTTCATAGATTTACTTTGCGCTCATTAACTTGAGAGATTGCAAACATGAGATCCCTGTTTCAGGACTGTGCATATGCAGCTTATAACACCCAGGAAGTGTCATTTCTGGCCATCTTGGGAGTTTAAAAAGCCAAAGTTTTCTTGTACGCTCCACGCCAACTGATGATGGCGCTCCGCTTAGATAGTCCTTATGCAGCTTATACAAAGAATGTTGCGACAACTGGTTATCTGCCGCCTTTTCTGATCAAACTGTGCGACTCTTATTGATCCTTTGAGAGACATGATAACCGATTAAACTGCCGTTAAACGTGTTTACTTCCACTAGTTAAGTTCAGATCATACATCAACCTTTAACTAATTTAAATGCACGGACACAGGCCTACAATGTTTGGGCACGTAGAGGTGAAATGTCTAAAATCGCAACCCTATATAGGAACCCCAATAGTCTTGCCGGCACCCCCCCCCCCTCCCAAATATCTTTAAAGAGCAGTTTGTATTTTTATTATTCCAGCGCCCCTAAAAGCCATTTTGCCCCCTCTGACTGAAACTGCTAGCGCCGCCACTTATCATCATTACAAGTCATTTATTATTTGAATTATTACATGACAATTCATGTAATATGTAATATCATGAAGGTCTTCATCGATCATAGATGAGATCATGTACGAAGTCACTCATTTTGTGTATATTTGCTCATAACGTATCACAACTTATCATTTATCGTTGCACAGTCACAAAAAAAAAATCGTTCTAAATGTGCACAAGTCCGAACGTCCCCACATTGTAAAGCACTGTACATGTGTACATGTCTCTGGTTAACAGACTCAAGGACACAATCAAACCTTCCCTTGGTCGGGGAATTCTGATAAATATGCATGAATGATTAAAGTTGTTTGTTTCAATTAACATATCTCCACCATGTGATTTACACCTACCAGTATATCAGAGAATCATATCATCTTGGTCAGTGTTGAAGGCATGATCTGACGCCAGTTTGATCTGTGAGTACAGGCCCACATATTTATGTGATTTATGCCTACCTGTTCATGGTAGAACTCATATCCTGAAATAGCTAGCATTCTAAGTGGAGTCACAAAGCATCCTTATCTGATTATTATCTTAAAATTCGACTTGTCTCTGAGATGTTGCTTTCAAGTGAAGGGTTGTTTATTCTTCACAGGCATTTCAAACCCATTGTCGATATCCTAACTCAATGGGTGCTGGAAAAAAGACTTCAAGTCTCTGGTCAAGCAGAATTTCCAGTTGCCTCAAGATTCCAAAAATGCCATATAACCGTGGCAACTTATTGAAAAAGTTTCTGTTGTTCTTTGAAATTGGAGCGTTTACTTGCCTTTGTAATTTGACAGCAGTGAAAATTTTGACACCAGTGAAAAGTTAGATTGGGTATGTATTTCCAATAATGCAATTTTCCATTTTAAAAAAGATATTCGTTAACTCATAACTTTCAGAACATACTATTGATATATGATTTTCACCGATAAAGAGAAAAAATACTCACAGCTTTTTCACAGAATATTATTTTTCCAGTGGCTAATCCTTTTACAAGAGTTACTTGGAAATAGCATCTTTATTTGTCAATTGAATTTTGTTTGAATATGATATGGTACTATTATCACTTTCTTTGTACTGTATATGTACACTGAGGCATGCTTAAGTTCTCTATAAACACTCTATATTAGATATAACTATTTAACTGCTTAACTTTAGGAATATGATTTCAACTAATTCTTTTAAAAGCAGGGGTTTGCAAATACTCACATGTAGTGTAGCCATCAGGAAAAGCTAGGCGTATGAGTTTATAAGTTCCACTGTACCTTCAAGTGGGAATCCAAACCCACAGGGATTTCAGACCCATTGGACTTTGATGAAAGCATGTCGTAAAAGCGAAAACGATCACTACACTAAATTTGTGTTATCATGTATCGGACAAACTCTATTTTACGCTTTTGAAGGGTTAGCGGTGTCATAGTAGCTGTGGTCAAATCATTAGGCCACATTTTTGACAGTGGCACTGCTGGAGTCTTTGTGGTCCTGGTTGAGTCTTTGGTGTCTTGGTGTTCAGTAGACCTTGATCAAACCTGGTCACCCCATTTTATTTATTTATTTTTTTTGGGGGGGGGGGGGAACACTGTTAGGATCTCCGGTGTTAAATCTATGTGGAATTTTGGTCGTATTCACACAGTCTAGTCGATATTAGTCATTAAAGAAAAACTTCAAAAAGTTTCTAGTATAATCATTAGTTTGAAGATGGAACTTCCTCACTGTTGAAGGGTCATTTTGAAAAAAAAAAGCGAAGATGGTCAGAAGTAGTGCTATCATGTACGGGAAATTCTATATTATTACTATTCGATTTTATTACTAACCGGTAAACTTTGAAACATTACCACTGCAACTGTGGTTCAGCCAGGGGGAGGGGACCGTTGAGGGCTTTGGTTTCCTCACATGGGAGGAACTTTTAATGTAGCACGCCTTCCTGGTAGAGAAAGGGAAAGGGTCATTTTGAAAAACAGTCTATTGAGTTATTCGTCATTTTCCTCAATTTAGCCTGTGACTTACAGTGACCACTAATTGGTGTTATTCAAGTTATGCAATACCAATGAAAGGTTTTTATCACCAGCATTAGATTCGCCGACTTTCAAAACAACGTTACAAGACCTCACTTTTGATGCGATAGCCCAAATTAACAAAGTTATCCAAAATCCACATGTTTTATTTTGTAATGTTTCTTTTTCGTCACGCGGTTAGGTTATCAGGCCCGTATGCAGCTTTCTCGGTGGGGGAGGGGGGGGTTCGATTTTACCACAAGTGGAACATTTTACCAGACAATGACCGACTAGTGCCGAAGACACATGCAAAGAAAGGTATTTTAGGCTGAGCGGAACTCCAGATCTTGTGGGGGGGGGGGGGTTCGTCAGAACCCCCTGAACCCCCCTGGATACGGGCCTGGGTTATGGTCAGAGACATTAGAAAAGGATTAAAGTTACTCATTTTGAAAAGCTTTAGTATGCATGATATCATGTATGGATTGGGTGCTGTGAATCTAAGTCATTAGCTCATTTTAGTAAGGGAATTAAGTAGGCAATTTTGGATAACTTTCCATCCATTAGGATATTTGCGGACTTTGGATATGTTATGTGGCAGAATTTCCAAAAGCCCATGCAAGTGAATTTTTCCAGGTGCAGTGGCGTAGCTACGGAGGAGCTTGCGGGGTGAACCCCCCACAATATCATTGAGGCCCCCAGTGAGCGCCCCTATTGGCAACTGAGGGTAAACAAAAAAATCGACTGCCTATTCAAATTTATAATGATAAAATCAATCCACTGCAATCCATTGAGACTGAACGCCACTTAATTAATTCTTTTAGAGAAACTTTAATAGACTGTCATGCGGCAATGAACTCCCCTCAGTATTGTTTCTATTGTTTTCGATCTATTGTTTATTTGTTTGATCGTCAGGGGTGATCTCAATAAGTTCATGCACTATCACACTACGTATTGAGCGTGCTGACAACTGTACATTTCATCATAGTGTCTATCACAACAGAATGAACCCCTTGCTGTGCCAGAGAATATAATGTTTACCACACCACGGTGGGAACAGGACCACAATGCAATATAACCCATCATGGCAATCTGAGCGATCAGACTTGGCACTCTGGCTCTGAGGAAAGTGGTCAAATCATCTAAACAGAAGAAACATTTGAAAATTCCTTCATTAATAGTCAATTTTAGTGAGTGTTAAATTTGGCAACCCTCTGCATTCGACGATCCTACAAAACAAGTGACGAGTACGTCAAACTAATACTTCATGCATCAAACGAACAAATGTTTGGAAGAGTGTTCCGGGTTGTTAAATGATTATTTCTGTGATTTCTGCTCTAGAAAATAGTTATTTTTTAAGAAACGCGATCGGGTATTCCATCGTTTAATCGGGCTTTTTATAATCAATTTTAATTCCCACAACAATCTAAGTGTGTTGAAGAATAAAATAAAAATCGAACTTGACAATTTATCACCAAAATGCACATCTTGTATGGCTCTAAGCCTGTCAAGAGACATTTCCGGCGATCTGGGAAGATTTATAATCTCAAATTTTCTTGGAACACTCCGCACCATTATGGTGGGGGTCAAGTTAAATAGTAACGGGAGCCCCCACCAAAATATTCACCCCCGCCCCTCCCCCCATCGCTACCCTCAGGAAAAAAATCCTACCTACGCCACTGTCCAGGTGGCAACTGATATTTACCTAAATTGACTGGACTATGTGTGGTTTGGGTCGGTTTCTTCTTTTTGTCTTGAGCCTGTTTCTTTGGGGGTATTTTGTGGAGCATTTGGCCCTCCTTTGCCATCTTGTTATGTTATGCCTGGTTTTATCAATGATACCATAGCGGTAGAAAACCTCCATGGTGATATCGTCATCCCTATAAGATTTAATTCTGTGCCCTATGTCCTGCCAACCTAGGCCTATAGGTGGATATTCTGCGTGTGTCATACGCATTTCAGTACTCACATTATTTCTCGTCCAGCCCTGTGATGCAGCCACAGTGGGACGGTAGTCACAGTGCGCTACGCAGGCTAACAGCTGATTGGGTTATTTCTGTGAATGGTTTTTCAACACGTGAACTTCCACTTACCTATGTCACCCAGTCTAGTAGACAATGCATGACGCTGCACTAATTTACGTACGTAAGCAGGCTACAATACACCTAACATGTAAGGTCCACAGGTCAGTTTGTGGGTAGTAAGTGACATCCTATTTCTGTTTCTTAACCTTGTTTGATTTAGTAGTTTCACTAACTACAGTCATGTATACAGGCTGAGAACCTCAAGACAAGTTCGTCAGAAATGGCGAAAACATCGACAAATCTCGACAGAAGGTTGTCAGACGAGAGATCTGCTTTAGTTGAAGTGACGGACGCGCTGATTTCGAGTTTGAGAAATGTGCTTAGGCAAGGAGAAAGTGCTGCAAAAGGTATGGTACAGTAATGGTAGCTAGAGAAGATAGCCTTGTAATGCTTTTGAAACATTACCTATGTAAGTTCGATTAGGTTGGTCTGATGTTTCGATCATCGCAGGATCTTTTTCACAATTTCAGAGCAAAGTGACAGAAACAAAAGATAAAGGAACTAACTATGAGCAAACGACTGCTGCTGCTAACGTCGTAACGTTACACAATACAAACAAAGTTATTAAAAGTGTGTAACTTCCTGCTAGCCTAAACATGAGCCTTGTTTACTATTATTATACGTGCTAGGTCATATTTTATCTTCTTTTTGCCACTCTCACTTGCCTACGGTGCAGTTTTATGGTGGTCTCACAAACTTCGTGCAACTAGGCAAAGCCATCAAGTGAATTGTACCTGGGCACTGCCATATTTCACTGGGCTTAGCTCATTGATAATTTGTGCTTAGCCTTCATACTACTGGTCATTACCGGTCATTTACAGTACTTTGTTAAACACCCTAGGCCTACTGTGGGTCTTACCCATTCTATGTTCATCATGTCAGATGCTTGACAAGGCCACCCTGAAATTCCAGTTCAAATTAATTGTGTGAACTACCTCGGACTTTAAAAATAAAAAGTGCTAATAATTTCAGCTCAGTTTTTGGGAGTAACTGCAGAATGCACTGAAGTACACTGAGCCTCCAATCTGGGATGAAGGTGCAGTTGCAGTGGTCACCCATGGAGGTGCAATCATTTTGAGAACACTGTGTCATGCGTCCTGTGTTTTTCTAAAGTCCACTGAGCCTCCCATCTGGAGTGGAGGCGCAGTCCTCCAGAGTCTCGATGGTATTTTTAAGAGAGACGTTATATTCTGCAATTGTACCAGTTTTTGTCATGTCTCTATGATCGTTAAATTTGAGCGAACATGGTCTCCAAGGTGTCGCTGTAAAATTTGTGGATTTGTAACCAACTTCTGTATAGCATATATACTTAAATCACCCTTTGATAACGTAGATAGAGTGTGGTATTAATGCAATGGTGAAGTTGCCTTTCCTTTTCCAGATCTGCTCTATTTTCTGATTTACATGTCTGTTAACATTCAACAATCTTATTTTCATAGGCTCAGCTGAACATTTCCTAGACGATTGTATCCTAGGAGGGAAGATATGCCATGCATATGATAGAGCATTGAGAAGGTTGGTAAATCATGAAGCATCTTTCAGCTGGCCCAGTGCTGCATCATTTCATCTCCAAATTGGAAATGCAGTCACCCCAAACTGAATTAGTATACCCCCTTGTGCTAATTCATGAACCGCACTTCTTCTGGATGTGATATCACTTTTGTTGCTTTTTGTATTTCTTTTTGTATTTTTTTCTTTATGGTCAAGTCTATTTCCTTTTAGGATCATGTTCAGGTCACTAGACAATGTCTATTCATCCATGCACTGTACAAGAAATAAGCCTGCTTTTCCATGCAAAAGTGTTTCTTCAACCACATTTGTGCAATTAATAGTCTTTTTTGCCCAAACTTGTTGGTATTAATAGGCAGCATCTATTCGACTATGTCACACTGCAAGTATATAAATTTGACATTTTGAAGATCTGAAACACACTTTTGCTATGGACAAATGACTTAGAATTAAATAGCTTGCAATTAAATGACTTCCATCCATCCAACCTCCGTTAGGCATATCCGCCTAAATGAAGTCTCAGCCAGGTGTTCCTTGGCATTTCCAGATTCCTTGACCTAGATCTTACTGTATGTTGACCTTTAACCCATTAAGTGGTTATCCATGCAAGGTTTTGATTAGACTAACTGAATCTCTTTTGTACAGTAATATTAGGCATACTTGAAAATAAGCCCGTGGCTGGAGTGTTGGTTGAATTTTTTTAAACTTCAGTGCTTTGTCCCTAATCATGTGTGAGTCGCAGATGTGATAGTAACTAGTCCACTAAAAGTTTACTTCATTGAAATGTTACTGTTATTACTATCAAATTCAATTCTACTGTATTTGTGAGGTTGGAATGAAGTGCTTGTGGAGTTTCATAAGTGCTTGGGTGGGAAAAAAAAAAACCTCAAATGGTCAACAGACAGATTTTATTTCCATGAAGGGACAGAGCTTTGCCTGACTGAAGACAGATAGTTCACCCATTAGTGAATGTCAAATATCTTACGGATGGTACAGTAGGTGTGGAAGCCCATACTTAGTACACCATCCCACTTCATCATCATAAAACATTGATATATTCTGTAGAGATCACTGCAGAAGTGTTCAAAAAAATGTTTGCAATCCTCGAAGATTACACAGTAAACCATTTGACAGGACCTTACAGTTCAGATCAAGTATGGTTTGCTATGATGTTACAACTAGAGTATGTATCTTCTATTTGTATTTCATATTTAGTAGTTACTTATAGTAAATATATGTCAATTACATTATCTGTGTCTATGTCAGAATAACATAATGAACATGTTGTTAGAGATTTGAAGATATGCTCAGTTGTGTTACCTCTTCATAGCATCTGCTGCTATCATAAACCCACTGTGAATGTGTTACATTATCAATGTAGATCAATAACATGTATACTGTTCTCTCCGTAGTCTTGGACTACTCACTTGGACTGCGTATGAGAAACTATTTCAGAAGTACTTTGCCCACAAAGATGTCCAGGACTGCTTCAATCAACTCATTGAGGTTGAGGTAAATTTGACGTAATGTTCATTACAGGCTTCAGAGTTAGCAGTAGAAACTTATTTTATTGTTGCAAACAATCATAATGCTCAAAAGAAGAGACATGTTAATGTAAGATCTAAACTGTCTGAATCACTGTACATTCTGTGCTATGAAGTGCAGGCCGGCCAATGAAGGATCTAAATAAGTATTACCTACTGTGCTGTGTAGTAGAGCCCTACCATTATAAGATGGGCAAAGGACATAGCTTTACTGTGTTATTGATTCCTTGCAGAAGGAATCTGTGTGATTGTGATGTATATGTATATGAGTATGTGTATGTATATGTGTGTGTATGTATGTAAGTATGCGTGCGTGCGTACATGCGCACATGCATACATGCGTACGTAGGTATGGATGCATGCATGCATGTGATTTATGCATGGATGGATGGATGTGACGGATGGATGTGTGTGACCAATGGATACAACACTGCTTTAAACAAGATATCTCATGAATGGTAGCGGTGACTGATCACATACTTGTATGGGTTGATCATATTGAGTAGATGATCCCTACCTTTTTTGGTAGAGGTCAACAGTCATTTGAGGTCAGCAGAGGTTAAACTGTGATAACCTTGTAAACACTATATCTCAAGAAGGGTTACCAAGGCTACATTCCATATTTAGCACACTGTGGATTGCCTATATTGAGCAGGTGATACCTACTGATTTTGGCAAAGCTGTGGTTCTCCAGATGTCAAAGAGTCAAAATCATATCAACTTCTATATCTCAAAAAGAGGAACTGTGAGTGATCTCATACTTATTCCGTAGTCAGAGTCGCGAACACAAGTTAACTGTGAAAGTTTTGTACGTAGTGTGTTGCCCATGTTGAATAGATGATTTATCAATTTTTGTACCTTCTATGTTGTAAGAGGAGGTTAAAGGTCATTGTATTTCAAGAAGAATAACTGTGAGTTGATCTCATACTTGCCATGAATTCATGTAATTCATGGTAATTCATAACCATATGTCAAGGAATCACAAAGGCCTTTTGGCTTTCTGTACATTTTATATAAGAGACTTGAAGACTGAGTTGCTGTCATTGTGATTGTAAAGTTTCTTTGAATTTGTTTCGCACAGGAGAATTGGGACAATTTTTTGGCAGAGTGTGACAGAACCTGGCAAAAACCACATGATTATTGTCATGTCAAAGAGCAGCAACTAAGACAATCGGGTCCATTAAATGTTACCCTAACTGATGCTAGGACCGGAATGTAAGTTTTTAATCAGTTATTCTAATCATACAGCTTTTTGTTATTGTGTGATTATTTTGTACGATTTTACCAGTAAGAGTTTTAAATTTCAATGAAATCGTCTTTTGTATATCAACTTTATATATTGAATACTAATATGCCAAAACTTAACATTATTAAAAGTAGATACTGTAAATGTGATTTGAAATTATCAAAATGTATCCACGTAGAGTATGTACTTTGCTAGTGGTGCAATGACCAAGTTACCCTCAAAACTGCAGGTAGTTCTTTCTCTGTGGTATCTTGAGACTAATTTTTAATGTTATATATGAATGCCTGACAGAAGTGTTATGTTTTGAGCAGTGAATATTGGCCAAAGAGGTATGCTGACTACAAGGGTAAACTGACCAAAGGAATATTCTGACTATGCTAGTAAACACACCAAAGAGATATGCTGACTACAATAGTAAACAGACCAAAGAGGTATGCTGACTACGCTAGTAAACAGACCAAAGGAATATGCTGACTATGCTAGTAAACACACCAAAGAGGTATGCTGACTACAATAGTAAACAGACCAAAGAGGTACGCCAAGTACAATAGTAAACAGACCAGAGAGATATGCTGACTACACTAGTAAACACACCAAAGAGGTACACTGACTACACTAGTAAACAGACCAAAGAGGTACTCTGACTACAATAGTAAACAGACCAAATAAGTACACTGACTACGCTAGTAAACACACCAAAGAGGTACGCTGACTACTATAGTAAACAGACCAAAGAGATATGCTGACTACAATAGTAAAAGGACCAAAGGGATATGCTGACTACACTAGTAAACAAACCAAACAAGTACTCTGACTACACTAGTAAACAGACCAAAGAAGTACGCTGACTACACAAGTAAACAGACCAATTTACTAGTTACATGAGTGCTCTTTATTGTCTAATGTCTATTACTCAATACTTACTTTGTGACTTTTTATAGTAGACTGTGACATACAAACCCCTCTTTAAAGATGTTTAGTGAATCAGTATTTATTTTGCAGGGAAAACATGTTAACTTCATACCTGAATGGATGTACCAGCCTGGTCCTAGTTTTGCTTCGTCATTTTGCATGATTACCGTGACGAGAACACGTCCGCGCTATTCAAGAGCGTGAGGGAGAGTTCACTAAACATGGTGCAAAAGTTGTCATTGTTTCTTTTGGTGTGATAACTGGTGCTAAGAGATGGTTGCAGGAAACTGGATTTGGTTTTGAAATGCTCCTGGATCAAGAGAGAAAGGTACTGTATGACATCTTATTGTTGGTTCTTGAGTTTCAAAGTCTTCATTCATTAAAGCATTAAATTAAAATTCAGATATTCCTTCTAATATAGTTTCACTTTTCTCCAGTGACTTTTAAGCCACTTCAAACCATTTCCATTCATATTTTTGAGTGCTGAAATGAACTCATGGACAGCATGTTGTGTTCCCACTTAGCACTCTACAAAGTTTGTAATGTCGTTCATATATTCAAAGGGTGTAGCAATGTCATGTAATTGACCCAGACCCCCTGTGACAAAGATGACATTCAGCTCTGATTAATGACAAGCAACCTGATTGTCCTACACAATTAGCGAACAACACACCAGGTATTCACACCAGGTATTCACACCAGGTATTCACACCAGGTATTCACACCAGGTATTCACACCAAGTATTCACACCAGGTATTCAATGTGGCTAATACAAAGTGAAATCAGTCAAGACTTAATAAGGAGAATTTATCATCAACATGCCACATTGCACAGCTTTTGGCTGTGTTAGCAATAGTTTGAAGATAAGGAAAATGTTATCCTTACTACATAAGAAGATTTCCTAAGTAAACCTTTCCAGAGATAGGACATTGAGCCATCTTCGGCATTGCTCTAGTTAGGTAGCATCGGAAGGTATGAGAAAGAAACTTTTCCTTTCCCCTTAGCTATTGCTCCATTTTCTTGAAGGGATTTATGCTCAGCTGAACTTACAGCGAAAGATGATAGTTAGTATAACATACATTCTAAGTGATGTCCTAATATCAATCAAGTCTTATTTAATTCCCAGGTAAGTAGCCACGAGTAGATTGAAGTTATCATGCAGCCTCAATGAACAAACTAAAGAGTTTCCTCCCAGATAAATGCAGATATTATTTTGTTTTAATTACAGAAGTAATAGATAAAGAGCCAAATGAGTGACTAAGTACAATCTATCTCAGACATTGATGTTTGTGAATGACTTGCCCGTGCTGATGGTCAGGCTGATGCTGATAGTCATATCTGATGTTTGTTAATGAATCTTCACGGACAGTTGAAATTACGGCCATGTACTGTTCATCTGCCCAACAATTGATTAAATTCACACAGAATGTTTTCTGAAAAGGGGACTAATAGTTAACATTCTCAACGCCATGAAAGGTCCAACTCATATATCGCTGTTGATTCACTCATGACATAGACCCTCTCTTTAACGGTAATATATGTGTCTTGATAATGTCATATGTTATGTACCACAATAGATCTACCAGGCTGCTGGCATGGGAAGAACTGTAGCAGGTGTTTGGAACACTGGTGTCTTGAAGTACTATTCAGAACAAGCATTAGCTAAGAAGATACTACCAAAGGACTTCAATGATATTGAAGATGACAAGGAACAGGTGAGGGGAAACTATTCATTAAAATAACAACCATGTTGCAGGTGGTATAATTTAAACTGATATAGAAAACACAAATTGGATGGTAATTCAGTTAACTTATTCTGTCAGAAACAACCATGTATGATATGAATTGAATATTATAAAGAACAATGGGTGATCTTTATGGGATATTGTAAAGAACAATAAATGATATTAATTAACTGAACATTTTAAAGAACAGTGGATGATATTAATTGAACAGTGCAAAGAACAGTGGATGATATTAATGGAACATTGTAAAGAACAATGGATGACATTAATGGAACATTGCAAAGAACAATGGATGATATTAACTGAACATTGTAAAGAACAATGGATGATATTAACTGAACATTGTAAAGAACAATGGATGCTGTCAATGGAACATTGTAAAGAACAATGGATGACATTAATGGAACATTGTAAAGAACAATGGATGACATTAATGGAACATTGTAAAGAACAATGGATTATGTATATGCAATAATATAAAGAACATTGGATGCTATTAATGGAACATTGCAAAGAACAATGGATGATATTAATGGAACATTGTTAAGAACAATGGATGATATTAATTGAATGTTGTAAAGAACAATGGATGATATTAATTGAGAGGGATTGCTCAGCTATTATATTGACTTACTCTACTGGCAGTGTTATAAATGTAGAACTTTGGTGTATTATTACTTTATGTAACAAATGACAAAAGTGCAGGTTGTTCATGCAAGTATTTGTTACACATGTCAATAAGCTACTGTTACAAGGATGAATTTGATCTATTTCAGATGGGTGGTGATATTATCTTGGATCAAACAGGTCGATATAGTTTGATACATGTCAGTCAATCATCTACTGATCGTCCATCCATAGATGAGCTTCTTGTTGTTGTTAAGGTAAGATATTGACATACTGTAGTGCATCATTAAAGGAAAAATGTGATTACAGTTAGTACTGGTAGTAAGTGTTTGTCTGGTATGTGCTTATAATTTATATGTATCTGGCTGATTGAGAAATGTGTTTGTTATTCACTTGAAGACAATTTCATTATTCAAAGTACAGTTACTGACATAGTGTACAATGCAATGGTATTGTGTCTTTTGGTCTGTTAGAGAACCCTTCGTGACCATAAATGAGGTGTGATTTCTATCAACTTGCATTATTACTTTATACTAGGTACTGCTGCTTCTATTTTTGCCCTCCTCTTTATTGAAGTAATAAAAACATGGCATACTATTGTGCATTCAGAATGACTGAATGATCTGATATGTAACATATTGAATCTCCTCAATTCTTTACTATTTATAAAGAATCACCAGCAACATACTAATGTACAGTTGAAGTGAATGAAAAAGCAAATTAATAGGACAAAGGTGTTGAAATCCCTTTCTTAAACGAAAAAAATAAAAGAAAAGACAATGAATGTTTCCAAAGACCTTACATCACCTTCTCAGGTGAAGAAATAAAAAATTTACGATGAAAGTCTGAATTACAAAGAATGGATATAACTGTATAACTGTATATGTTGTATGCAAGAACATAGCACAAAGAATGGATGTATGGTGTATACAAAAACATGGCACAAAGAATGGATGTATGGTGTGTACAATAATGTGGCACAAAGAATGTATGTATGTTGTATACAATAAAATAGCACAAAGAATGGATGTTTGGTGTGTACAATAATGTAGCACAAAGAATAGATATTCTGTGTGTACAATAACATAGCACAGAGAAAAGATATATGTTGTATACAATAACATAGCACAATGAATGTATGTATGGTGTTTACAATAATGTAGCACAAAGAATGGATATATGGTGTATACAATAAGGTAGCACAAAGATGGGTACATGGTATATACAATAACATAGCACAAATCAAAATACATTTAATACCTAAGAACATCTTTCGATGATGCAGTTGGTTGTTCTGAGTAGGAATGTACTTCTTTTTCTTATCTGACAAGGAAAAAGTAAAGTCTTTATGAATGTGTGCTTTTTTGTTGAACAGTGGTGTTTCAACATCTTTGTATTAATTAGCTCATTTATTTAATTCTGTCTTTGAATTTCTTTGCAACTTTATAATAGATGACATCATGATCGATGAATGATGATGATACAACTAAACTTTTAACCATCCATTAATATTTACAATAAAGGTATAACCACAGGAAAGGAAATTAAACAGTTTGTGCTATAGAACCAAAACAAAAAAAAAAGGAAACAAAGGCCTGGGATTATGAAAAACAGCATAATAAGAACACTTCCTGTGTGGTCAACAGCAGATATAAAAGGAAATGGAAGCTTGAGATAATTAAAAGTAACAAAGTAAGGTCCTGATGAATGTCTTCAAGATGGCTTATGTATGTGCCACATTTCTTTTGTTTTACACCATATGCATAAATACGCTTGTCTACTTGGAGGGCAAATTAAAATTTGTGCAGAAAGTCAATACTTTTAGTAATGATTATTGGATGTAAGTCACTAATACTTCAAGGAGAAGGAAACACTGGGATTATATCTATCAAAATGAAGCAGAAATGTTTACAAACATCATCCTAAAGTTTCATTCAGAGTTATTGTTTCCTATCCAAGTTACACACTTTTGAAAGTCAGAGAAGGGTGCTGTCATTTTTGCCTAAGTTCAGTGTAAACCAACTTGAGTAATAATGATGTCACATAACCACTAATAGGAGGAATTTTGAAGTTTTTCTTTTATTTTCCCTTTCCCTATAATTTCTTTAAATCTGCACACACTTGTACAAATTTTGTGTTGAAGTACTGAGGTGTATCATGCAATAACTAAATCATTTATACTCTGCTTTGAATCTGAAAAACTGTTCAAAATATATTGAAAATGAAATAAAGAAAAACAAAAGCTTTTCAATCCCATATGGCCCAGTGATGTCATCACAATCTCAAAATGGCAGCTTCCTTATTTAATTTTTTATGAACATCCAAATTGCAATATCTTGGATGGTATACAACATATTTGGATGAAATTTGGTGATGGTGTTAACCAATTGTGAGTCTCTCATTTAACATTGTCAGAAGTCCTGACTTTCCTTCTCCTTTAAGTACAAGAGGGAAAAGATAAAGACTAAAGTGGGTGTCTGGCTGACACTTCAGCCCACAGGGAAAAAAAACCCATAGCATACCTATTGTTGCTAATGCAAACAGCAGCGTTGTTACAAAACGTGTAAATCTGTTGAAGAAAAGTCTTAACAAAGTTAAAGATGCATAAACAACAAATGATAAATCTCAATTATCACCTGTCAAAGGTCTTATAAAAATTTACAAATATTTAGTATATGTAATAACTATTTGCTCACTTAGCATAGAAAAGAGTTGCCTTTAGTTGACACTATTGATCAATCTTTCTTTGCCTATATTCTTTGTTTAGACCCTTGCTAGTCCCCACCTTCAGAATGGATCGAGCCATGGTTTCTTCTCGCACTGAATTTCTCTGTGGAATCTTGTTAACCATTGACTCTGTTATAAGTGACTTATTTATATATTAGAAGATACTTGTTGTCGAAGATGAATGCTTATTCTTCAAGCTGTCATTTCTTATGTTACCTTGATGAAAGCTAGCGTCGAAACCTTCATTGATTGGTGATTCTGGCTGGATTGGCTGAACAGCAGGTAACAAAGGAAGTCTGGTTGTCAAGTATCATCTGGAGCAACCAAAGTATCTTCTTAAAGTGTAGTTTTTCACTAGGTGCATATGCTGTTTGTAGTTGATGACCATCCATGGATGTTTGTACAGAACAGAAGAATAATGTTGTAATAGCATATGTCCTACAATAGTGTATTTATTTCTGTGAGCATCTTATCTGATTCATTGTTAGTATGAAAACTTGCATTTAAAGCATAATTTTATGACAATGTGAGTTGGAAGTTTTACATTTCAGTAAGAGCTGTCACAGATGTAAATACTACATAGTGATATTCTTTCATTGGGTTCATGTGAAGTGCCATATTGAATAGAGGAGTGGCTAATAAAGTATTTCATGTTATTTCTAATATTATGTATGTAATTCATGGTCAAATTAGTCACTTTTGGTATTTGTAATTAAGCCAATGGTAAAGGGATGGGTATACAACAAAATCGGTTAGGTACACTGTAGGTGATCTATGAATGATTCAGTATTTCAACTGGTATTAACTTAAGTAACTGAAGTTCATGGATCTATGCTGGTATGTAAGTTAGTAAAGGTTGTGTGACATGAAAAGGACAGTTTGGAGTATTGGCTATATTAATGATTGAAAATGTTGAAAAAATTGACAATTTTAGTGGCAAATTCCTGTCTTACACTTTCATCATGAATAAACATTGGCAGAGTATGGACATTTGTTACGCCAAGAAATGGACTCTAGTGACATATCTGACATTATACTTTGTTTAGCTTTATTTCAAGGACAATTGAAACTTTTGTTTGCCATGAGGATTTTATTTTGGAAACATCTCTTTTCTTCTTTAAAAATATTGATATCACTTGCCAATGTGAAATCCAGTAATTATATAGGCCTAACAGAAGAAAGATGAACACCATACAACAGTTCATGTCATCATATTTTCATCTTACTTTTTAATAGCTGTATCTCAAAACCTTTAATAGACAGAAAACCAATTCCAATTGATTGTCATTCAGAGTTTCACTTTGTGACTTCTGAATAAAAAGGTTAATAAAAACTTGTTATAATTGCATTTGACTATTTTGTGTTGCAAAATGAAATGCAATATTGGAAAAATCCTTATAAAGTTCAATGGTTCATGATAACTTGTATTAATATAAGATTTAATAACTTCTGTTATTTTCTGTCAATGAAACATGACTCATTAAAGGTTTCGTAAATCTCATCTGAACTAGTCAAGTACAAGTCACCAGTACTGATGATGGGTGTCATAACAAGTTACCTTATTGATGACTGGTGGCAGCACAAGTTATATTGCTGGTGATGGTGACAGCCTGTAAAAGTGTCCTTATTGATTTAATGACTGGTAACTGTACCAGTTAATCTTTTAGATGACTGGTGATAGTTTAAGTTATCTTATTGATGGCTGGTACCCCCCCCCTAGTGATTTTGGTGGAAGTCAAAGGTCATTTGAGGTCAATGGGGTCAAATTTTGAAAATATTGTAAACATCTCAAGAAGAAAAACTTGGGCAGAGCACCCTTTAAGAATGTAGGTGTATCTCATTGAGTATACAAGAATTCCATTGTTTTTGTTAAAGATCATTTGAGGTCAACAGGGTCACATTATGAAATTCTTTTAAATGTCATATCTGAAGAAGGGAAGCTTTGAAGGGTGTCATATTCAGTATTTAGTTGTATCTCATTGAGTTAGAAACATTTGGACTTTAATGGCGGTCATTGGATGTCAGCAAGGGTTAATATTGTGAAAACCTTGTAGACATGAGCGAAGAAAGGAAGCTTGTACAGATCTCATATAAATAAAGCATAGGTAGCCTCTGACAATGTATACTATTAATGTCAGCCCCAGAAAAAAATTCTCATAATTGGATCATCGAAAACACAAAACATGTGTCCGTTCTGGTTGATAACTGGTGATAGTTCAAGTTACCTTATTGGTGACTGGTAGCAGTACAAGTCACCCTTATTGATGACTGGTGACATTACAAGTTACCGTACTGATGACCTGTGACAGTACTGTTGTCAATCAATCCGGTAAATTATGGATCTGGTAAATTACTGATATAGTCAGCATAATGGTCTGCCTTCAGTGTTATTGAGATTTTTTCAAAGAGAATATGAACTGGCCACCATACACCTTACCTTCAAGTTAAACAGTATTGTTGTACTATTGTCTCTGACTCTGTAAAGTTTATACCTTTTGGTCTAATGCCATGTTCCTGCAGTGTATTTGCATTATATTGCTTGATGCTCTTCTTGCCAGAATTCACTTCAGTTTATCATACTGTCCAACTTGCCAATTCATGTTAAAATGCACCGGGAGGTTTGTGTCTGCAATCATCAGTATTGGAAGGTATGTGTCTGCAGTCATCAGTACTGGAAGGTTTGTGTCTGCAATCATCAGTATTTTAAGGTTTTGTGTCTGCAATTTTCATTGCTGGAAGTTTAGATCAGCAGCTAATGGTAATTGTCATTCTTTGAAATAAGTGAACTTTGAACATCTTAATATGTTTGATATTGTTCACATTTATCATGGGGATGTGATACATTGAATTCAAGATGATATTTCTTTTTTTGTGTGTGAAAGAGAAAAGTAATTTTGGTATATTCCAATGAGAAAAGCTTTTTAAGTATGGCCATTCAGTTAGGGATGTCTGAGCAAGTGTAATAAATGTAGTTTAAGCCTCATAAGGTGCTAGGAGTTTGTGGTTGTAAGGTAAAGGCCATGATGTTAGGAGCATTAATATTCTGTTCCTTTACATTCATGGAATTGTTCAGTTAAATTGACTGATTTTAGCTCACTTAGTGCTGAGGGTAGGGAGTCTTACACAGTGAATGTCTATAGAAACCTAAATCCAATGCTAAATAAAGATATTCATGGAAGAAACTTCTACATCATTGAAATCTCAATGAATGCTTCGTAATCAAAGTTAACGTGGTCATGATTACCTTTCGTAAACCCTTTTTATGTGAACTCTTTCTCTTTTACTGGTTTGTGGTTGGTACATAAATTTTATCATTTAATTGTATTTGGTTAGGGGTGGTCAATTTATAATATGTTAAACCAATCTCTAATCTTAAGTCATCTTAGCTGTAAACATGGTAAGTTCTTTGGTTGTTTTTTGTTTGTTTCAGTGTACCTTTAGTGGGGTTGTCTCAGAATCTACTATGCAGACATTATTCACAGTTATGATACTTTGAAATAAATTTGTCAGAAGTTACATATTTTAACTACTTACAGGGTCTCTGTTTTGTATAGGAGCTTGCCACATGTATACCTGTTATAGATTATAGATACTATATATAATTCCACATTGAAAAGACAGTCACACAAAGGCTTGATACTATTGTTGTGTCTGTATCAATATGATGTTAATTTTGTTCATCACTGAGAATAATTGACAAGAAAAAAGGAGGTTAAGTTTGCTTACTTGTTTGGCTTGTGTGGGTTTGCATAAAGGGCTGTATGATCCATTCACAACTGTAAATAAAATGCAACCAAAGCTGAATGAACCCCCATTTTAGGACCCCTTACATCCTGTCAGGCTATCCCTATGTGTGAGGGATATTGAAACTCTGCTTCTGTCAACCGGTGATTCTCTGTCAAACAGTTTTGAAGGTATAGTTCTGGTAGCATAAAAATAAAAGAAATGCCTCAAACTCTTTTCAGAACATCTGTTTTGGAGAAAGTTGTGCATATAGCTTATATCTACTCGGTAAGATAGGTATAGATCGCGAGAGAGCCAACACCAAATTACTGTGCACTGTGCCTGTTTGAAGTTAGCACTCAATACTGCTGAATACAGGCCAGTAGCCAGCCCATGTGGAGGGTGGGTCTTTTTTCCAAGATGTGGGCCTTTTTCCAAATACGGAAGCGGCTGGCGCGTGCCGTAAGCATGCAGTTGCTATGGGTCCGGGGGCCATGCTTTTTTTTTTCCGGAAAATTGTGAAATCGGCATATCTCTTGCATTCTGGAGCATTTAAGAGGACTACAAAAGCCCTTCCGTCGTGAAAATTTTACATAAATAGTAGACACAGGGGTATAGCCTGGAATATGCCAAGGGGGGGGGGGGTGCAAACTCATGAAGGCTATCTAAGCGGAGCGTACCATCGGTTGGCGCGGAGCGCGCAAGGAAATTTTGAGTTTTACAAATCCCCAGATGGCCGGAAATAGCCCTTCCCAAGTCTTTTCAATTGCATGAACCCAACCTTGAAATATAGATCTCATGTCAACAATTTCTCAATTACTGAGAAAACAATTTGTGAAAAATGATGTTATGCCGAGATGTGCATTCAAAGAAACGTTTGGCTCTACAAACCACTCAGATAGTAGAAAACGGCCCTTCTTGGGTGTTTTACATGCATACATACATGCTCCCAACTCTGCATTCCACCCCTGCCTTGGTATGCCTGTCGCTTAAATTGAGGGAACTACTATTTAGTGATATCGCGAGAAAAAAGCGAAAATGAGGTCAAGCAGGGTCGCCCTATTCGCCCTCCTTTCCCTGTCTATGCCTATGCCCATGGGTATTTCTGGCTAAATCCTAAAAAAGTACCACAATATGGCCAAGGGGGGGGGGTTCGCCTCCTCCCCCTCCTTGGCTGACTACGCGCCTGAGTAGACACTTTGGTAGTCGTTGGGGTTTGAACAGGTCTTAAAATGCACCGACTGCACCCGACTACAATTGAACATATTTAATCGGGCCCGTCGACGGCTTACGGCACAACTGAACTCTGGTCGCGGAACCGGTCACACCGCCACGACCACAGCAGACGCGGTGGGTGGTCGCCGTCGTCGCCGTCGTATCGCAGGTTGTCGTGATAGTGTGTCCCGGGCTTTGTATTGTATCTAGTTTATTGATATCCACGGCCACAATGACATAACCAAGCATGCGTGTTTTGAGCTTACTATTTCATCATTCCACATAGTATGTGCATGTAGTGATGAGATATTGTGGTCAGTTTGGGCCTGTATACTTTTTATGACATGAGTGGAAAGGTTTTATCCTCCTGCTAAAAGTGAACGGAAATTCGGCCTCAATATGTCAAAATAAAAAACATTTCATAGCTGACCGTTCGAACGCTCCGACCCCCCTGGCTACGGGCCTGGAATATACATGATCCATCATTAAGAATGGTAAACGAACTAGTTTGTATAGTAAGGCTTGCTACAGGTTCTTAAATTATATATCCAATCGAAAAGGCTGTTCCTTGTTTTTTTAACTCTTTGATCAGATTTGGAGGTGGCTTTGATATTACTATTTGTTTTTAACTGCTTCCTTTTCGTATGCAAGCAACAGGGAATACAACTTTTAAGTAACAAATAAAACAGCATTGACTGTCGTTTTTATCAGCTGTCATCGGTAAGCATGTATTGCCAGTGTATTTTGGATACTGTAAATTCAGAATCATTGTACAATTTGAACCAGAATGTCTGGTTTCCTTTTTTTTTTGTCCTATGTGTATTAGAATAACGCCACCAGCTCTCATCATGCTGTTATTCTACCTAAATCAACAATGTCTTCAACCTTATTCTTTAAAAATAGGTAGACATCTAATGGTCCCAAAAGAGTGTTTGGTTCATTTCAACAGCTTTTCTCTGGAAGAATATAACAAACCTACAACACGTCGTCTTTATCACACGGATATTCTTTATCACAACTCAGCGAGTTTCTTTGTAAAGGAACTCTCAACACCATCTAAGCACAGCGCCACCGTATGAAGGCATGTAGCGTAGGCCCTATCAGAAACTGTAGCAAAAATACTGTCCATGAAATGACACTGTTACAACATAACATACTTCATCCTAGACGATGTTGGGGTAAAACTTGCTTAGTTATTTAAAATTTTAATGTAAAAGATCAAGTAAGGCTTTTTTTACACAAAAGGGGGTTATTTGTTGGATCAATGATTTAAAATGTTTCAATTAGTACATATTTATGATCATAACATGTAAATATCATCATTCAAATTGAAGAATGGGTCCCTTTGCGTAATCCTAATTGTTAAAACGACTGAGCTGCAGTATGCCTATATCATGTAATTATACAGCACTTATCGTGTGTTATCGTATGGATATTCAACATCTGTAGGCTACAAAAACTGTTCCTCGTGATTAGTGTTGTGTTACTTGTTCAGTTTGACGACTTCAGGGTACGTAATAATTTTCTCCCAGCTCAAGGTGGTCCAAAATGAAAAGGGCAGATTCGTGTAGACGGTAAATCTCCAGAACTCACCACCCGCATTCGTGTCTCTGCGTTCCATTATATATGTTTTTTGCATACATGTAGTTATAAGGCTAAGTATGGCATTAAACTCAGTCGCACAACTAAATGCGTCCCTAATAGGATTTTTGAATGAATAAGGACTGAGCCTCCCTACTGGACAGATGAGATTCTATGATATAAAGAATCACCCCCTTTCCCCCTCTCCCCCCACCGTCTCCTCGAACAGGCCCGTATAGCTTCTCAGAGTGGGGAGGTTCGATTTAACTACAAGAAGAACATTTTACCCGACAATTATGGCCAACAAATTAAAACCCATCCCCCAACCCTTCCCCACGTATACTGGCCTGCCGAGCATTATTCGCTTATCACACTTTGCTTAAACCTATAGCAGCAAAGCTGACAGATCGCATGTTTGTACTAACGACACAAAAGTCACATTGTACATTTCTGATAAAATTAACCTCCACACTATACAATTTATATATGATTTTTACGTTGCTATTATATCATACATTGGTTGCCAAGTCACGATTAGACGTCACGTGGCGAGCACCAAACGTAGTGACCAATACGTAGAAATTGGTTGCAACGAATACATGTTTACAGGAAATTCGTTATTACAAAGTTAGCAAATCGTTATGGCGAATTAGTAATTCGATATTTCGAATTAGCCAGTTGGAAATACATACCGGAACCGTTTACCAGTATTTTAGGCACAGGCGTACGGATCAATATTTCTTGTAGGAAAAATTTTGCCCGCGGTTTACAACTTTTTTTCAAGTTTTCCTGATGTTTTCTTGGCTCAGCTCTTATTCTGGGTCCAGTGGCATCATAGGGTTGTTTTTTGTTTGGGGGGAGGGGGGGGGGTAATTTACTGTGTGACACGGAAATACAGTATCTTTCTACTACACTATACGGCACCCAAGATTTTGGACCAGAGGGGATGAGAATTGTGGACGACTACAGAAATTTTCTAGATCTCCCCAGAAATCCCTCTTGTAAAAACAAAAAGGACATTACTGCTCAAATTGCGAAAGTGCACAAACTGTGATAATTACGGTAAAGAGGTTTCTGTATTTGCAGTTTTTCAGGTTTCAGTTTAGACTCTGACATATTCCTGCTATCTTTCTTCACCGTTTTATTGTTAACTGAAAACTTTTATTTATACATATTCTCAGCAGTCTCACATTATAGAATGTTTGGAGAACCATATATTGCAGTCGTATGACAAGAGTGTATACATAATGTATTTAACATCATTTATTCATTCATTCATTATTTTCATGGCTTTCCCATTAGCCCAAATGGATACACCATTTTTGCCTCCCCTACGTAGTACGCTTATGATCTCGTAGACCACTGTAGTAAGTAATCCTATAAATCACTTTCATTCAGAATACTGCTACAACAAACGTCAACAGGCATCATATTGTCTTCGTTAAAGTACACATTCAATACAAGCCCATAGCAGGGGGCCCGGGAGAAAGGGAGCCCGGCCCCGAAATTTTTTTCTTTCCCTACAATATTTTTGAGGTGAAAAAATATTAACATCATGTTACATATGCTGTTGGGTCCTCTCCTAGTTCTGTTTTTTTTTTATTATTTCATCCCCCTCCCCGGAATCTAACCTGGTTACGGTCCTGTGTGGATATGCTGCGAATAGGGCTGACTGAAGAGCTGGTGGGTCCTTTACTATTTCTGTTTCTTTTCTAAATAGAAAAAAACGGTAGCAGGCAAAACATTCCTTTCGTGTTATTTCTGTTGAAAAAAATAATAATATTCGTCGTTGTACGATGGCGTGGGTTCCGGTTACCATAGTAACGTCAAAGATCATTTGGGGTTATCATTTGAATTTATTTATCATCATATTTTGCACACCGCTGTGTTGAGTCAGGTTGCCCTGTATGAATATGTTCTTATCATAACTGTGGACTGGGTGTAGAGGAGCCTGGGTTTAGCAGTAATGTATACTTAGTTCTCGAATATATGTGATGTTTTGATCAAGGGATGCTGAATCCTTTGAAATGCATTTGCGTAACAGACAGCCTGTGGTCATGAAGTGCCTATGAATGTTGACATATACGGAGAGATCGTGGGCTGAATACGGTCATTCGTAAAGATTGATCTCTGAATCATTATAGAGTGAATGGAAGTGCTATGATACAATGGTGGACAAGGACATATTAGTCAATAAGTAACATATAAGGCACCAGCTGTAAGTTAAACTGCTCTCTTTGAAGGCCTCAGAAGTAAAGAAGCAAAGAATCTTCTTCGATTTTCGGATTATCTCTAAAATGACCCTCAGGCTACCAACGTGCTCGGTCTACTGGAAGTCATTGCCATCAATGCTATAGCGATCTCCCAATAGTCAGCTGATTAGCTGTTACATGTTGATCGTGATATGTTTCAGACTTACTCTGTGCTGGAGCAATTCGACTGAACGAACAGTTTGTGGACATTTTGTGAATTCAAACTTAAGTTTGTGATCAGATTCTCCTCTGCAGATCGGAGGGTGCGATGGTTTTCATAACAGTCCGCTTTGGAGGTATGTCGTATATTTAGTTGACTTTTTTTACAATTAAAAGATGCGTATAGCTAGTAGTAAGAAGTACTATTTGGGGGCTGCATGCACAATATTCCCCCAACTTAACTGTATCCTCTAAACCCACTCGATCTACCAAAGTCCATTTCTTCTTTTGTATTTTTTTTTCTGTTCATCCATAGTTAACTTAGGCCTATTGTCTTTCTATTATATATCATACATTAGAAAAACATTTTGAATAGGACCTATTACAAAAAAAAAAAAAAAATACATTCAAAGTAGCATACTATGAAAGAGAAATTCAAGAAAGCCTGTAAAGAAGTAATCTTACAATAGGGTTTATTTACAGTAGGCCTACTGATGATTTTTCAACACTATAAACAAGGAAAAGGTATATGATTCTCTCTCGTACTTTTTTGGGGTATACTGTAATAGTGGATACTTCACCATGAACGTAATAAATACTAGACAGGTTTAAACATGATATATGCATTACATTTGCAAACGCAGTTCATCACCAGTACAAGAAAAACAAATTCCGAGAAACTTTGTAGGACCAAGGTGAAGTGATAAATTAAAATCGGATATGGACTTTCTTTCACAAATTGATAACGTGGACAGACTGTTGTGCGCAAGACTTACAGTACAGTCAGGAAAATATCAATGTCATGTTTTTCCATTCAAGTTTAAAGATATACTCTACTTATTGCTAAATTTTGTGGTAGAGTAGTGCGCAGACCTGGAACACATAGCAATCATCCAGGGCATATGTTCATGGCAATCGTCCAGGGTGTATTTTCATGCCAATCTTCCAGGGCACTGTATATGTTCATTGCTATCGTTTAGGCCGGTGAATGTTCATTGCAATCGTCAATGGCGCGTGCGTCTGTTAATGTGTCATTTGGAGGGAGGCAATAATGTAACCTATGTGCTTATGGTATCTATTTCGTTTACATGACTCTGAAAGGCACTAACATCGAATTGATCGTGATCTCCATGATTAAGAAATCAAACCTGATCAAATCTCATGTTATTTGTAGGAACGCAAGTTGAAGAATATGTTCACTATTATATATATATATCAAAACATGAGTTGTATTAAAGTTATTGAATAGAGCAGAAAGCCTAACAAAAACATCACCCCAAAACCATGAACAATCGTGAAATTGTGGAATTCACAACTGTTCACCTTTGAAAATGCTGTTCAGCAATGACATTAATACTGGGTAACGTTGGTTATGCATTGACAGTCTAGTCGAGGCATTCTCTTCAACAAAGAAGCTTACTTCAAATCAGACTACCTATACCCGTACCTAGTAGGACTTGTACCTGCCCGGGTGTACACTGTACATTCTGCCGGGAGGGTCACTCCTCAATGAAGTTGGCGGGAAATGTAGGCTATTCAATATGATATCTCTCGAATTCTTTACGATTAGTTTAGTGAGAAAGTTTTAGGAAGGACACTGTTCTCATAAACACGAGACCCTGAAAATTGCGAAAACCAAAACCCCCGAAAAAGAAAATTAATCGAGCACTCTGCATGCCTTTTATTAGGCTTACATATTTTTTACCGGCAACAATTAAAACACTAACCACACCGTTTAACGATATTGACACTGACTGTGAATGATCTCAATGAAACTAAAATGTAGAATTTTACGGATAAACTCCTTTATTTCATGTTGAAACCACTACAAGCGTACAACCAAGAACAGGGTAAGAGAGATTTACTAAGACAAAGATAATAGTTAACTTTGACCCAGGGCGTAGTGAGGGTCACATATGTATATGTGACGAACCAGTACGTTATAGAATGAGTTTAAGATATTCACTGAATGGCTATGGTTGCCTGGCGTCACCTGGTTTGTTATTCATTTTAATCCATAATGTTGAGTGTTGATCTCAGACAGGTCATATTCGATGTTGCTTAATTCGCCTGCTTTGTTTGAAGGTTGTTGAAATGTCACATTATATTAACACTCTCATTTAAATATCTCATTTCTTCAGAGGATCGGAGGGCGCTGTTCAACCCGAACTGTCGTAATGTTAACCTCTTGAGAGACATAAAGATAAAGTGCAACTGTAATATAGATGGTGAGTATGAATAAATTTAATAATAACAATAACCACACCGCCCCCCCCCCCTAAGGCACGCAGAGCAAATTGTGTTCGCAGAATGATGTGTGGGATCAGTAACATCTTTAAGCAGGGAATAGGGAGGACTCTTTAGAGTCACGGTGAGTGCAATGTAACATGAGGGGAAGAAAGATTTATGGCAGGCTATAACAGGCTTCCTTACACGGGTGTAATACGTAAGATATTCTAATATGACTGTAGGTAGCCGTTGATGAGTAGAACATCCATGTCATTCTGACGCCCTGCTGGCATGGAACAACGAATTTCTCGAACTTGTCAGTGATAACTGATGCCACTTAATTAACTAGTAATTTGAGGTTACCAGGATTAATTCTGAGAACAATCATTTAAATGCCTGAAGATATTGTCTTAACTGAAATGTGTGTCAACTTAATGTCTTCCTTGGTTGCAAGTAATAAACATTGTATTTCTTGGAGGTCATGGGAAGTAAACAAAGTCAAACATGAAAGCCCTGCAGAACTCGGCCTGTCTGAAATCAAACCTCAAAGTTTGATTTGTTGATTACAATAATTGGTGAGTAGAAGCTGTATATATCATGATGTCATGGTTTTCTTGAAGCAGCTCCCTGATTGAAATCAATAAGAGATTGCTGAATTTCTGATTACTAATAACTTGCCACTGTCTCCATATGTTGATAACAAAATGATCATTGGTGGTTCTACTTGATGTAAATAAGAACTGAATAACAATGGACATCCACCATCACTTTGTTTCTTGTAGAAACGATTGATTTATCAGACGAGAACGGAGAGGTTGCCAATTTATGGAGTCACCCTGAAGATTATGGAAGAAACTTCTTGGCAGAGAGGGGAAACTTTATATTAGTCAGAGTTGAAAGTAAGTTGCAAGTTGCAAGTGTAGATCTTTGAGTAACATGTGTTAATAACAGGGTAAGATAAAATTAGCATTGAAGGAAAACCCACGACATTACCCCGGCCTACCCCCCTCCCCTAGCCCCACCAATCCATTTAACTTGTCACATCTGTGTTTTTCTATCTGGTCACCAAAGTAATTGGATAAAAATTATTACCTCCAATTCCTGTGCCCACTTTCATGTATTTATTATGTCTGGTCCACACTTACACAAACACACGTACGTTCACACATATGGAATACACGTATGCAATTCTGCTGAATCATAGTTCTATGTTTGAACATTCTCATCCCAACCAATTTAAGATGTAACACTGATGTACCAATGAGATACTTTTTACCGATACTTTGAATTTTAGAGCGCAAGGATAGATGTCATGTAGAGTAACCTGGGAGCTTTTTTAACAGCGTCTTATAAACACGAATATGTCATTTCAGAAGCTCCCGATTTGGATTAAAGGTGAGGAATAGTCACCAATCTGGCAGCCACAATATAAATATTTTATCTCCTTGCTAATTCTATTTGTTTTGTTTTTCTTTTACTGCACAGAAGATGAGGATGGTACCGACGACAGAGTGACGTACTCACCGATGTTATGTGGAATGGAAAACCAAAAGGAGTTTTTAGGTGAGACCATTAACATGGGGGGGGGGGGGGGGTGGGGGGGGTGATTAACTGTGGCTCCTTCTTGCTTACATAACAAATATATCATCTCATACGTTCGTATACTGCAATGTTAATTGTTAACTTAGTATTCCTATTTTCATCCCGCCATTTTTCAGCCTACATGAAGACACGCTTTTTTACGAAGAAAGAGAAAATTCCATTGCGTGTCATACTGAGCCTAAGTTTTAAGGGTTTCTATTCGTTACTAGCATTACTTAGTTTGACAAAGCCTTGAGTACCCTCATAACTTTTTCAATCAGTTATAACATTTTACAAGTTGGTAAGTAACAAAAACATCACGTTTATGGTTTAGAGTTAAATTTCCTTTAAGTTAATACCAAACACGACATGTGTTTAGCATTATCTAGGGTCAATGACCCCCACGGTTCTTATAACCCCCCTGAAAAATCGAGTTCCCCACCCCCTACTCGTCCTTATTTTTTTTTTTTTTTGGTAAATACTGACACCCATACCTACCATAATCAGTTGAAAATGGCTTTCTTGCATTTTTGTATAGGATGGCCGAAAATATAACTATGTTTGGGATACTAAGTATACAATAGAGCAGTATGCCCATAGACATAAGTTAGAAGACCTCTATAAATATCATTTCAATCACTGAGAATCACAATACGATATAATGTAACTCGACGAAAGTTGTCACATAACTTTAAAAGAAATACTTTATCATCTATCAATGTCTCAGTATACATATCATGCAAAACATCCTTCAAGAAATAACAAATATGGGCATGTTGTTCCTTTTAAAAATAATGGAGATAATATATGCAAATAGTGTTGAATACCTATCTTATATTAAAAACAAATGATAGTCGTGACATTGGTTGTTTTCTTCAAGGAGACAAGGTACGCACTAAAGAATTAAGAGTTTGCGAACCATATTCACTGATAAGCAATATCGTGATATCACGTTGATCTGTACTATATGACACGATGGTAAAGTTAAAAAAAAATGAGAAATTTTAATATTTGAAATTCCTGTTATGAAATGTGCCCGTCATTTTTGTTTTAATTCGTAGATCGATTGAACCCTAAACCAGTTAAAGGTAAAAACAGGAGACGTGGTTGTGGTGGTGGAGACGACTCATCCTCTCCTAAGAATGACAGGAGAAGAACAAAGCACAGTACAACACAATCACCAAAGAAGAATACAACACCCCCATCAAGATCATCAGTAGGCGTCCGGAAATAACAAAATGCCCTCCATCCAAAGCAGTGGTGGATGTGTTATTAAATGACGAAATTGCCTAATATTGCACCACAAATATATGAGTATTATTGATGTATAGAGTCCGTTATAATCTAGGACGTGAAAGATAGCAAAGGGGGCTAAAGAAATCATGTCAGAGCAAATTTTAGGTGCTTAAAGTGAATTATGAGGCCAGCAAACTTACACTACTGTGCCTTTACACATGGTTGTCCGCCATCTCATGCAACGGTCATTTGACAATCTCCCCAGCACTAGTATTGAGAGGTTAGTCTTTGGGGGAGATTTAGAATTGGTCATCTCTATTATTAGTTATATTATGCAGTTTTCTTTGAAACTTATCTTTCCTCTCCTACATTTGCTTTTCAAGAGTTTTGCATGTTTGCGTTTAAAAGTATGGATAAATGGCAAAACTTTTCATAGCTATATACAATATGTCTGCTCTGATATGAGTTGCACAGTCTCAGATGCTCTAGAATGTGTGCTTCAGCTAGGTACTGCTGTACTGAAGGTATTGTACGTTTCTCAAAAGAGTTAAGACTCATTTGTAGATAAAAATCAATGGATATCAGAAGTTCATTCTTTATGTTGTGGAAATGATTTAGTTCTTTATATTGCCTGAAATAATGAAGTTTGTGACGACTCAATGTTAACCGAAAAAATATTTCCTAAATCTTTAATAAAATTGCTTGAAGTTAAGCGGATAATAAAAGTCTCTACCACAAGTTTCTTTTGTTGTAATTAGTCGTCATTGGATTTTCTTTATGCCTAATATCATTATAGGCCCAGAATCAGACATCGAAAGATAGCAGTAACTGATTGTTAAGAAGACGTCACTTTATGTCTCGGCTATGTGTTAAGGATAGAGGAATTTAAACCAGGCCAAATTAGAAAAAAAAAATGCGCGGTTTTTTCTTTGTAACATTAACACATATTGCTGTTTTCTTTTCGGTAAAAATCGTAACCTTTGTCATCATGTTGGTGTTTGTGTGTGTGTAAGGGTGTTTGTGTGTATATATGTTTGTGGTGTCTACCTTGTGAACACGATATATCAAGAAGGGGAGCTTGCAGAGATCTCGTATTTTGTATGTGATTGTACCATATTGAGTACAAGGAGACCATCGACCCATCGGGTTCAAAGGTCATTTGGGGTCAACAGGTGGCAAACAGTGAAACCTTGTAAACACGATGTCTCAAGTAGGGAAGCTTGTGCAGATTTCATATGTGGTATGTGGGTGCACCATAAGTACAAGAAGCCTATTGTTTTTGGTTGAGATCAAAGGTCATTGGGATCAACAGGGGTCAAGTAGAGACAATCTTGTCAACACGATCTCTCAATGAGGGGAGCTTGCACAGATTTGATATTTAGTATCTATTGAAGTGCCTGGATGTATCCATCATTAGTATGGAATATGGGTAATATCAGTTATGCATATCAGTTGTGCATATTCAGATGGATACCTACATGCAGTATCAATCATCAACTTAGGTCAGCAGATGTAACTGTACATTTCAATTGATGATATGGTACATTGCTGTAAAGTTACAATAACCAAGCATAATACATTCACTTGCCTCATGCAATATATCAGATTCATGACAAAAGAAATCCTCTTAATGGATTCATCGAAACCACAATGCATTTGTGTGTACTTGTTAAAGTAAATTAAAAACTGCTTAATGCATACATGTGTGTATGGTTTACCTCAAAATGATGAGGTTAATAGCCTGATGCTGATACATCAGAGTACAAACAAGATGTAACTGAATGAGTTGCTCTTATTTGATATTCAGTCTGGTATAGTGCCTAACATTACACAACCGTAAAAGATGACTAATCCATTGAGGATTAAAGTACAAGAAATGATAACATATTTCGAACATACGAAAGTCTATTAGGACCTTAGGCTTCATTTTTGTTTTAGTCCGTTTAATCAAATAATTGAGTTGTCTAATCAAATTCTTAATTTGATTATTCAAATTAAAAATTGGATTTTTTTTTCCTTTGCGTAATTAGATTTAAAAAAAATCACATGGCCCTAACAGGCTTTCGTACGAATATACAACTCTGCTATAACATCGAATTGTTTCCAACACCCGCCACCAACCTATTAGTTAGCAGGTAGCCTACTTATTTTTTTTCGATCGAAATACTACTTAGAATTCAAGAAAACGCATTTGCCATGCATTTAGGTTTCGTTGTAAACATCCTAATTTTAGATGCACTTCCCGTAATACCACTATCTAAATGTTGGATTTGAAAGTGTGCTCGAGGGGGGGGGGGGGGGAGATCAACGGCGTAGGGATGGGGTTAGACTTTTGATATGGTGTAACTGATGACAGATAACCGTTCTGAAGTGGAGGGGTTTAGGGAAGAGTCAATGCCCATTGGAAAATATGTGCTTTCGTAGGGTGGGCTGGATGGAAAATGCTGCTACATTGATTTGGTGCATGATTTTTATGTAGGAGCAAAGAACTGGAAAAATTGGTAGGCCTATAAACTCCACACTCATTTCCAATTATTTTCAAGTTTAAATAACTATAAATCCCAAGAGTAACTAGAACTGCATTTGCCACAAATACGCAGAATTGTAGTGCCCGGTAGGCTAAGTCCTTGTTGTTGGGAATAAGCTAGTCTCTGTGGACCCACTCCTCACAGGAGTTAGCATTTTTTGCGTAAGGGAGTGCCGTTTCCTATCGAACCCTTTCCCAATCCATTCTTTTTATTTGTATAACGCTGGACGAAACAAAAATTCCATTGGATCTCTCTCATAATGTGGTAACGTTGCCGACGTTTATCGTTGCTGTATACCGTATGTCGTACAAGCCTGTGCTGCTGAGTTTTAAGAGTATTCTAGTACTAGCTGTATATATGTCAAAACTGTCTTTCTGTTTCACCACTGAAATAGAACATGAGAGCAGTAGGCCTACATGAGTCTGTAGAAGGACGCCATGTTGTAACCACTAAAAAGCGTTGAAGCAGCACACGATTCTGCGACATCATATTTAAACACAATGGCGGTGAATTGCACACCAATTTTGACACAACATTGACACTCCACGTTTATCACCTCATTGGGAAAAGGCCGAACCACATTCCATGACGTTTTCTGGAAATTTATCCGCAGGGCTCTCTCATCACTTAACTCCTTAAATCGATCTTGTAGTCGTGGCATTTGCTTTTCCTTAGTAGAGTTTGATTTGAAGACGGCCATAGCTCGCACTTACTGCTATTACTAAAAGATCGCACATGCATATCTGTGTGAACTAAGTTACATCACGCGTAGGTGAGGCGTTATGAGCCATACAAGACTCAACAAAAGAAATTGCTGGTCGACCAGTAATGGCAAGATTGTAGTGCGGCGCACTACAATAATAATTACGATGTTCGCATAAGAGTGACTCTAACAGCAAAAAGTCCTGATACAAGATGTGTAGTATGGTCAGTCGAAGGAAAACGTAGCAGTTAGACAAATGTGTTAACATCCCCTACACTAGAAAAAGTTAAAGACATATCCTCTTCTTCACCCCTCCCCCCTCCTCCCTCCATATGTACACCACCTTTCAATATCTTATCGCCAACAATACATTTCTTGTTGGGGCCGGTGAATATATGTATATACACTGGACAAAATAGACTCTGGACACAAAATATTAAAACCTATTTAAAAGAATGTAATAAAACTGGTTCAAGGCTATGCGTCACCTAGCAGGTAACCGGTACAGCGTGGGTAGCGGGGAGAAACAATCATAGTAAAACTGTAAAAGGATCTTGCCAGGACCTAATCTGAAAAAAAAAGAAGTCGAACGAAATAGAAGAGCGTCAATTATGTTTTTACCCCAGTCACAATTAAGTCACGACGGCCTTAAAATTAGTCCCAGGCGTACTTCTAGTTACTAACGGTCGGGCGCGGAGATCTCCTGCCGAGTCATTTTCGTGAATAGGGCGGACGCCCGATTCGTTTTAAAGCTAGAATATGAACTGAAAATTTGTAATATTTTGCCACTGAAAGTTAAATATTTTGTAGCCACTACAACAAAATGTTTTAACCCCATTTTTACTTAAATATTCATATGATTGACGGCTAGGTTTTCTGGAGATTCTGAATTTTGTAGGGTTAACAAAGATGTCATGACAATTTTCATATTCAAACTCTGGAGGATGAGTGCATAGTTCTCTTTCAGAGTTTGTGACAGGTGATCGTTTGCCCTACTTTCTCTTCCCTGAAACATTGATGAAGAACAAAAATAGATGACAAGGCGATTGCGACTACAACCCATATTCCACCTTTAATGCGGGGTTAAAATCAGTCCCGAAGTCGGTCATCGGAAAGTCATCGCCACACATCGGCTGATGTCCCGACCATGCCGATCGGACATCTGGCATATCGTCCGGGCGCAGTCAATGTCAGTTTAAAATAATCGGTCTATATACCTGCCGGGTGCCTGTCTGGCTCCGTACTGGTGACGGCCAGGAACCGCAGGGTGATTAGCCGACTACATGGAGACCGGTCGGACATCGGCTCGAATCTGCTGGCGCCCGGCCGATGTCTGATGGTTCCAAACACTAACGCCAAGGCTGTGCTACCCTGCGACATGGTGAAACGGAGTAAGGGGGCAAATGGAAAGGGGAAGAGTACAAAGAGTAACAAATAGAAAATAAACTCCAAATTGAACAAGAAAAAAAAAAAACCACAGTCTGTCCATGTTCAGTTTCCTTTCTGTAAAAGTTACAGATTTCATGTTCTCTTTTTTGTAATCTTTTTGTACACATTTCATTTCTGGACACACGCCTTCAGTACTTCATAAAATAAAATAAAAAGTGTAAACACCTTTCAATTCCTCCAAAATTAGTCATTTATAACATCATTTTGGACATTATTATCAGGGTCATAACGACTGCGACGGTCAAACCACTCCCCCCCCCCTCGAAAAGAAAATTGTCAGAACGTCGATAGTCGGAAAAAATGAAATACCAGTTGAAAGTTTTCATATCTCAGTCTAGCACATCTTATGACATAAAACGATGGAGATGGGGACACCCCCTTCCTTACAACCCTTTTTCAGGCCAACCATCACTCATCGCATGCTTTCACAACATATCAAAATCCTCTATGGGATAATATTTTTTTCGCATCAAGCTGGCTATCATTTACAAGGTTGTCGGCACAAGAACTAGCTGTATACTTTGTACGCAATCATCGACGGTTGCAGCTAA
Source organism: Stichopus chloronotus (assembly GCA_021234535.1). Lineage (NCBI taxonomy): Eukaryota > Metazoa > Echinodermata > Holothuroidea > Aspidochirotida > Stichopodidae > Stichopus > Stichopus chloronotus. Next base: position 48,420,858 of record CM037843.1, on the reverse strand, counting down.
CTAACAAAAAACTAATCGCCAGAGACTAAAAAATGTTTAAACAACTTTACCACAACTATAATTTCTGGTGAAAAATTGATTGTAATAAATGCAAAATATTGCACCAGAATTTGTATAAGGTTACCTGGTAGCTGAAACTTTAACCAGAATGCCAAAATGCATTGTGGTTTTCGATGGTTCTGAATAATGAAATGTTATCTCATTTCTTTGTGCACAGGTAAATCTGAACATATTGGCAAAATATAGTTTTGTGTTGATCATGGAAATCATTGCACATCTACTTCATACTAGGCATAACATTCATCCCAAGGTTCCTGTCTCAAAATATTATGTTAACAAGGTATTTGAGTTTCATTTCTGCTTTATTTATCTAAAGACATCATGTTCATGAGGTTTGAGGTTTTGACTCTAGTTTCTCAGATGACCTTGACCCCCACTGAAAACAGTAAGAATGCCTCCTGTGATGAAAATACATCTACATTTGAAGTATGACATTTAGCAAAGTTTCTTACTTGAAGATATTGTGTTAATGTCGTTTTCGGCGTTCGACCACAGCTGGTGACCCCTATAAAACAGTTCAGTTCTTCCTTTGATCATAATAAATCCATCTGCAAAGTATGATATTCATCATTGGCACAATCTAATGTGTGACACCCTCCGGGCTGTGGTATGGTTAGGACATCTACAAACACTGTTGCTTTGTCAGGCCTAATGTAAGTATTAACATTAATCGTTAGTGTTGTACTATCGATAACTTCGGCAAATTCTTTAATGCAATATTTTGGTATCTTTGCCTGATTTCCTTCTGATTGTTTCCACAAATTAACTGAATTCAACCACACATCTCTTTAGAATTGGTCTACTGTAATATCGCCAGGAATGTATGGGCAAAACACTTCATCTTTCTCCAGGAGCTCTGCTTTTTATGTTGACAAACCAATGTTTACATCCTGTATTACAGTATGCGCTCTTTGATTGGTTGAAAAAAGAGCAACCTACTGAAACGCTATGAGAATCTCATTGGTTAAAATACTCAACTTTTTCAGTGAACAAGAAAGTCAAGAGGCTTCAGTGATTCCTTGCCACTAATACGTGCAATATACTGCAGTAACCAACGGCTACCAGATGAAGCCATTAATACTGTACATCATTTTCCAATACCTACTGTACGCATGTATTAAGATAACACTGGAGGCCAAGAATTCTCTAGCCTGCACAGTGGTACCCTACGTACAGTACGAATTTTCCAGGAACAAGAGATATACTCATATGACAGTTGAAATGATTGCTAATGATATAAACTACATAAATTCCTCCATTTACCCCATTACATGACCAAATAATAACTTATTTATCTCTATTGTACAATAAGACTTTTCCCTAAAAGAAATCTTTGATGTAAAACTCTCCTGTAAAACTCCACTTCAGAAAACAAATCTATTCCACATTGTTTGATGACAGAAGGAGAGCTGTATTTCAGATAATGATTCCTCTAGGAAAGATAAGCAGGTCAACCATTTCTCCCCATTTTCAACAGAGGTCATTGGTCAATCACCATATCACCATTTTCAGACAAAAAAAAAATGTCTCAGATGGAATTAAAAGCCAATTATGGCTTTGGAAACTAAGTGAGCACTTTTAACTGTCAAAACAAGAGCAATAAATAAAAGAAGCATGATACCAAATACTGTACTGCTGATTCGCGGACTAAATACTGTGGAAACTTAAATGTGTATGGTACCTGCTGAACTTAATCAACCAACTTGGGCTTTCAGATACTTTACGGATGCTTTCAGACATATTTTATCAGAAACCAGCATAATGAAAGCTGAAGATGCATAGATGAAGTTTTATCATTATAAGTCAAAGACTTTTTAAAATTAGTACAGTAACTACACTTTATAACCTGACTGACAGGTAAAAGTTTTCAAATTGGAACTTCCTAAATGTGCAAGCATTGCCAGCCTTTGCTTGGAAGGGAGCTCAAATACCTTCTACCCATAGGAAAAGACAGAAAAGGGAAATAAGACCAGCAAAGGTCTTAACATTTTGTACTCAAGGACCTCAGATTACCTTTGGCCCACATCAAAACCAAAACCATTAATAACATTTATATACTCCATCTAACAAGAGGGCTCTTTCCCTCAATATGGCGCATCTATGTACCAAGTTTGAGAACTGTCAGAGTTTCCCTTCTTGAGATATCATGATAACAAGATTTTCAGTGTTTGACCTCTGGTGACCTCAGATGACCTTTGACCTCCATAAAACAAAAGCAATCTTCCACTCAATATGGTGCATCTATGTACCAAGTTTGAGAACTGTCAGACTTTCTTTTCTTGAAATATTATGATAACAAGATTTTCATTGTTTGACCTCTGGTGACCTCAGATGACCTTTGACCTCCATAAAAAACAATAGGGATCTTCCTCTCAATATGGGGCATCTATGTACCAAGTTTGAGAACTGTCACAGTTTCCCATCTTGAGATATTGTGATAAGATTTTCAGTGTTTGACCTCTGGTGACCTCAGATGACCTTTGACCTCCATAAAAAACAATAGGCTTCTTCCTCTCACTATAACATATCTACATACTATGTATGAAGTTCACTCAGCTTCCCTAACTTGAGATATTGTGTTAACAAGGTTTTCAGTGTCTGACCCCTGGTGACCCCAGCCGACCTTTGAACCCCACCAACAATAGGGTTCTTCCTCTTCATATGGGGCGTCTGTGTACCAAGTTTGAGAAACGTCAGACTTTCCCTTCTGGAGATATCGTGTTAACGAGAAGTGTCACAAACACACATACATACACCCGCACATACATACACCCGCACACACACGCACATACACACACCCATACATACACACGCCATCATGAATGCATAGGTTTCTCTTATCAACGAAACCAAAAATGAGCTGTTATTTTTAGATAGTAGGAATGAATTAACTTTTCTGGAAATCACGATGGCATAAATATTCTAGATAAAATCCAATCCCAATTATTCCCATTATTCCATAGAATGTTTTTATCTTTGAGAAATTGCAAACATGTGATCTCTCTTTCAACGCTGGTTACATGCAGCACAAGTACACCCGGGAAGTGCCGTTCCGCGCCATCTGGAGGGTTTTGAAAAGACAAAATTCCATTCCAAAGGACTTGCAAGAGTATGAAAATTATTAAGAAATTTAGTTTCTCTTTTGATTTTTTAAACTTTCCACTTTTAGTGCAACGTTATAGAATTAAAGTTGTCACGTCGCAGTGCTGATTCTTGATAATTAGTGTCAAAACGCTGACAAAATGTTTGCATCTCATTTCCTCTATTTCAAGTATTTGAGTAGTTATCAGCGATGTCTAAGTCTAGGGGTGAAAGTTGACGTGTGTATAGGGGGGGGGGGGATACTCAACCCAAGTTGGTCACTTCTGGTGTCACAGGTAGGCTTAAATGTAAGAATAGATAAAGGTGTATTAACTTCCGCCAACAACATAGAAAAAACAGAGGCTATGGTCTTACAGTGGCGTGTGCGGGATTTCAAAGGTGGGGGCACAACCTGTGATTCCCCCGACTACTGCACCTTCCACGCATGTGCACATGTGGGATCCAGGGGCCCGCATTAGGGCCCATGGTGGGGTCCAGGGGCAGAGCCCCGGTGGGGTCCAGGGGGCAAAGCCCCTGTAAACTCCGGTATTATAATGTAATAGGAAAGCCGTAAATTTGTTTTAGAGGCCTTATTGATCAGGTTTCTTTCGTTTCAGATTTTGCGACATTCGATAGAGTTCAGTTTATCCTCTGTCTGTGGTAGGCTGCAATGGGTCACATATATTGACAGGACTGAAAGTGTAACATCATGAGGCCAGTCATTTGGTCAAGAAGGCTGCTTGATATGGGGACAGTCAACAGTACTTGTTTCATGCCGCCAATTTCATAAAATGCGTGTGTACTAGAAGAACATAATTTTGAGGCTGGTTTATTTTTTACATGGAGTCTAAAATTGGAGAGCGCGCTAAATTTTTTAGCTACCCTTAGTAATATATTAGATTATCGGTACTAATTAAAAGCTTTTAGGTCAATAATTAAAAAAAAAATAAATCAAATATCGGTCAATAATTGTCCTGCCAGTTGGGCCATATTATGCATACTATCTACGCTGTAATTCTCAAGTCACTATAGACATACCGCATGGCCAACACATGTGAGAACAGCATCAACTAGGCTTTGTAACACGGGAGGAAATTACCTACAGGCCTACATAAACGGTGTACTCAGCCTTCATGTTACTTCGTAAGGTGGGTAGGGCCTGTGCTGTCTAGTAATGTGGGATGGAACAACTGAAGGACCTGGAGGACTCCAAGTTACAGCGCGCGTAGCGCGCCAAAAATGTTTGGTTCTCATCAGAAAAATTTCCTCTGGAGAGCGAAAACAGACATTTGTTGCGAACTGCATTCTGTATCGTATCGACTAAGACTCGTTGACTGCGGAAGCATCCTCCGAGTGGGGATCCCCCTACCCTCACCTGGAACAACCCCCCGACTAGGCGATTTTCCCCGACTTGGCGATTTCCCGCCGACTGGCTTCGGAGGTGGGGGAAAGTCCCTTTAAACACATTTCTGTGGCCTATACGTTCATGGATCTACATAAGTTCGGGCATATGGTAGTGTTGAGAGACGGTCACGTAACTATCTCCTTGTAATGGCACTCAGTTAAGCAATTAAGCAAACATTGTTAACTGATCAAATATTTCCATATCTTTGTCTTAATTACGAAGTTCAATTCAGTGTCGTCTTTTAGAGGACATAATAACTAAGCACGATATTCTAAACTTTTATCGAGCCGTTTCAGTACAGCTCAGCTTGACTTTGTACAGTAGTTGTATTATGATCTGATTAGACCAGTAACTAGGCACTTTAATTTTAGCGGCAATTTCTCACACGTATGCTCACAAAATGGATCAATTTACCTTCACCATTATCTGTGTGTTGATGTCGTCTGCATTTGCCAACGTTTCAGGCAAAGAGAGAGGTAAGGCTAGGTACAAGCATATAGGGCCTTGATTTTTCGGGTAGTATATTTCATATAGGTAGTATGCTTCTTATTTCTAGAGGACACACATCGCCATCCTAATAATGGGTGGGTGGATTAGTGTACTTGAAACTTGAAAAAAATAGGCAGAGTCACGATGTTGAATTTTGCCATTTTGACGAGATGTTCTAATTCGGCAAGATGGCACTTTCTTTAATTTGGCCATTTTGACAAGATACTCTAACTCGCTTTTTGTTCAAGTTTTGAATTTTTAACGAGTTTTCCATTTTAACGACAGATACTGTGACTCGGCAAAATGACAATTTTCGGGGAAAAAAAGTAGTCTCACGACTGACTGTCAGTCCTGTTTACGTCTTGCTGCAGTTTATTACGAAAAAATGCAAACAATTGACTGCAATGTGTAGGGGAATAGAAAGGACTTTTTACGATACTAGAGTTTGGAGTGTGGCTTTCCGTTACAGTACGCCCACCTTTTCTTCTGCAATAAAAATACGACAGTTCCTACAAAGCAATTAGTGGAACGAATGAAGTATGTTCAACTCTACCTACCCAAACACCACGAATTCTTGGCCTTATTTTGAACAAGTAACACAGTTTACTTCACAACGAGACAAAGTTTGTTCATGGACGGTATTACCTTTTTAGCACTTGATTTGTGTTCTGTTAGATCTCATGGCTTTTTATCCTAAGAAACAAGCTATCTCCTAACTCAACTCCAAAGTTTAGTACGCTAGTACACAGAGATAAGATATAAAAAACAAAAATAGAGAAAATGATGACTGATACTTAGGAATTAAGTCTTGTCACTGGATAACATCTAACCATGTAATTAATGGGTAGGTTCAAGTTCCTTCTACTTAGGGCTATCTTTGTTCAAATTTCATCAATATGTGGAACTTTGATGGCACTTTATTCACTGCTAATTCTCAAAATCTGTTGACAACAAACATGTGCGGTAACACTGTAAGCATTCTACATATATTGAAATATCGCTAGAGGCATTTTTAATTCTAGGAATCTGAAATCATAAACAACTGCATGCATTATGAGTTATTGTCATCTCAGCTTTTTTAAAACTTTTTTGTCATCACATCCTATTTTATGTGCAGCTCCTTACACACATGCCTCGACACAAAGCCATGGCCAAGCTCTCTCTGTAACGGTTACCAGAACAGGGGCTTATGAAATTGCTGTTGATGGTATTACCTGGTTTGAGAGTCATGACACATTCTTTACAATTAACAGTGTAACATACTCTATGATGGCTGGAACATTGAAGGTGGTTGAAGGACCCAATCTGAGAAAACACCAAAGTTCTTGTCTTGGGTCCACACAACAGATAAGCCTAACGTGGGAAGCATCAGACAAGATGAAAACAAGAATAATAACTACATTTGACATGTACGAGGAAATTCCAACAATTGTCTTCACTCAGGTAAGCTATGGTTAGGAATATACATTGCACAAGCTATGTGCAAATAAAGAAGAGTTTTGGTATTTTGTAAACTTAAGTTTCAACCAGCTTTCATTGGAAAATGACAAGAAAGACAATTGAGTTCATAAATAAACATCACAGAAGAAAGCTACTTGGCCTTAATATGTATTTCAACAAGTACAGTACCATTCTCGATCAAATGTGATATCAGGTTACATTCATTTATAAATGCCACCTTGTTTAGGTTTGAAGTTAAGCCAATTTTAATATTTAAATTTAAGGAGACTGTGACCTCGGAGAACTTCAACTCACTTTTTACCTTCATGATAAGTACCAACTTTCATCCATTACTGAGGAGTTTATCAAAATATGACCACCTCAAGAAACCTTCATGAACATCATAAAATTGCTGTGCTGAGAATGTGACCAGTAAAGATAAAATTTAAATGGAGAGGGAGGTAAAATAAACTGGAGTGATTGTGCACCTAGCTTTGTAATTTGACTGATCATGTTTTGGAGATGTTTCATTATTTTGTGTACTGTTTGTTTCTCTATCATTCATAGAACTTCAGTCAGTCTGGTCTTTTTAACAGTAGTGTTGGTAATGCCAATCGTTTAACCACTAGTTTCCCAAGCTTCACAGTCTCAAGACAATTAAGACACCATCTTGGATATCTCAGCTTTGACCAGCTATTTATGCGAGTTCAGACCATTGGAAGGTTTGTATTTATGGTACATCCAGTAGAGTTGTATATCTGTGGCACATGGGAAGGAATGGTTCCTATTATTATTGCAAGGAATGGTTCCCATTATTATCTTTATTATTTCCTATTATTATAAATTTTAATATCATTAAATTTTTGAAAGAGGGTAAACGCAGCAAGCAAGTTTGTTGATCTCACCTGAGGCCCTTAAAGAGAGGCCCTCCAAAGTGCAAATGCAAAACACAGTTGCAAAAACTTTAAAAGAGACGCACAAATGTACGGCAAAAATTAGTCAAGATGAGATCACACTGCAACATAGTATTATTACCAACAACAATACAACTTTAAGGTATAGGATTGTTTCATTAAGATTTTTCTTGAATTTAGTGTTTTTCATTTTACATTTGTTACACAACAATACCAAAAAGGACAGAGACACATGGACTCTTGTTAGAGCATAACTAGACTGTATCATTAATTGTATCTTCTCTGTGATGTTTATTTGTTTCAGATGGGAAGAGCCAGTGAAACACATATCTGGTGATCTATATTCAGCACCATTGACACTCTTCAATGAGACCAAGTACACCATGATTATGTCATCCTTTAAAGAATTCATGGTCTCCTCCATGTACTATGATGCCAAGGAAGATGCCATAAAACAAGGCATTATGGGAATGATAACAGAGATTCCTAAAGGATTTATTCAGCAGTCAATCATGCAGTTTGGAGCGGGAATTAAAGAGGTGTGTTATATGTTCAGTACAATTCACATTGACTATGTCCAGTGAAACAAAGTGTGCAAAAACTCCTTAGATGCTTACTTGGAAATGAACAGAGAATCAACTTAAGACAAGAATTAAAAAAAAAAAAAAAAGGAAGACAGATACTGAAACAAAAAAACTAAAAAGGAACTTACAATAAAATAAAACAAAAAGATACTAAAGATAAAGGAACTAATGATGACATTACACTTATTCATGATTACATTAGAAAACCTTAAATGAATTCAACAGTCTAAAGATCTAAAGATTTATTGTAACTCATTATCTCCTATTATAATAGCATTGATATCATATTAATGTAATAAAGAAATATTTTCATCACCCAAAATATATTTTTTGCATCGTAACAACAATATGTATTAAAAGTATGAAATAGGTTAATGAATCATGCTTTATATAGAACACATTCTTGGGCTATGATACAAAACATGCATCACAAATTTTCTACATTCCTTGCATATTTGTTGCAAGTCTTTGAGACTTTTATGGTGTCTCCTGCAATGCCTGGCAGTTGGAAAAAATTGAAAACAGGTTATGGAGACTCTCGCTGTTTCTAAAATGTATAAGATCAAATTTAATTTAATATTGATAATCATGTAAAAATGTGCAAACACAATTAAAATACCTATCTCTCCGTTGTATTCCCGACTTTGTACACCACACCATGATCAGACGGTCCTACAATGGGGCAAAATGCTTCGAAAACAGTACAACACCAAACGTTACACAGACGAGGACCTGACATTGAATCACATTGGCTACTGGACTGATGCTGGTGCATTTTACTATTACAATACAGAAGAAAATGTCACTTATGATAAAACATTAATTGATGTCAAGAATGAAGCTGAAAAAAATCACATTCCTTACCAGTAAGTAAACTTCTACTATTCTTTAAAGGTATCATCATTAACTCATTAAATAGGTATGGTTAAGAAATGCATATGAGCATGTTGTTGTTTATTTCTCAGAATGTTGTCAATAATGAAATAATCTGAAATATTTTCTAAATTAAGTTTCTAAATTCTGATTGAAAGTATCAAATATGTGGCAAACTGCTAGTTAGTGGAATAATTGCTAGACTAGTTTTATGTTAGATGATATGTGCCATAATTACAGCTGTAGGATAACAAATTAAAAAAAAAAACCTCTTGCTGAAAAGACAATGATAATACATGGCACCACTTTGAATCGAGAAGATAAAAGAATGGAATATCTGTATTGATCACCTAGTACAGTAGACAATGAAATGTACAGATGATAATCTAGTGAAGTAGACATTGTATTGTCCTTGGTTACCGTAAATGTAATATATATGTTTCACTTATACACATCAGATATTATCAAATTGATTCTTGGTGGTACTTCAAGGGGCTAATAAGTTCTGGTGTCAAGAACTGGACAGCCATGCCCTCTGTATTTCCTCAAAACACAAGGTAAGAGGTTCTTGAACATGTAAAACCAAATGGCTGTACATGGGAGTGTGGAACACATGTATTATGTACAAACTGTAAACTGAAGAAGACAGAGCATCGGTTGATGATATAGTTTCATGAAAATTATTTTTTTAATTTTCTTCGTCCAAAATTAGTAAACACTGAATAACGATTCCACACGAGTTAAAGACAACTTAAACAAATCCTTTAAAACCAGGGAAAGATAGTTTAAAAGTATTTGATTAACATACTTTGTATTTCAGTGATTTGAGCTCACCTGCGTTTTTTGCGTAATTCTAATTTTGCTACTGAAATATTTACTAATACACAAAATAAAGATTATGTAATCACAATAATTCATTAACTTACATGCTGCAAAATGAATGATATTGTTATGTGTTACATTGCAAGCTTTAGTCAATGACATTCCTTGTTTTATTTTATTTGGTTACAGCTATGTCCACAAACAATTAGGTTATCCAATTGCTGCCCACAACAAGTACTGGTAAGACTTATAGTTTGTATATGCCATACTTGATAAATGAATCTAACATTTTAGATTTCAATACACAGGTATGCTAAGCCAAGATAATTCAATACTTGTGGAAGACTGACAAAACTGACACCACGCTAGGCCCCGGCATGTAGTTAACTGACTCACTTGGTATTGCCAGTGCTTACTTCATCCAGTGTATGTAATGTGTGCTACAATTTATTTGAAATGTTTTGACAATACTGGAGTTTCCTTTGAGAATTCTTGAACAGCATGGCAAGCAATATTGAGCAACTTCATTTGCATTACATAATACAGGACAAGTAACGTGATGAAATGATGTATTGAGAAGTATAAGTAAGTATGCAACTAATTGATTGCACTTTACCATAATAATCATTAATATCCAGTGATTATATCAGAAAACCCAATCAATACATAGACATTTATATGGATGAAGTAACCCAGTATCTAGCTAGTCAGTAAATAATTCCTTTTTAATGCCTTTCAATCTGCTACAAATTGAACAGCATCATATTTTGTATTAGCACATGGTTTGATAATACCTCCATAACATTAACACTACACACTTTTGAGTGAGCACAAAATCACAATATGCAAGTTTAATATAATAAAGTTTATTGTACATTGCAGGGATCCAGCTACTGATTATGCTAAAAAGAATGGTGGCGCATTTGACTTTATAGTTGAATTTATCAGAGCCATTCCACAGGATGAGGTAAGATGTAACTATGGAAAAATTCAATTATGAACACCAGTTACAAAATTACTGAAGCAGCAAGTATTTCATCATTTAACTTTCTTAAAAAAAATTATGTTTAAGAAAATTATGGAAAGCTTTGTTTCCAACAAATCCAAGATAACAATATTATTCTCAATCTTTAGGAGTTTTGGAACTTCCTGCTGTCATCAGCTAAGAAAATGTGGGGTCTCATTCTTTATGAACAGGTTTGTAAACTTAAAGAATAATTTTTTAACAAATTAGCAGTTATGATTACGAATACGTAAATCTTTACCCCCAACCAGTCTTAAGATGATAAAATATTATTAAAGGTAAGTCTGGATGTAAAGTTCTGCACTAGTAATTTATCATACCTCATGTACTTATACACTTATGATTACTTACTTGGTGGGCAAATGATAGACTTTATTTTACACTTTTGAATAGGATTGGTTGAACCACCAGTTTGAAGACATGGTCTGTACTTTACAAAATGTAACTGTTGCTCGTAAATGGTTGATGGACATGGGCAAAGGAGCAATGAGAAATCAACTTCCTATCCAGTATTGCATGCCAATGGCAAGACATTTGCTACAGACTGTTGAGATTCCTCATGTGACACAGGTGAGATATGCCTAACATACTGGAGGTAAGATGTCAACACACTGCAGTTAAGATGTCTGACTTAATGTAGATAAGATGTCTGACATACTGTAAGCAAGACCTCTGACATACTGCAGCTAAGATGTCTGATACACTGTAGATAATTAGATGTCTGACACAGTGCAGGTAAGATATCTGCCATAGTGTACAGTAGCTAGGATGCCTGGTATACCTGGTAACATATCTGACCTAATGCAGGTAAGATGTCTGACATAGTGTACCTAAGATATCTGACAAAACATATTAAAGATGTCATACGCGAGTATGATGTATGGTACGGATTAAACGTCTGATACTAGTGAGATGTCTGACATGGCTGAAATGCCATAAAATGAATCATCATATCAACTAAACAATGTAATATGTACACACAGTTATGGCCAGCTCAACAAAATCACATTTAATGCCATGTCATTATTGTGCACATATTTTGCTGTCATACTTCTTTATACAGTATGTGTCAGTGTTTTAGGATGTGTAATGCTTTTACATTTCTTTTATGTTTTCATCTTTTCAATCCTGTAGGCTAGAGCCAGTGACGACTATCACCCTGGCAACAATCAGTGGAATATTGGTCTTACATCTATCATTCATCATGCCTTGGATCTCAGACCATTTAAGGACAACTTCCGAACAAGTCCTGCCAACGATCATAGCCGTATGTTGCAATAATTTATTCAGGCATGAAACAACTACAGCATCTTGTCCTCCTAACACTGTCAGGGTCATGTCAGGGTCATGTCAGGGTCATGCCAAGGATGTAAAGGGCAGCAAATTTAAACACACCATAAACAGACTGTCATTTATATACAAACACACATAGGGAGAGTGTTGATATCAAATGAAGAAGTCAAGTATGGCCATCAACTGCTCATCATGAAAAGCTAGTAGTCTTTCCTTTTGTAGAAAGGCTATAGATGTTTAAAGTAACAATTCTACAAGTGGAGACAAAAACTTCCTTGAGAAACAGAAAACTGTTAAAATGCATGTAGTGCACATTTGATTCAATATCTCACATGATTTTATATTTTTAAGCAAAATACGAGCCTGAGCCATACCCTGGATTACAGACTGCCATAGCAATATACAGCACTGGTCCAGTGGGTCCCAGCGACAAGATTGGATTTGAAAATGTCACTCGGATCAACAGGTACATCAACTAATTCAGAATCTAAAAATACTTGAGAAAACTGTGGACAACTCTTGAAAAACAGTCCGACATTTTATGTGGAATCTACTTTTTTGTTTTAGTAGAACATACTAGAACCACTATTCATACCATTTTCTTAGATATCAATAAAAAACAAAGCAAGCAATCCGCCAAAGATTGCCGTCCTGATGGAATTTATCTATAAATGATTACAAAACTCTCTAGTAGAAGTATTTCATGTTTATGATATAGTGGAACATAACTTCTGTTTCTTCCACCAATTAGAACAATAAATTCTGATGGGCTGCTGCTCCAGCCATCGAGGCCAATGATGGCAGTAGATGATTACATACTGGGTGTAAGTATGCACAGTAACATTTTATTTTCACTAACAGGATGTAATGTGTAAAACTCTGGTGCTGTTATGAGTACTAAGATGCACATATTTTGGTCTCAGTATTCTCTGTATCCTTCAACACAAGACTGTGAGATTTATAGTTGTTGTAACAGCTCAGATACGTACCAAAGGTAACATAGCTTCATGCTTCATGTAAGCAGTTTTCACTGTTTGTTGTACAAGTTACAACATTATTCCCTCTTTTACACTTACACTCAAGTTCCCCCTCTATATACTAATAATGTACAACTGATATAGAAACAAAAGTATAAATTACTGGACTTTGAGCAATTTACCCCATGGATATTTTTTAACCATAACCAGTTTCATGTATTCCTATCCAGGTACTGTAAAATTTCAGTGGCAATTGAAGAGGATTTTAAATGAAAGAGAATACTTGTTCACTCTAGGCAATTCAAACACTATGCCAAGATCTTTCTCATAATTCAATGCATTTCTGAGTGTAACAAGATCACTTGATCTGGGCGAGAAAATTTTCACTCACTTCAAGCTTACAAAATGTAAGAATAAAATTCATAACTTGTGACTTTTTATTGGAATATTTTTGTTTCATTTAGGGATGTGGTGATTATAAAGAAATACAAAAGATGTTCAATTAGTCTACCCTGCTATGATGTTCAGTTAATCTTTCTTGTTATGACCACACATATTCCTGATTGTACAATGCAACACTATAAAACGAAAAATTCTTAAATATCCATAACTTCCTCACATGTTATTGGGACATGCAGATTTTAGAAAAGTCATAAAGTTCATATAATTTTACATCAGTGGAATATGCCTTGAACGGTAATGACTATTGAGATAGTAATTAAATGTTTTCTGCTGCTTTCATTGAATTCATAGATGGCATTTCCAGGAAGAAGTCTTGGTATAAATGAGATGATTTGGTCTACCTATAGCAATGTCAGTGGTTTCATCTTTGGTGCAATCATTGCCATTAATTTAACCAAACCAATCCAAGTGACACCTAAAAATGTTGATTTAGAAATGGTGAGAAATAAGTCTGGGGAATTTCTTCTTTTATTCATTTAATGTATGAATTCTGAAATATTTTTAAGTACTAAGATTCAGTTTCAGAACTGACATTGTAATACTGCAGGTGCAGTAGCATATTGATTTTCAACATATACCAAGCTTCCTGTTGATGGAGTTCAAAGTTGCTGCACCAACTGAGTGTTAAAGCCATTGGCATGTATCCCAAATTTACAATACTACAACTACGTGTTTACATAACTTTCCATGACTGTAATAATAACCTTGTAGTACTTTCTCTATGCCTGAGCAAGTGCTGTGTGAATTCTTTGCACCATTTTTGCTTGCTGTATTTTTTTGTCAGACCATTGGTTTATATGAAAACTCTGAATCATAGAAATGCAGTGTGCAGTATAGTGTAATGAACTTAATAGGAAACATTTCAAAACAGTGGTTCCTTCATGAACGAATATTACAGTAGTGTGCTTAAGTGTTCAAGACTTTAAGATGAAGGCAAATCATTCAATACTGACTTTGGTAGAATGTGTCTTTTCATTACTGAAAACTAACAAACAATGCTACGGCTAATTATGCAATACTGAAATCCTTCTAGATTGATTCCTCCTACGCATACATGGATGAACGTTCAAAATTATCAACAGTGATGTTTGATAAAGATCACGCATTGACAGTTGGACCAAACCAACAACAACTTTATCAGCTTTGGCATACTGCTCCTGTCTTTAGCTTCAGGTTAGTATATTATCAATAAAGAGTAATGAAAGCATATTGTGTGCATTTCAATTCACATTCAATCTAAAACATAATTGAGAAAGATATAGTTAGGTGAAAGCATAACGATAAGTGAACACCACCATTACATCCTCAATATAGATGAAGATGTCAAACCACATTAGATCCCATTTTCTTAGCAGGTATAATTATTTTGTCCTTAATGTTTAAATAGTTTCTTCTTTTCTCATTGGTATACATCAAGTTTATAACAACTTCACTTCAAGTCATAATAATTTGAAATTTTTTAATGTAAAATGTTTTTTCAATCCTTATTTGGGTTATATCAATACCAAGAGAAAGTAAACTTTACTTTCTAAGTCAATGAATGAAAGTCTGCAAATAAATAGCAAGGAAGGGTACAAGCATTGCACCTTTCATACACCGGACTAATTATTTTCCAGTTGAGCCAAGTTAAATTTATCAAAGCCAGGTTTGAGCCTTCACCTTTCTTAACTACATTTAGTGATTTTTGTTCAAGTTCAGCTGTCACATGCAGGTGTAATGGAAAATTTGACTGAAAATTTACCATCTTTGATAATTCAATGATAATGAAGAAGCTGTTAATGAAAAGATAAAAAAATCAGCATGTAAAATCTATACTTAAAGAAAGGATATGTGGTGAGGCTCTCAACACAGTCCCAATAGTTTTGAGAATGCTTCAACTTGATTCGAGAGCAGGAATTCTCTTAGCAACAAAATTCTTTACATCTGTATTGTTTTATTATTCAGTGTATACAAGAGCTTGTATTCCACTTTCAAATTTCTTCAGTAAAGATGAATGCAGTATGATAATTTCTCAGCTATAGTGAATACATACATCACCAAATTTTCCAAGTTCCCATATAAATGCAATATTTAAATTGTACTTGTGCATATTCTGTATATCTTTCTATAAATTTGTACTAGAATTAAAAACACTAAATACAGTATCATATTCTACATGCATAGATAGACATATATATGTTAGTCAACTTCTGACATCAGTAGGGGTCAATAGATGAAATCATGTGGATTTATCATCCCTTATTGCTGTAGGATGAGTATATATTTGCAGTGCCTATATTGAAATGTGACTTGAATTCAGGTGATACGAAAATCAAACATTTTGATGATGTAATTTATTATGATCACACAGATCATTGACATAGCAAACTTTGGTAACTCTTGTTAGTCAATATCAATTTGTGTGAAGAAACTTACAGAACGCACCTCACTTTAAAATTAAAATTGCTTGCTGCAAAGTTAACCCTTCTTTCCAGTCTCAGAGTATTAAAAGTGTATGGCGGAAAATGTTTAATACAAGTGACTTGTTAAAGTAGAAAGAAATATCAGTTTTACAACTTAACCTTTTGTCAGTCCTAAAAATTTGTTTTAAACTTGTTTCTATTTTAGCAATCAGAGCTGGGCAATTCTTGGTGAGATCTCCAAGCTAGTGCCAGTGTCTCCAGCTAGGTTTCACAGTATTATCGTGGCATCTAAGAGCATCTATCTTGAACTACAGACTGGCAGACGAGAGGTGATTCGAGTTATGGTACAAACAGGATCTACAATATGGGAGTTACAGTGTGCAGGGTTGGATTCCGGTGGGAAGCTTTTCATAGAGATCCAAAGCATTTCTACCTTTGTTTGTACAACATGATACTTAACTTCAGGTTTTCCAGATGATCCAATGATTTAACTATTTTATCACATGGTTGTTGCTTGAATTAATAATTGACTACCTGGATTTACTCTTAAATGCAAGAACTGGTCAAGATTGACAAAATAATTTTTACAACCTGTTCATGGTGATCATGAATTTAGTTCCTTCTATGCATTTGTGGGAATACACATACCATACATATACTTATGCAACAAACATGGTAACCCTATTTTTTTTATTAAACTTGTTTTGTTTTGTACAGGTAATCACATATACCATTTAACTACTTTAATTAATCATATAGTTTCTTAAACATGCAAACCCTCTTAATCCATTAAAAACTTCCATCTTTCAAATGATGTTGTTTCATAAACATGTAAACCCTGTTGATCATTAAACTCTAATTCATATATTTGCAAAAACTTACCCTGATGTTTTTATGTTCTGCATGTAGTTCCATGCAAAGGTAGGAATATTTGCATGGAAAAGAGAACAAGAGGACAACTCATACAGTGATCGACTCATCGTCAGCCGATACCTAAACATCCAAATATTTCAGCAAAACTTTAACATAGACAGTAGCAACTTTAATTGGTCGATTAGAAACACATAACTCTTGTTAAATGTGTTTGACTATGTGAAATTGATCTTACCTTTTTTCATACATTTATCCCAATAAATAGGTTACACTATACCTAAGCATAGCAGGTTATGCAACTTAGAACTTTGCATTATATACAGCAGCTATAGGGCCATGGTTATGTTCAATTACAACACCCAAGAGGTCAGACCAACCCAGGAGAAATTACCACTGTGACAAGAACATGACCTTTCAAGAATTAGCTTTTAATTTCAGACATATTCCAAATGGGCATTTGATAAAGTTCTCTGGACTGAAAGGTCATCATGTTTATTGAGTCTTGTTATTTAAAATTTTTAATTACTTTCTGAAAAATGTAACTGAGTAAAGCTCTGTAACTGATTTTCATTCAAATACAGAAGCTACAGTAAAGAAGGAATAGAAGAAAAAAATGAAGTACACTTTTCTGAAGTAGTTACTTCACAATTCCTCTAAACAATTATTTGAATTTTACTTCACTGCGAACAATTACATTCTAGAATTAACTTCTATAATGCTGAACTAAATTCTAGAACATTGAGTTACTCATTTATATGCACATTTCTCAAGATAGCAAGCAGAGAAACATTCCAACACAATCCAGCCAGCTTGTCTACCCAGTGACAATCTTCATTTCTCAATGCCCAGTTGTCTATCGGAATAGCGCCATGTTCTAAAAAGTGGGGGGAGGGATAAAATGAGTTACAGACAAAGGCAGTGCTAGAGGGAGTTGGGCACATGGGGTGTGGGGCACAATGATGACAATACAAAAGTGTCAGGGAGCACCAAAAAACTTAATGTATGTAAAAAATGCACTATGCATGCTGTGTGGTTAATATATGCAAAGAGCACAAAATGTTTTTTTTTGTCTGAGAACAGTCATTTTTTTGCCAAGAAACTACATGGCAAGTGACGTGCATAAAAAATGTTGAGTTTCTTTGGGGAAATATGATTTGTGTTGGGGAATTAAATGGTGTATGAAAATTTTGGCGAAGGTGTACCTCAAACCAGTCCCTACAGAAATATTCAGCTTATACGTAGTTTCTGACAACTATAAAGACTTAGTGATTCCTTGCCAATATTCAAAAGAACAAAGGGTAACCATATACCAAATGTGAAGTTCAAGAACCTTAAATTCTTGAGATACCATACCTACAAGGTTTTCAAACTACTATCGCTGCTGACCTCAAATGACACTGACCTCCATAAAAAATGAAAGAAATTACCTACTCATCAACAGCTACCAATGTTAAGCAACAGACACTTCTCGAAATGTCTCCCTTAAATGTTTCTGAGACAATCTGGTGACTGCAAATGGCCTTTGACCTCCATGAAAAGCAATAGTGATCATCTAGTCACAATGGACAACCTGTACACAGTTTAACTTCATACAAATTTTCTCTTCAATTCTTGGGATACAATTTTCAGAAGATTTTGACTATGAATATGACCTCATCTGACCTTTGACTTCCATAGAAATAGCAGGAAAAATCTACTCATTCAGAGCAACCAGTATTAACAGTGAAATTCTAGCAATATTCAGTTGCTGAGATATGTTCCTCAATAATTTTCATACTGAAAGACCTCCATAGAAAATGATAGTGATCATTGATTACTACGGACAACCTATGCTTTAAGTTTAAAGTTCCAGCAACCTCATCCTGGACATGCCATGATAACAAGATTTTAAACCTCAGCCTCCATACAAAATGGCAGAGATTATCAGCTACGAGTATTTACAGTTTGAAGTTCCAGCAACATTCAGTTGCTGAAAGGTCTTCTTTCACAGGTCTTGAGACTTTATTTATTTTTTATTTATTCAACTTTATTTAAAGAGGGTGACTCATTTAGCCTAGGCTAATCTTACATGAGGCCCTCATAAAAACAATGAAAGAACAAATTTAAAAGATAAACAATGGTTACAAAAATATAGACTTTAATCTCCTGCGACCTTAAATGACATTTCACCTCCATCAAAAACAATCAAAATCATCTCCTCACATGGACAATCCACACACAAAGTTGACTGTTCCAGCAAATTTCCTTGATTGCCAAGGCATAACATACACATGGAAGATTGCACACACACATGACATCATGACCACAGTAGATTCCTTCGGTGAGCATGACTTGTCTTCCACAAGTCATTGATCTTACTGTGCATTTAAACCTGTGCACAGACCATCCAAACCCTGAACCAAACTGAGACCATTCCAAACCGAAGTCAGTTTTGGGTGGTCTTACTGAACTCAGACCAAAGGTGAGTGGTCTGACCAATCCTGAAAGCAAGGTCTCTTCAATCCTGGTTGGTCAGACAATTTTCTACCCAAACCGAGAAAAACTATAACAAATCAGATGAAAAGTTACTACCCCTAAACTTTCTACCCGTTCAAAGTTCAATGGCGGAGTGACTCCTTAAAGTGATTATATGTGTACAGAAAAACCAGAAGATTAATATTATGTTTGAGCATCACTTTTCTTTATTTTTAAATACTACATGTAAGGTTGTTCATGGGCTGAATATGTCATTCAGTGAATGAAAATGATAGTAACCACTTTGAAAAACAATGGAATGGCATAAAATCAGTTCAAAAACATTTAAAATTAACAGTTCTTATTACAAGTGCCTACATAATGACTATGCAACAGTACAGGTCTCACTGGTGTATCAAAAACATACTACTCAAATCGTCACTCCTAAATCTTTTTCAGTAATTGTAATATTTATTAAAAGAACACACTGCATCTACAAACAAACTACATACTGATAGCCTCATTGCAATATCAGTAATCAGCTGTTTTGACTAACTGAATATTCATTACCAGTACTTAGCAATGGCTTGCTCAAAGTAGAGCACAGTGTAAGTGATGGCATTTGAAGAAACTAGAAACACAGAAAATTCATGGTCAATGTTAATATTGTCATTCATTTGAGTGGACCAAGTAAATAATTTTGGAAATTACTGAGGTTTAAACTGTCAATTCCATCTAAAGTTTTTAGCAGAAATATTGACCAAATGTGGGAAAATCTACAATGTGCTGCAAACTAACCTTATTCAGTCTTACAATGAATGTTGCGTGAATAGATCGACTAAAATGTAGCACTAGGGCCTAATGCATATTCACTACACCACAACTAACTGTGGTTGACACCACCACAATTTACACAAGAAAAGGGCAGTAGCACAGTGTTGTACAATACATTGTGTGCTATTAAAGCTACATATAATATCTTTACAATGATCAAGTAGTGCAATAGCATGTTTGAAAAACATAAGAAAAAGCAAAATGGCTTATTCATCAGTTCTTAACAAAGCAACTGAAAGACCCTGCAGATTCAGGCATTCTCAAAACACAGTTGGTCCATCTTGCAAATAACTATACTAGAAATTTCCAACCCTCCACTACCGATCTTAGACGATACCAAATCCTGCAAAAACTTTAAAGAAACAAAAACACTCATCCAGAAACCTCACAAAGGCAATGGAGTTGTTATCATGGATCGCATGGCCTACAACACCTGGAATTTACAACATAATCAACGACAAAACTAGGTTCAAGAAACTAGGATCTGATCCTACTGTACCTTACGTCGAGAGGGACAGCTACACAAATTCCTCAGAAAACTCAAAGATTCAGGTTTTTTTTTTTACGGCGGAGAATTACAAGAAGATATATCCCACAGGCTCTCACCCAGCTAGAATTTATGGACTGCCCAAAATTCATAAGTGTACTGACAGTGCTCCATTCCCTATGTTCCGACCCATTGTTTCCAGTATCGTCACTTATAATTACAACTTGGCTAAGTTTCTGAGTGAACTAATCACCCCCCCCCCCACATGTCTTGATTATTGCACGCAGGACTCTTTTTCACTTGTCCAAGAAATTAAGTCAATGGACACATCTCATCGTTATATGGTGTCATTTGATGTTGTAAGTTTTTTCATTGATATTCCTTTATCTGAAACTGTTAATTTTGCCACTGATATTATCATTACAAAATAATCCAGATATTGGTATTGATCGATGGGACCTGCGCAAACTTTTTATGTTTGCTACGTCACAGACGCTTTTTTTGCTTAATGGTGATTATTGCGATCAGGTGGATGGTGTAGCTATGGGTTCCTCATTAGCACCCATTCTTACTTATTTATTTATGGGGCACTTGGAAAAACATTTCCTAAATGACCTGTCTGCTCCAAACATTCCTTCAAACTACTGTAGGTATGTTGAAGATAGTTTTTGTCTTTTCAAAACAGTGGTCCAAACATTACCTTCACCATCGGAAAAGAAAAAGACTATACTCTACCATTTTTGGAAGTATTAGTTAAAAATAATGGTCAATGCAATATGTCTGTTTATCATAAGCCATCATACTCGGGATTACTTACTAATTTTTTCAGCTTCATTCCGTTTTTGTACAAAATTGGTCTTGTCAAGACTTTAATTGACAGATTGTGCAAAGTGAACAACACCTGGAAAGGTTTTGATATAGACTTATGTCCACCCTTGAAAGAAATAAATTTCCCCCCAATTCAGTCGACAAAATTGTTAAGTCTTACTTAAAGAAGGAGATGTCGACGCAAATCATTGATGAACCTGTTTCTCACGACGTTAGGAACTTGTACCCAAGCAGACAACAGATGGAACGAAAGTGTTGCTCTAAGGTGAAATGGGGCGTTTAGAATACACCAACATGACATACAAAGGAAATATCTTTAATCACTGTTAAACTATTCAGTCTCATAAATAAGTATCTGCAAAAGTTTTATCTCAAAACATTATGCATGTGATGAGTGATAGAAGATGCAACATTTGAATTTTGGGTTTGGGTGAACAAATAGTTGTTGAGCAACTAATAACTGAATTTCCATCTGTGACAAACTTATTTGTTGCAAAGAACACCACTGCGATTTCATATTTTGAATGATCTATCATTCTATGTCCACAAATACTGGTTTCAAAAATATAGTTGTTTTCTGTAAAACAAACGCCTCATTTCCCTTTAAGTTTCAATCAGAATATACTTACTCGTTCAGACTCATATTACAATGTACAAAGTTTGATAAGTTAAAATGACATGGGTGTTCAATTAATTAGAGCTTAATTAACAATTTGACATAACTGTAAGGGTGGTACCTGGTAACACAGCTTGGACCCCAGCTTTCAAGTGGAGTTGTAGGCAACCACTGTAGGCCACCACAACGCTAGAACAGCTGGATATGATGTTGGCATAGAATGCGAGTTGCGATTAACGTCAGCTAACCGTTAAATTGAGATTCTCTGAGATGGAGGTAATCGATAATCAATGTCCTGAGAATATAGGAATGACAACAGCACGAATGTACACAGAGTGTACGCTAGACTGACTTCAGTGATGAATGTATTAACAGACGTTGAGTATTGTGTAGACCAATAACTTCACTACACTTTTGACTTGTAATAAACACACAGGGCAGGTGACAGGAGCCTTCAGATCAGATGAGAGTAGATTTTTCATATTAGGTGGAAGTATCTTCGAATGCTCTCAATCGGCGAGGGTATATATCCAAAAGTCACTTGCAAGAACTTTCCACACAAGAATCTAGAGAGCACCTGCTCAATAACATGATACTAAATATAGAAGAGAGCAATGTTCCAGTTCCAGCATGTACGTATTTGTGTGTAGAAAGGTTGGTAGAAGATTATAGCTAATATGCAAATTGTCTTGAAGTTCCCAGCATGTGCAGGAGAGCATTCGAACCTTTGTAGAGTAGCTGCATCATCAGTAGAGGTCCAATACAGTAACTCATGTGTGATGAAATTAAGCACTGGGCATTACCCTAGTAGTATTAACATAAGACAAATTAAAAAATAAATCGTCTCCACTGGGGAGTTTTCTAAAAGAATGTTTCATTGCGAGTAAACTGTTTATTTCATATCTGTTAAACAGATCTTTTGTTTTCTATTTTCTAGCAGTCCTTTATATTCGTTGCATCTTGATCTTTGATTTCATCTTTAAAGCTTTCACTTTGTTATAAACTACCTCTACCTAACATTAATTTATAGTCTCTTTAATCTCTCTCTATAATCGAGTTATTTCATTGGTAGGATTCTGGTCCTTCACCACTTACTTTGCTTGAAAGTCATGTCCTTTCATTTCTATTTGTATTTTCTCGACCTCGCGGTGGTTGATTTTGTGACAAAAAAGACTTGGGTGGTTTTACCTTCACAAAAATCAACATTGGGTTGGTTTCAAGTGGTCTGAGAGGGAAGGTTTCTCGGTTTTGGGTGATCTCCTTCAAGCCCAAACCGACATTTGGGTAAATTTCAACATTAAACACCTGAATGAGACACACCTATACTGAATAGAACCAGGAAGCATGAGTTGTCTGAGCATGGAAATCACTTCTTGTACAGCATATGCAGTACACCCAGGTGAGCACAACTTGTGTCAGGAAATCAGAGTTGATCATACTGCATATATAAAAATTGAGCATGAGATGTCTCAGGCATATCACTGATTATACTGTATGTAAGGCCGGTGAGCATGAGATGTCTCAGGCATATCACTGATTATACTGTATGTAAGGCCGGTGAGCATGAGATGTCTCAGGCATATCACTGATTATACTGTATGTAAGGCCGGTGAGCATGAGATGTCTCTGGCATATCACTGATTATACTGTATGTAAGGCCAGTGAGCATGAGATGTCTCAGGCATATCACTGATTATATTGTATGTTACGCCGGTGAGCATGAGTTGTCTCAGGCATATCACTGATTATACTGTATGTAAGGCTGGTGAGCATGAGTTGTCTCTGGCATATCACTGATTATACTGTATGTAAGGCCAGTGAGCATGAGATGTCTCAGGCATATCACTGATTATATTGTATGTTACGCCGGTGAGCATGAGTTGTCTCTGGCATATCACTGATTATACTGTATGTAAGGCCGGTGAGCATGAGTTGTCTCAGGCATATCACTGATTATACTGTATGTAAGGCCGGTGAGCATGAGTTGTCTCAGGCATATCACTGATTATACTGTATGTTAGGCCGGTGAGCATGAGTTGTCTCTGGCTTATCACTGATTATACTGTATGTAAGGCCGGTGAGCATGAGTTGTCTCTGGCATATCACTGATTATACTGTATGTAAGGCCGGTGAGCATGAGTTGTTTCAGGCATATCACTGATTATACTGTATGTAAGGCCGGTGAGCATGAGTTGTCTCTGGCATATCACTGATTATACTGTATGTTAGGCCGGTGAGCATGAGTTGTCTCTGGCATATCACTGATTATACTGTATGTAAGGCCGGTGAGCATGAGATGTCTCAGGCATATCACTGATTATACTGTATGTAAGGCTGGTGAGCATGAGATGTCTCAGGCATATCACTGATTATACTGTATGTAAGGCCGGTGAGCATGAGATGTCTCTGGCATATCACTGATTATACTGTATGTAAGGCTGGTGAGCATGAGTTGTCTCTGGCATATCACTGATTATACTGTATGTAAGGCCGGTGAGCATGAGTTGTCTCTGGCATATCACTGATTATACTGTATGTTAGGCCGGTGAGCATGAGTTGTCTCTGGCATATCACTGATTATACTGTATGTAAGGCCGGTGAGCATGAGATGTCTCAGGCATATCACTGATTATACTGTATGTAAGGCCGGTGAGCATGAGATGTCTCAGGCATATCACTGATTATACTGTACGTAAAGCCGGTGAGCATGAGATGTCTCAGGCATATCACTGATTATACTGTACGTAAAGCCGGTGAGCATGAGTTGTCTCAGGCATATCACTGATTATACTGTACGTAAGGCCGGTGAGCATGAGTTGTCTCAGGCATATCACTGATTATATTGTATGTAAGGCCGGTGAGCATGAGTTGTCTCAGGCATATCACTGATTATACTGTATGTAAGGCCGGTGAGCATGAGTAGTCTCAGGCATATCACTGATTACACTGTATGTAAGGCCGGTGAGCATGAGTTGTCTCAGGCATATCACTGATTATACTGTATGTAAGGCCGGTGAGCATGAGTTGTCTCTGGCATATCACTGATTATACTGTATGTAAGGCCGGTGAGCATGAGTTGTCTCAGGCATATCACTGATTACACTGTATGTAAGGCTAGTGAGCATGAGTTGTCTCTGGCTTATCACTGATTACATGTATGTAAGGCTGGTGAGCATGAGTTGTCTCTGGCATATCACTGATTACACTGTATGTAAGGCCGGTGAGCATGAGTTGTCTCTGGCATATCACTGATTACACTGTATGTAAGGCCGGTGAGCATGAGTTGTCTCAGGCATATCACTGATTATACTGTATGTAAGGCCGGTGAGCATGAGTTGTCTCTGGCATATCACTGATTATACTGTATGTAAGGCCGGTGAGCATGAGATGTCTCAGGCATATCACTGATTACACTGTATGTAAGGCCGGTGAGCATGAGTTGTCTCTGGCTTATCACTGATTATACTGTATGTAAGGCTAGTGAGCATGAGATGTCTCAGGCATATCACTGATTATACTGTATGTAAGGCCGGTGAGCATGAAATGTCTCAGGCATATCACTGATTACACTGTATGTAAGGCTGGTGAGCATGAGTTGTCTCTGGCTTATCACTGATTATACTGTATGTAAGGCTAGTGAGCATGAGTTGTCTCTGGCATATCACTGATTATACTGTATGTAAGGCCGGTGAGCATGAGATGTCTCAGGCATATCACTGATTATACTGTATGTAAGGCTGGTGAGCATGAGATGTCTCAGGCATATCACTGATTATACTGTATGTAAGGCCGGTGAGCATGAGATGTCTCTGGCATATCACTGATTATACTGTATGTAAGGCTGGTGAGCATGAGTTGTCTCTGGCATATCACTGATTATACTGTATGTAAGGCCGGTGAGCATGAGTTGTCTCTGGCATATCACTGATTATAATGTATGTAAGGCCGGTGAGCATGAGTTGTCTCTGGTGTACGGTTTATCTTATGTTTGGCAAATTTATGGATGGATTATTCAAAAGAATAGAGCCCTTAAGTGATCTTATGAATCAAGAAATTTGCACAGTATATGCAGGATTGGTTTCAGGGCCTTTTGTTTTCAAGCCTACATCCAGCAAAGGGCGCATCTATCACCATAGCTCTTTAAACCCTGGCCTGCATTTAGAAATCTTAAATAAATATTTGATCAGACAATAACTAATTAGCACACTTATTTTGTAAACAATACAAAAGCTCAAAGACCAAACCTCCAACAATGAATTCAGTAGTAATTTTCATACATGGTAAATTTACCTGGTTTTGTAAATATTAGCCACTGAAAATACCCTGCACCAACAGGTTAGACTATGTGAGTATTTAACAAGAGTGCAGCTAACATGGCAAGACCTAGTGTTCTGACAAATCTAATGAGCGGCGGCCTCGTCATCATTATAATTTTCACAGGTGTGTAATGTGACACCATTGTGTCTGATACTATTGCATCTAATGTTACTGTATCTATAAATATATATTATGCTAAATTGCACAGTTCGTATTGATGCTATTGAATATGATACCAAACCATATCTGTTGTACACGATGCTGCTGTGCATAATGCTGTTGTGAATGATGCTATTGTATAAGGTACTAATGCATATAACACTGTTGTACATGATACTATTGTACATGCGTTTTTACATGTGATGCTATTGTATGATGCCACTGTGTGTTACTATTATGTATAACACCACTCTATCCATTACTTTTATTAACAATGGCCATATTAAAGGATCAGTATTTGCTGATCTTCGGAAAGCTTTCTATTTAGTTAATCACAATACATTTCAAAAGTCATCTTTATATGGTTTCTCCAATGACCCAATCCAATGGTTTAAGTCTGATCTCATATGGACAGAACAATGTACTTTTATAGACAAAATCTCCTCTTCCCCAATGTATGTGACTTCTGCAGTCCCCCAGGGTTAAATCCTTTGGCAGCTATTATTTCTCATTTTTACTAATGATATGGATTTAAGTCTCCACCATAGTTCTGCCAATATGTATGCAGATGATACAACGTTTTACTTGCATGGTGCAAATGTTCTGAATCTTAATAAAATGCTGGATGAAGATATGACAAGCATCGATGAATGGTGTCAAGAAAATAAATGGTATTAAATAATGGAGAAAATTGAAATGATGCTAATAGGTTCAAGACAAAGACTGGCTACGCTTTGCAATGCAAATATTCTTCATGTTAAAATTGGTAACACTGCTACAAAATGTAGACTGTGAAAAGTTGTTAGGAGCGCGGACTGATAGTAACCTGTCATGGCACTGAGTACAGGTAGATCATATTTGTAAAACACTTAGCCAAAGGCTTGCTTTTTCTAAGACGAGTAAAACCATTTGCTGACATAGAAATGTGTTATGTTTTGCAATGGCTATATTTTACCTATATTAGATTACTATAGTATAGTATGGGGTACATGTGGTAACACTGACCTTCAAAGACTCATAAGGTTGCAAAAAACAGCTGCAAGAATCATTTTAGATGCTGGATATGATCAACGATCACAGGATCTTTTTAAGACATTGAATTGGGAGAGCCATGACATGAGAATTTGGAAAAAGAGACTAACAATGGTTTACAAATCACTAAATGACCTTGCTCCAACATATATGAAAGAAATGTTCATATTTGATGGGAGCACACATTCTCACTCTTTAAGATCAACATCCAGAAATATGTTACATCTGTCGTGAGGCAAAACTAATTACCACAGCAAACGGTTTTCACATTTAGCTGCCTACTTAAATACTTTTAAAAAGCAATAAAACAACTTCTATCACTCATATATGTATTCCTAATGTTTCAAGTAGCTCTTCTGAAACTAATGTTATACAAAGCTGTGATGTTTTAATTTTTTAAGACACAGTAAGATGGTATCTCTGAATTATGTTGTTTTACTAAGGTATCTTATGTTTTTCACAGAAGGTGGCAAGCTTCTCACATATTACTCTGTCTTTCTTTTTGTCTATTCCCTTCATTATTTAATGTATATTTCAGCTTATTGATTTTATATTTCACTCATGTTCTATGAGGTTTGTTTATATTCATATTGCTCTTATTATTATTTCATCACTTTCTTTGTTCTACTGTTTATTCTTCTATTGTTTCTTTTACTCCTTGTATATGCTTGAGGGCCTCCCAGGAGGTTAGCAGTCCTGCAAATCAAGAATTACCCTCCTTTTAAATGTCAATAAATAAATAAGATAAATATTGCATATGACACAACTGCATATGGATCTGTTAGTTATAATGCCATTGTATATGACAATATTTCACATATAAGTAACACTAAATTCATGATGCTATTGTGTCCTACTGTTGTATGTGATATTATCATATATATTGTTGTATATATGATACTGTTGCACATCAGATAACATTGAATGTTACCCTCATGCATATAATGCTACAGTACAATACAATATTCTTTCATCATGCCATGTGGTAATTCAATCTCAAATCACCATCTTTAATTTATTGATTGTTGTGTAGGCCAGAAGTGGGTGAAAAGGTGCTTTAAATGAATATACCTGAAGGGAGGCAACACATCACAGTATACCTGCTCCCAGGGTGTACTGAATATATCTGATAGGTCCACCAGGCTTAACAGCGTATCTGATACCAGGCTTCATCACAATCAATACCCCTGATCAGTTTATATCAGACTATTCCTTCTACCATATGCTACACATTAGATCATATGTGATACTGGGCTTCACATCAGAATGCACCTGCTATCAAGCTATACATTAGAATATACCTGAAAAGGGTATATGCACCAACATGCTATGTAAATCAGAATATACCATGACCAGGCTACAAACTGTATCAAAATGTCCTTATATCAGGCTACACAGACCACACAGACTACACAGACTTTTTATTTTTGGGGGGCACAGCAATTTGATGGGGTGGCACCACCATGGGCAGCAGATCAGTGTCCTGGGGAGGGGTCTAAGGAGAGGGGTGTAGGGAAGGCTAGATGCAAAATGGTACTACATTTGTTTCTGAATTTGAGTTGAATATATCTCTGGGAATTCTTATTTTTCAGGTAATGATTTTAATTTTCTGAAAATTTTCCCCCCAAAAATGGGGGGGGGGGGAGACATTCATTGTTTTGATCAATCTAACACACAAGGCGGACATGTATTATTCCTGCACTATATAGCTAGGTACACCATTAAAAGATTAAGGTATATATATTCACACCTGTTGCGACGACAAGCCTTACGTAGCACCAGGACGGGATACTCCGAGCTTCCGATACACGACCTATGAATTGATCACCGTGTGTTTTCTGAGGTGGGCGGCGTGGGCCATGAGCGATTTAATTGTTTTTGCCGCTCATTCAAAGAAAATGCAATTTGTTGCCCTTTCTTGTCCTAAGAATTAGAATCAAATAAGATGGAAACCTTGGAGTACAATATTCTGACTGAGTAACTGTCTACAAAAGTTCGTCAATTTTTTCTTAGCATCACAAATCTCAGATGGGGGGCACATGGGATGAACAAGATTTTCCAGGAGGGCATGTGCCCCCTGGTCCCCCCTTGGTGACGCCACTGCTGATGGGTACAGCATCTCAGACAGATGAAAATACCTACTTTTGTTGGCAACTCTAACAAGTTGACTAAACTCATGTAACTTTTCGAGACAATAACAGCTAGTTATGTGCAGACCTGACATACAATTTTATACTGTCATCAGTGCTTTCTTTGTTTGCAGGTACATCGTCCCATTCAGGTGACTTTCACCAGATATCAAGTGGTCCTTTAAAGCTTCAAGTCAACTCTGATGGTTCTTACAACATTGATATTGATGGTGTTACATGGCTTGAGAGTCAGAATACTTTCATTACTGATCATCATATCATTTACTCAAAGTATCATGACACCTTCAGGGTTATTTCAGGACCTGTGATGTCATCAGGTCAGAGTCAAATATTGGGCAAATACCAACAAATTGATCTCATCTGGGAAGCTCGAAATGAACAAATAACTTCTGTTACTACCACTTTTCAAGTTTACCTTGATACGTCTACAATCGTATTTTCAATGGTGAGAAACTATGAATTGTTTAAAAAGAAACCCTTATCATTTCACATGTCTAGCAGGGTGAAACTTTATGACAAATATTAATAAATAAAAGAGCAAAGACTCACTCAAGAACTGTTCCAAGTCGAAATCAACATTTAAAAAAAAAAAAGCAATGTAACAAGGTATATATCAGTCGCTAATTCCCTCTTGCAGTGGTTCAACACGTTGTTAATCTTTCTAATAGGGCTATTTAATTAAGATTGATCTGCCTTGTTTTTAAAACCAATTTTGTTTTTTTTTCAACAAAACTTTATGATTTGTTTCATCAGTGGCACTGAAAAAATGCTTGACTCTTTCTTAACTTTTCTTGATAAATATTGTTCAGTTTTACCATTTTGTATGTGGAATGGACAATTTTTCTTCAAAACACATTCTTACTTCATCAACAGATTGAGTTCTGTATTGCACTGGTTCCTAATTGAAGACGGAAGTATTTGTTTTAAGTTTGACGTCAGAAAGTCTTTGCAAACATAATGTGTACATATGTAATGTACATAATCTGTACATTAGTATTTTATTATTAGTTGTTTTTGATTAGTTTGATATCATAGGAGTGTATCAGAGTATTTCATCTGTCATTTTTTGTATTTGTCACTAGTACAGTATTCATAGTTTGATGATGTCAAAGCAGTTCTACCAAAGTCATCATCACTATTAAACACTTACCATATTCATCTTTCTTAACTATTCAGAACTTTTCTGACTACAGTCTCAAGGGAACAAGTCAAGGAAGTGAAAATGTTGTGTGTACTTCCTTTCCAAGCTTTAAAGTCTCTGAACAGATGAAGAATGAACTTGGATTCATGAGCTTTGGATATTTCCTCGCAATTCAAAATGTTGGAAGGTAGACTATCTGCTTGCTTGATTAAAAATCTGATGTCTCACCAAAACCATACCACACTGGTAACTCATAGCCAACAGTTCAGAATAGAGAAATCTATATGTGCCATGCTTGCACTTGCTTTCGTGGTCTTTGTGGATGGGAACACATCCTATGACAAGGACATTCCTTCAGAAATTTAGAACTTCAAATCAGACACTCTGCAGTTGACAAAACTTTTCATACAATGCAATGCGTCTATTGAAAATTGCAAGTACTACATAAGTACTATTACTTTACAAACATAAACATTTTCACTGTGATTGAGTTCAAGTATTTTTGCATCTCACTCTATTAATTTTACATTTCTATTTAATTTCTCCACTGCAGATGGAATAGTCCGCTGAAGTTGATTGGAAGTGGCATGGATTCAGCTCCTCTGACACTGTTCAACAGAACCAAACATAGTATTGTCATGTCAACTTTTAATGAGTTTATGGTCAATTCT
This sequence comes from Stichopus chloronotus, assembly GCA_021234535.1. Classification (NCBI taxonomy): domain Eukaryota; kingdom Metazoa; phylum Echinodermata; class Holothuroidea; order Aspidochirotida; family Stichopodidae; genus Stichopus; species Stichopus chloronotus. The sequence continues at coordinate 48,389,470 of CM037843.1, read as the reverse complement.
ATGGTCCATGATCCTTTAAATGATGAGCTCATGTTTGGAGTTCAAGGCAAAATTAAAGAAATTCCAAAAGGATTTGTACACCAGACAGTTTTGCACTTTGACACAGGAGTCAAGAAGGCAAGTGAATTAAAGTGAGATTCAAGTGCAACCGAAAATGGTTTGTTTGGTCATATACATGATTCTTATAAAATAACTGCAGTACAACTGTTTTAGAAAATATAAAAATCTATGACATACTGTATAATTACATTAATAATCCTTAAGAAATATTTCTATAGGTTCACTTTAAAAACCAATCATTGTCACAACTGCTCTTACTATATGTCCTCTTGTTGTTGATTCCTTTTGCCTCTTATTAGTATCGATGATGTCATCCTCAGGTCTTACAGAGATTACAACACTGGATGCAATATTTCTACATGATGATACAATTAAAAAGAACGAAATAACATTTACACAATTATTATTATTATTACACAATAACAAATAACATTTGATGTGTCACATGACTGCAAGAGTCTGCTCTACTCACCTTTTTTTTTATTTTGAAAAAGACTGTACTAAATTGGGGAAGTTTTCTGAGAAGACATTATGGATTAAATCGGTACAGAGATGACGTAACTTTAAATTACATTGGTTACTGGACAGATGGAGGTAATTATCACTTTCTTACATGTTTTCTTCTTTAGCCTAGTGTGAACTTGCAACACATTAAAATTAAAACACGTGAAATATAAATCTGGTTCATAAAGATAAGTATGATAAGTTCACTTTGGGTTCATTGTAATAAAGTGCAATATACGATAGTAACATTGCAATACTGTGAACAAGCAATGAACAAAGTTCATATTCCTAATATATGTTACTGCTTCATTTATAAAAATGTAAAGCATTTTGCTAGGTATGTATGTCATTTTTGCTTTCATTTATAGGAGCATATTACTATTACAACACTGAACCAAATAAAAACTATGAAGAAACGATGCTTGACATAAAGGCATATGCAGATGCATTTAATATACCATACAAGTAAGTTACCCAGATCAGATATTAATGTACTCAATTATCCTGAAGTCAAAATAATTTTAAAAACTAATTGATTTAAAGACTCATCTTTTTACTGCATCACTTTATCTAATCAAAGGATCTCAAATTTAAGCATTAGTCTTTCGTTGACGGAAGAAGCTACAGCGTAATAACACAAACTTGACTAATTTCACTGATTAGTTTGTAAAGTATTTGTCATGAACAACATACATAGTCACTTATGTACTGTAACATAATATGTTGTTATGTCAGATTGACCATAGTTTTGAGGATAAATAAAATAATTAAATGATGCCCTGGATTCACTGATATCATATCCACAGGTATTACCAGATTGATTCTTGGTGGTACTACCGGGGAATTGGAGGAAATGTAAAAAACTGGACAGCTATGCCATCCATTTTTCCACATGGATCAGGGTACAGTTACACTACTTTTACAGGAAGCAGCTTCCAAACTGTTGCATGTTCAGTAAATACAGAGTGAAGCTCATTTTCCAAATGTATCCAAATATTGTAGTTTGCATCACATCAAAAGAAGAATGTCAGTATTTGGGCATTTCACTACAAAAGTGGTAATTTATGACTAAATTTTAATGATAAAATTATAATTGCAAAGACAAATCAAAGCAATGTAATCCCTTTCACTCACTTTTCTCTTTTGAAGGTATGTTTACAAACATTTAGGTCACCGACTTGGAGCCCATAACAGATGTTGGTATGTACAGTATGAATAACACTCTTGATCTCATTCACTATGTAATACTTGAATAAATTACCGTCATACAGTGCGGTGAACAAAAATTTTAGGTTTAACCACGCTGTGGTAATACATTACCACTATGCACTACACAAACACTGTACACTGCACAGCATTAGAAAAGTTACAAGAAAACATTTGCAAACACACACTTTACATAATTTACCTTTGTTAGTTACAGGTCTCCTAATTTACTGTAATGATGGTTTCTGATAAATTTATTCACAGGGCTGCAGACACTGACTATGCCAAGCAGAATGGAGGTAAATGGGACTTTATTGTGGAAAAAGAAAAATCAATTCCAGTTGACAAGGTGACTAAACTTTCATTATTGCCAAGAACAATGGAAATTGCAACTTATGGCACCCCTTAGTTCAGATAAAATGGGGAATGGGCATGGCAGCACATCCCTAAGTAAGAAATACAAAGCTTATTATTACTTTTATGGAACCAAAGTGACTACTCAAGAGAAGCTGATACAATAAAATACACTTAACTAAAGATGTATTACTTTTAATTCATTGTTGTGTAGCATTCTACTTCCTTGGTAGTTTTTTATTTCAAACTCCTTTATTGATTGAACATGGGGCAATCATGCAGAATTATAGCTAGATAGAATGTTCCATAAACTCTATGCAAATGAATTTATTGGCAGGAATTCTGGAACTATTTGATGGCCAGTTCAAAGAATGAATGGGGACTTGCAATGTATGAACAGGTACTGTATGTTTCAATAACAAACTGGCTGTGATGTTTTCAAGATGCATGATACAAAAAACAAAGTGAACATAACTTAGGATCCATTTATGGTAGTTATAATGACCAAAGCATGATTTCTGAGTGATAGCTATGTAGTGAAAAGTACTAACATAACATACTCTTATAAAGAAAACAAAATAAACAAGACATTAAAATGAATCAATACAACATATCAATAAAAGTTTTTGTGCACTGGATTTTCCAGGTACTATGTAACTGCACTTGTAAGCATTTTCTTGTTATTTGAGACATTACAAGTTCAACATGAAAACAACTTTGAAACTTACAGGAACTACCAGCACACCTACTGGTGGTTATAGGCTATGTATGATATCCTGTTATGTGGAATTCATTTTGATGTCTGTCACATTTTCAACTATTGGTTATTTCTGAAGTTAATAAACTTGACATTTTTAAACAGGACTGGCTTGCTGATGAAGTAAATGAAATGAAGGTTACCTTAGAAAATATAACAGTGGCCCGTGATTGGTTACTTGGCATGGGTTACGGTGCTATGATGAATAATATTACAATCCAGTATTGCCAACCAATGCCAAGACAATTACTACAAAGTGTGGAGATACCACAGCTGACACAGGTAACTCATTTGATTTCTGATACCATTGTTCTGTTGAAGATTTTACTAACAATATATCAAGCCTTTATTTCTATGCCTAAATCTTCATGCGTATATACATCTTTTACAAAATAGGCAAGAGCAAGTATAGACTATCATCCTGGAGAGATACCTCAATGGGACATTGGACTTGTCTCTATACTATTTCATGCTTTGGACATAAGACCATTCAAAGACAACTTTAGAACAGTATCTGCAGATGAACATCACCGTAAGTACTAAAGTTACAAAAGTAAATGTTTTCAAATGTGAAGGACATAATGGAGCATTCACTGGTAGTGCCATGAAAGGGAAGAAGCAATCGCCTCTACCCCTTGAAAAACCATCAAAATATTGCCAATTCTCTTCTAACTTCTCTTACTTATACTGTATTTTTTGTGATAATGTTGAATATCAGTACTATATAAGTAAGGTGTTGTACAGCTAAATGAAGCGATCCCATGACAAAAATATCACATAATGAAAAAGAGCCATTCATGTAAAAGCATTGGGGGTGGGGATACTTACTCACTATGGATTGACTACATTTTCCCTTTAAGTATTTTTTCACTTTCACAAAAGGTGACGATGATGCAAGTAAATGGTGACTACCATTTAAGCACCCTTACGGAAGTAAAGGTTATCGATTGTGAATGCTACACAAATAAATACCACCAGAAGTATAATACTTTAAACAACATAAAGGAAATCAGGACTATACCAGAACTGTTTAAATCTTTGAAACTGTTGAAAAATATTCACAACAGTGCATATTTTGTTTTTTCTCAACAGCAAAGTACAAGTCTGAGCCCAATCCATTCCTTCAATGCGTAATATCTCTCTTCAGTATGGGACCTGTGGCACCCAGCGATAAAATCGGTTTTACCAATATTACACTCTTAAGAAGGTTTGTCTTCATGAATGTTTCTACTAAGAAAATGGAACCTGATTGATTTCCAATAAAGCCATTCTGGATGATCACAACTGAATAAATTAAACGCACTTGCTATGATCAACAATCAGTGCATAGTCAAGATACAAGTAGTATTGCTTTTGAATGGATAATATGAAAATGAAGAGAACAAATGAACAATTCAAAATTTGGGGTAAAAAAGACCATTTTCCTACAGTTTAGTGTAAAAGGAGGTAAGCATATGGTGGATTTCATCATTTATATTTGTCACTTGTGAAGTAGGAACATCCAGCAATATACTAGAAAAAAATAATTTGCACAATGAAAATGCCAGAAAAACATTCTCTTTTTTTAACACAATTTAATTTGCTTTCGGGGTAAATGAAAACTTTGTTGAGCTAAAAAAACATTGTGAATAAATCACAAAGTATCAGAAGAAAACAGTTAATCCACCCTTTGAAGAATCTTACATAAGACTGCTAATATTGATCAATGTAGCTGAATGCATACACAACAATGTATTGTGGTCAATAATTGTCTACCAAGTGAATCATGTTGGTACCTGTCAGTCACTGAACTGAACACTGCATGTACAGTACTTGTAATGTTGAAGCAATGACAACCTGTAAAATTAGGTGGGTGCAGCAAGGCTGATGACAGTGGTACAAGCAGAGTGAGAGGGGTGGGAGGTGGGAGGGGAGGGTGACTCAACTTCACAATCCCAAGTTGAAACTTGACCACATCTCAAAGCCCAATGGTATATCTGACTATGAAAAACACAGTGCCGACAAGATATAACAATAGGGGAACTTCCTCCAGCTCATTGAAAATGCCTAGCAAGGTTATAGATTACAAAAATACAAAACATGGCTGTAAAATGGCTTGCAAGGTGTTCAAGTAAGGTGATAGATAACAACTATAGGTGTGATAATGTATGAGAATATGTAACATTGTGATGCAGTCTGAACACTGGACAGTCAAAGCCATTGTTTATCTCTGCCAATGTTTTGGGTAAAGCAGCATCAGTACTGTATGCTCTATATTCTTTGCTTTGATTTTACGAGGCATTTCAGCTGCAGTTGTCAAGTTAATGAGAAGATACCCTATGAATGTACTCATTATATTAACCTATAGTTGCACAGTACACTCATTATGTCTGTCCTGCGTTTAGTTCACCCAATCAATCAGGAATGAAAAGAAACTGTGAGCAACAACGTCTAAATAGCAAACACCCAAATTCAAAATCTGAACGGCAGTCGTAGTTAAGACAAGGGGGGGGGGGGGGGGGGGTTGGGAAAGAGGTTAGTTGGGAAATGTATGAATGGTGTGGGTACATGAAATCAAATGTCTCTTGCAACATGTGAAACATGGAAAGCATCTTAAAATGTAATCCTTGAACATGCCTCAAAATCAGTAGGGCCAGTACAAAAGTATAATTGTAATGATGTGTGAGGCAACGAGTTACCATCAACATTAGACCATGTGGGAATGGAATTGAGCTAGAATAGCCCAGATCAACTAAATATTAACTAAATGTCATATGTTCACTCATGAAAATAATCTTCTGGTATGGTTAGGGTAAATGATGACTACTCTGGGGTAAAATAAAAAACTTCATTTTTTTCGCCCCAAATATGTGTTACTTTTTGGGTAAAAACTAACCATGTCATTCCTAGGTGAGAGGGGCTAATTACACTATTTTGTCATATAGAGACACCTAGAAAGTGGGTGCACTGAGGAGATAAACTCACTGTAACTGACAGAGGCCAAACTAAGCTGAATGGCGTAAACTTCCTCAATGCCATTTTTACACATTCTTGATTCAAATATGTGGTCATATGGACAAGAGCAACCACCAGTCCTGAATCTATATCATATTATACTGGAGATAGCTGGATACAATGACCAATAAACACCAGTCTAAAAACCAACTTTCCCTGATCTGTGAGGGGGTGGTTCTTTTTTATCCCAACTACCTCCTGGTTTTTCTTATCCCACTTTTCTACATCATCTTTAACTACAATCTGATTTGAGCGAAGTTTTTCACAGTTTCAGATTTATTTGGTTATGCAGAACAATGAATTCAGATGGAACCCTCTTGCAACCCTCTCATCCTATGATGACGATTGATAATTACATTGTAAAGGTTAGTGCTTTAGTATTTGCATTGGTGCTGATAACGATACACATTTCCAATCTTTGAAAGATATTTTGCTTGTATGTGCTGAAAAAAGATGGTGTTAACTTTAAAGGTTGTTGGAGATGAAAATAACATTTGGAATATTAGCTGTATTAATCATGAAAATGTTGAAAACAGCCAAATTCCATCAAATATGGACAATTTTACAGGCCAATTCCTGCATTATTCCTCATTATGTACTGATGTCAAGAGAGGTACTGGGATGATATGTCTTATGTTATGCTTTACTTAACCTTTCAAGGACAATTGAGAATATTATATGCCCCATGGGCTGTGTTTTGGAAGCATGAATTTCTTCTTTACAAATATTGACATCACTAACCGATGTGAAACCAAGCAACAAAGAGACAATATATAGCCCTAACAAAAGAAATACTAACACTGTGCAACACTCCACGACATTATACTTGCATTTCCATCAATCTTTGAATTTAAGCCATATCCACAACATGGTAAGAGATAGACACAATTCCAACAGATTTTCATTTAGAGATAGCTAGCTCTTTCCTAGATGCCACATGACCTTTAAAATGACATAAACAGTAACCAGAACATGGTAGCTGACTTATTTAAAAATAATGTACATCACTATGAGATATACTAGGCAACATCAACCCAAGCAGATGTAACATTACAGTACCCTTGACATTTATGGTTGAACAATGTTACCATTTCATTCATTATTGTGATATTTAATTAGACTGTCCATTCTTCTCAGTTGTACTGTATGTATACTATACTGATTTCCCTCAAACTCAACAAAATGTGATTAAAAAAAGGTTACTGAAAGACAATCTGAGCTCTGTATGATGCTAAGGCTCCACTAATAGTACTCTACAGGCAACTAGTATGGGTTGTCTTAAAAGTGCAGGTTATCTATTCCATGTATACAGATGGCATATGAAGAGAAGAATCTTGGTGTAAATGGTAAAGTTTGGACAACTTACAGCAATGTATCAAATTTCATCTTTGGATCAATCTTATCTCTTCAAATGGCAGAAAATGATGTTCTTACACCAGTTAACCTTGATTTAGAAATGGTAAGTATTATATTCACATTTATAAGTCAATTGAAGCAGCTGATATTTGACAATATCTGTTTACCCAGTAATTACAAAAGGAAGAAATACTTCTAAAGGTACCTGCTGATCAAGTTCACATAGCAACTCAGTATCATGAAAGACAACCTGTGGTCTTGGCCACAGAAGCAAAACAGTACTATGAATGATGACAGGAATTCAGTTGTATTCTCTAATCCTACACGAGGATGATTCAATTCACTGACTACAAATACTGAGACTATCACAATACAAATCTATCAAAATGATAATCCTAAAGAAAAAGCAAACATATGGTTATCCTCTAACAACAAGGGTAAAGTGAAGTCAATTTCCCCAACACTATTATCCTGATTGTATCATATTATTAATTAATACTTGCATAGTTTTATCATTGAAGATATAAGCAATTTTGGCACCGCAAGTTTTCTTCAAAGAACAGAAAATTAGAAGGCAGGACAAGTAGATTAAAAGTGATATGCTGCTGAGTTAATTGTGCCATTATTACACTGTAGATTGGGCCTTCAGTTGCATACTTAGATGAACAGCTGATGAAGACAATAGCACCATTTGACAGTAAACATCCACTGATGTTGGAGAAGAATAATCCAGGAAGTCTCCAGCTATGGCAGACAGCACCAGTATTTACCTTTAAGTGAGTTAAGTCTACAGAGTGCAGTATTAAGAATTCACAAGGTACTTATATTGAACTGGTTTTGTAGCACTCCCATTATACACTATGCATACTTCAATGGCAGAGGCATCAGTCTACACAATGTAGTAAGGTTACCTTATATGCAGCAGCTACACTGTAATAACCTACTGCAGATTACATGAATTATACAGCATACAGTAGGAGTCTTTACCGTTAGCTCAGCTCCATATTGTCTGTACATTGTATGTATAATGCAGGCATTTTACAGAAGATACTAGGGGTCCTCACCTAGTGGTAAGGTTAACATTTCTGTTGTATACAGTCCTTGCATTAAGCCAATTTAATAGGGCTACTGTATACATTCTGCAAGATCAGGCAAATGAATGAAATTCATGCTACTGTATGAAAATGCCTACAAGGGTTTATGAGAACAAGAAGAAGAGACTACAGTTTTTACTCCCTGCACATTTTGTTTCTGAAACAGGAATGAAGATAAGTGGACATAGTATACTATTGCAAGCAATGCATTACAATGTTGAGGATTTATTTTTCTCCATCTTACAGAAATCAAAGCTGGGCAATTCTTGGAGAGACAGCTAAGTTGGTACCCTTCTCACCAAAGCGTTTTGAGGTAATGGCTATCGATGAAGATGTCATTAGACTTCAGTTAATGTTTGGATCACAGGAATCAGTGTCCCTTGACATCTACACAGGGACGACTCTCTGGAGTTTGAACTGCAAGAAGGATACACCTGGGAGATTATTAATTGAAATCAAAGACATCACATCATATAATTGTCTCATTCCTCCTATTTCTCATTAGTTAATCAGATTGAATGTTGCGTTGCCCGTAATTTAATCACATATTAAGTACTGTAACTGAAGTGAATGTTTCTATAAACTTACATTATAGTCTTTGAGGTTACTCATAGGCTTCATCATTCCTGCATGACCTTTATGATGCCATCAACTTTCTTTGGATGAGTTGAGATGAGTTCTTTTAGAGTTGAAGTATACAGTCATGCATTTCTATTTTGTAGGAATCAGGAAGATCCTGTTACTGGTGGTGATTTATCCAGTAATAGGTGAAAACTATAGGTATTCCATTTATGCAGTGGGTACTGAAAGCAGTAGCTTATTCAATATAGTTCCATGCCAGTACTGGCATTGAATGTAATTGATCACTAAAGGTAATTGAAGAAATATTCCATTATCTGAGGCATGCAGTTCTAGGCTGTATGTGTAATACTCACTTCTAGGAATGTTTTGATTGTTTATACGTTTCAACCAAATAGAAAACCCTCCTTCAAACTCTTATTTTCTCATTTTTCTTTTTGAAGAGAGATCAGTTATAGCAACCGACCTTTTTAGAGGTCAATGGGATATTCTATTATAAGCATATCAAAACCCTAGCATGAGGAACATCACATAGGTCAGTAAAATCACATTTTGTGCACTGTAAATATGAACCAAATCGTTCCCACTGTGTACAAAGAAATCTTTAACAATGTAAAAGAACATTGCGTGAATTCTTGTGTTATTTCTTTCATTTATAGACAAAGTGGAATTTGTTTTCTGGTGAGCTCTTTGCAGAAATTTCAGTCGCAATACACATGGACCGTATTAGGACTGTTAATTTAGGCAAGGTTTCAAAAGACTTAATGATGAAGTACTAAATTATATATGTTGCACTAATATATTATTCTATGATAGTAAGAAAATTACAGATAGATAAAGCCAGGGTAGAACATTTTTCATCACAACGATCTGTTTTTCAAGAACAATAATATTTATTTCTGCTCTGTCTGAACAGTCTTGTTGCACAAGTTTGTGCACAGATCTGAGGAATCTAAAAACCTACAAAGTGATGAGTAACTCAGGGAAGGAATTAACTTGCTCACAGAGGTCACTGGTGTAACCAGTAACTGGTGTCAAAGTTTCCATATGGGTAGAATTATCATTTGCATGAGAAGTTTACTCATATTTATACAGGACATATTTCAGATAATTTAGTGTCTAAGGTTAAAACATTTTAAAAGCAATTATTCTATGAAAAGACTGTACACAGTTTAGAAGAAGACTTGAATGTCTTCATTCATCATATTGCCCTTTCACTCAGTCATGGCCTTTGTAAGAACTCTTTCATTCATGCATGCAAAAGCCACTTTATGGTTTTAGCTTGTGGGAATTTACATGGATTCTGTGATGAAGGTACATTATATGCTATACAGTATACATAACATAATGAATGTATGGAGAGGCAACTGCAGCCTGACAAGTCAACTAATTATAAAGATCAAAGAGAATCCCTGTGACTTTTGTGTATTTCATTGAGTCAAACTTTTGATGCTACATGGTGTGTTGGCGGAGGAGCTGGAATCTGTAGAAAAAATTCTCCTATGTCAACATGAGGAGTACTATGATCATGTTCTGGTGCCAGATTTGAGGACGAGGGGGGAGGAAGGTTCAGAGATACAGAACATTCAAGGACTTTTTTGCACATGAAGAGTGAAAATTACAGATGTTTACTTGCCAATAGAGTTACCAATTTCTACTTGATCGAGCAGTAATTGTATGCTTAAATTGTGCATCTCAACAATTTTAAAGAAAAAAAGTCCAAACCCCAGAAGAGGGTCCCTCACATTCTCCCCTCTGTGGACTATGTGTCCTCAGCATGCAAGCAAAATTGGTATGATTTCCACGTTCCTCCACCAGCTCCCACTGAAAATTTTGTTTTGGACCCACACTAGTATCATGGGGCTATAGGTTGTATCTGTTATTTTTAGGCATTATCACAGTTCTAAATCAATACATTAAATTGCTTTCAACTGACCAGAAGCTCTTCAATTAGGATCAGGAGATCATTAATGGGGATCAGAAGATCCGCTTTAATTGGGATCAGAGGATCATTAATGGGACAAGAAGATCATGAAATGGGGACAATTTTCAGCAAACTTCTGCAAAATTAATATCACAAATAACAAAAACGGTACATAGTATATACATACAGACAGCCTGAGATAGCTCTTTTCTAATAAACAGACCTGTCAATTTTCCCGGGTTTTGTCCACATTTCCTGCCCTCCCGGTTTCATATTCACATCTCCTGATTCTTTAAATCCATTTGTGACATTGCTGAAAATATCCAGGCTTATTGGAGAAGCTAATTGGCCATATATAAACATACAGTGCATTGAAAATCAAATGTTTAATTTAGCTGCAATGTACGTGGAAATAGGCCTACAAGGCCATCTTGCGCTTCAATGTGGGTGATGATTCTCTCCATGGCACTGTTTTCTGTCAAACATTACCAATCTCCCTAATTTTTTACTAATCTCCCACTTTTCCGGCTCTGAAAAATGTAAAATCTCCCGATTTTTGGTGAGACAGCTTGGCAGGTATGAATAAAAGAGATACACTTTTGTTACATAAGAGTAACTCTGTCTGTGTGTGTATGTGTTCTGTCACAATTAATTTGTTTTCCAGGTCTGATTTATGCAATTCATTATCTCTTTTATCAAAAATTTCAAAGCAAATCACCAAAGTGGTGCATGTGATGTACTTGTTTACTTCTCTAACAGATATTGTACCACACCACAATACACCAAAATTGCCATTTCCAGTATCCTACTGTTTCACTTTGAACTCTTCGATAAAAGATAACACTAATTGTATAAACCAGACCTGTAAAACAAACAAGTTAATTGCAAGAACAAACCCTAGCTGATGGCATAAGCATAACTCTAATATTAAGTCAATGGAACATCCGTAAGAGGATGAAGCTGCAGGTAGTTTAATGGTTAGTTGGTACATTACACACATCATGGCACTTCAACAGATGTATACACTTGGACTGTTTCTGCTGTTTTTGACTATTATCTCAAATGGAAAGGGTAAGAAATCTTTTAGCTATATTTAGAAATTATGCTAATTAACAAATATTGAAACAATGAATGCTGAGATAGTAAAGCTCAACGTAGCCTTAAGATTTCTAAGTCCTGACAAAGCTTGTAACTTACTTAAGTGTACGTGATATGATTGTGTGAGGCGTGTAATTGTACATTTTGATGTTATCAACTGATAACAGGTCTAAGAGAAGACTTATAATTTGTAATGCATGTGAATAGTACACTATATGATGATGAAGCCCAACCATGCACGGTTTAGAAATAAATACTGCAAGATTAAGATGTGTTGTCAACTCTTCAACTATGCTTGGATCTGCTGTGAACACACACCATCTCAATGCAAAATATCTGATCCATGTTGCTGTAACAACATCTATCCATTATTAGGTTATCAGGTTATTACATAACTATTACAAAAGGTGTACAACCCTGAGTTGTACCAAGCAGCTAGGGTGAGAACAACACGCTTTCTTTGTTCAAGGTTTTTGTGCATTGTCAGTGATCAAAAAAGCACCTGCTTGAATGATTCTTACTAATTGGGTGTTTATAGCACAGAGCTTAAGTCCATGACGTACTTGTGATTGAACGTTTACTTATGGATGGACTAACTCTGTAGTTATTTTAAACACTACTTAATGGCATATTCCTCTTCATGAAGGCAATATGTGAACTAAATATGTAATTTCTGATGTGCATATTCCTACTGCTACTTTTCATATTTCAATGTAAAAAATTGACAATTTCATCTGAAAAACAGTACCTTTGATGAAATTCTATCCAACCTGTTACAGCACTGACAAATACAATTGGAAACAATGGTCCATTGTCACTTCAAGTAGATGGAGATGGGTCATATCATATATCCATTGACGGTAACCCATGGTTACAGAGTCATGATACATTCTTCTCCATTGATGGCAAAATGCACTCAAGCATGAATGGAACTCTTACAGTTCAGTCTGGACCAACAAAGCACTCTGGAATAAACCCAAACCTTGGACCATATCAGCAGATTGATATAACATGGCAGGCCACCAATTCAAAACAATCTAAGATAATTACTTCCTTTCAAGTATATACTGAAGCCTCTGCAATAGTCTTTACTCAGGTAAGAATATGCTAAAAGATTAACACTTTAAATGAATATGGGGGGGGAGACTAAACATTAATATACCATTGCAAGCTGTTTTTCTTTTTCTTGATAAAAGATTGCAATTTTTTTTTCTAATGCTCTAAAAACTGATAAACCCAACAATTTTCTCATTGTGTGTGGGCATTGGTAGTGCCACTGCCTCGTGGAGAACTTTTATCACGATGTCTACAATTCTATGAACCAGTCACATTTCATGAAGTAATAGGGATGCAACAGATTTTAATTTTAAGATCCAGTCGGACCAGATTTCGCCGGATCTTAGATGAAATCTGGCTGGATAAAATCTAGCCACACCGGATTTTTCAATGCTTTTGAAAATTAGAATTGTACATGATTTCTATGTTTCCAAATGCAACATGATAAACAAGACATATAAACTGGGTACATGGAAAATCATGCCTCAGTTAATATGCAACTAATTATTTCACCATTAACTTTAACAAGTTCAACTGGCCAGTCCTGCTGTGTGCTGACAATCATTTGCCATGCAGTGAAAGCTTTCTCCCCCACCCAGTGCTCCCCTCCATCTGCAAAACAACCCCTAACTGTCATGATTGCGGTCTGAGTCAAGGCCAAGTGCAAGTCCCTTTAAATAGTGGACATGGTGTTGATTTCAGCCAAGTCCAGATAAATCATGTATGTTAGCACTAAATATACATTACCAAACAAAATGTTTGCCATTTCCAGTTTTATCTTTATTACTTCTGGGATAGATCACGGTTATTTAAGTTGCCCATTACCTGAGATAATAAGGTTGCTTCTCATCTTGCAGGATTAATTTGCAATGCTGTACTTAAAAAGGACTGGGAAATGTTCCCACATATTCAGTATGAAAAAAAAGCTCTAAGTTGTATGTATTCTAAAATCAATTTATTACTATCACAAGTCACTTAAATGGTCAGAATGTGTTTCTACACTGTTGTTATTCCGTAAAGTTCATATTCTGTCCTTTAATTCCTTGAGAGATCTATGCTCTGACATTTTATAAGAGCATTATACATTCTTTAATGCTGTACAAACAATATAAAACACCATGCTGTACAAACAATATGAAATACCATGAAGCAATTCAAATCATCACAAACGTTCTTTCTCTTTTTAAGAATTTTTCAATTGGTGGCTTGACTAATACAAGTGTAGGTAACCCCAACCTCCTGAGCACTGGGTTTCCTACATTTACTGTTGCAAAACCAATGAGAAGTCAACTTGGGTTTCTCTCTTATGGAAGTTTGTTTGTGTCTCTTCAAAATATTGGCAAGTAAGTAACCGTAGAAACCTTGCATATCACAACAAATTCTTCTTTTCATTTCTTTAAATTATGCTACACCTATGACTTTATCGTGGGTCCTCAATGTGGCGGTAATGTGCTCCTTTTGTGCTACACCCATTGCGAATCTGATAAATTGACAATGATATAGTTCACTACACACTGTGGCTGTCACTTTAATGAAAATATGATGGAGTAGTTTGCAATCAGATATTCTTCCTTGTTTTTGGAACCCAAGTCACCTTTCTAGCTGATAACTCTTCTTTTTCAGTTTCAGTTTTTCAAATTTTGTCTTTTAAGATACTAAATTTCTACAAGCTATCAATTCCGTAGAAGACCCTGGAGAGTGTTGAAACTGAAGTTATTTTTCCAAGGGACGATACATGCAAATTGTGGTATCCCTTTCTAAAACCATCTTGTCCTCCAGAAACATTCACATCATTAACTCAGATCTACCTCAAGTAACTTTCTAGTTTGCAGTTTCATTAACATGCTTGCATTTGCAAAGCAACTTCATTCATTTCTGAATAGCAACTATACACACCCTAAATTTAATTAAAGCTGTCATGAATTTTGAAAGCCATCCTGGATTTTGGTTGTCTGAAGGACAACTCTATCATAGAAACTGGTTAAACATTACACATTCTATGTCATACCTCAAAAAATGGTTTACTAACTGCTTCATTGGTATTATTGAGTTGATGTAAAACTAACTTTATAACATTCGTTCATTACTGACAGGCAGACCTAAATCATGTCTACACTGTGATTTACATCTTTGCATGGCATTAAGTAACTTACCCAGTACTAACATAACAAACAGCACCTGTGTCTACCTTTACATATCCAGTAGATATTTCTTAAAACTACGTCCCAGAAAGACACAAAAGCTGTACTGTCTACTGTGGATGTGCTGTGTTTGATGATAATTTTGACGTTGTTAATACTTGGTTTATGAGAGCATGACTTTTACTGAATAAGTAAATCAGTGGCAAGGTAAACTGATATTTCAACAGAAATGAAACCTGACATGATTGGTTATAATAACCATTATTTATCGAATATCCAAAGACATGATAGGAATGCTAGATAGCAGCAATTGACTGTATGACCATCTATCTTACTTCTTGTTTTAGTTGGATGACACCAGTGAAGTTAATGGGTAGTGGTCTCTATTCTGCACCACTGACTCTCTTTAACAGCACCAAATACACCATCATCATTTCACCTTTCAAAGAATTTATGGTATCTTCACTGGTCTTTGACAATGCAGAAGACATCATAATGGAAGGAATCATGGGAAATATTACAGAAATACCCAAAGACTTTGTTCAACAAACAATTGTATATTATGGTGAAAGTCCTGGCATTAAAACAGTGAGTTCACTACTTCTTAATTCCATGCTTTAAACTTTCAAGAGCTTTGATAGATGACACAGAGAGTAAGACAACAGGTTCTGCTGCACCAACAGGATTACTGTTGCTAGGATTACTGTTGCAAGGACACTGTCACTAAGATTACTGTTGCAAGGACACTGTCACTAGGATAACTGTTGCTAGGATTACTGTTGCTAGGATTATTGTTACTGTTAATTCACAGTAAGTGGTAGGCAGCTCGCCAGTCAGTGTTACATCAAAGTACTTTTGTTCACAGTCCTGTCAAGGAGTCTGCTGTAATTACAGCAATGTCAAGATTTCATATAAACTCTATAGTACAAGTTTAATTAAAAAATCTGTCAATATCTTCATATTTACAATGGGATTGTTTTATCTTTTTCAGTCAATGTTTGAATGGGGTGAGACACTTCTAAGGCAGCACAATACCAAGCGTTATAAAGAGAATGATGTGACTCTTAACTACATTGGATACTGGACTGATGGAGGTAACAATGCTTTGATAACATTTGAAAATCTGCTTTCATTTTCAAGCAATAGATATCCTTCAGAAGAACCATCATCCAGAAATAAGATTAAACTGATGATTGCTTTAACACTGATGAAATACAAATGTATTCCTAGAAGTGTGAGGTTGAATGATTTTACTTTTCCAACAATTTTATCTTTCAGGAGCATTTTATTATTACAACACAGAACCGAATAAGACCTACGAACAAACAATGATAGATGTCAAAACTGAAGCTGACAAATTGTTTATACCATACAAGTGAGTGACATCAATCAATTTATAAATACCTATTTAAATTTGCATCTTGCAAAGGATAATGAGGACATTAAATGGTTGAATTTACAATTGTTCACTTCTTAGTCATATACGCAGTCTCTTGGTTTACAATGTTTGTGTTACTTACTGGGTTTACTACGGCTGCAATGTTTAAACTCCTACACAATGAGCAACTAGATGTACCCATATTACCTACGTTGCAAGCAACTGTGTATGGAAATACAGTAATGTACAAGTTAAGAATCATCAAGACTTTGTTAACTCATCTTAGATCATGTTCTGAGTATTTCTACAAAAAAAAAGAAAATGGTAAAGCTCAACTTTATGAGAACCAAAGAAAGTGAAACATTCCTGATAATGCGTAATGCCTTATGAAGTCTGTACATGTAAACACAGATAAGATATATTTTCTTGAGAATGAAATGTCAGAAATAGCCACAGTTTTTGATATTGATGCAGTAATGAGAATATAGCAGAAATGGCTGCAATTCCTGATATTAATGTGGCAAAAAAAAAGATGTCACAGATGGCTGCAGTTCTTGATATTGACACAGTAACAAGAAGATATCACAGTCACAGTTTGTGATACTGATACAGATATGAGGAGATGTCAGAAACAGCTCCTATTTTCAATATTGATAGAGTAATGAGAATATGTTAGAAATGGCTACAGATCAGGGTTAGGGGTTTAGATATTGATATGGTTATGAAGAGATGTCAGAGGCGGCTTCAGTTCCTGATATTGATATAGCATGTATTATGGGCTGAATTACTCAGCTGCAAAGCATCAGTTTAGACACAGCAAATGGTTAAATCAAACTCACTTTATTTCTATATCCTAGATATTACCAGCTGGATTCCTGGTGGTATTTCAAAGGCATTGGAGGAGGAGTAAAGAATTGGACTGCCATGCCATCAGTCTTCCCAGATGGCTCTGCGTAAGTTAATAAAATGTGTACTAACCTTAAATGTTGTCAGAGAAAAAGTCATGATCAGGAAATCATACCCCATCACTGCTACCATGAAAGTGATATGAAGACACAAAAATGGACATTCCAATACTGTACTACTTACATGGTGCTTGCTTTCTTTGATTTTTTGAGATGGACACTCTCAAAAGAGGGGGCTAGAGCAGGGGTGGCCAACCTGTGGGCCAAATACAGTCCACAGAGAAGCATCATAAAAGAAATAGAAATTATAAATGTCTAAATAATGAAAGGGTAAGAGTAATACAGATATCCATTTTGTTGTAAAATCTTACACTCACTACATACACAGTACTGATTTTACTGATTTTTCACCTTTTGGGGAGGGCATTCCTCTCACCATAAATGTGTCTGTATGGAGACTTTTTCTTCATTCATAGAATTCTATTGTCTTACTCATTACATGTTTCTACAAAGTTGAGAACATCATTAAAGAGTACAACATGATATTGCAGCATTACAAAATTATTACTAAATCATGAATCATTACTTAACAGATACCTCTACAAGAAGCTTGGCAAGCCATTGGGTGCTCACAACAGATACTGGTAAGAAAAGTTCAAATTTTATGACTGATTAGTATTAACTGATCTGCAGGTCTAAAGAAACTGTTCTGTATTATTTTGCAACTGTAGACACAAACTATGCTATGCTGAAATGCAATGTAAAATATTCTTACTAATTACTATCCATTGAGAAATATGAATACATTTTTTAAATTTGTTCATTAAAGGTTTGAATACTTAATAAATTGCTGATTACAACCAGTGCCTTAATGACAGCCATATACTCTCCAGGATTGTCAAAATACATACCTGGTTCCAATGAACACGGGTAACACTGCACAGTGCCTTGAGCAGTTATTAACTACCTACATTAGATGCATCCCTTTTACTATTATGTATGGCTTATAATTGCTAGACTGCACCAGAGTTGAAAAGTTCAAATTAGCTAAGACTCTGAAAACATAAATTAACTATGTTACAGGTCTGGACACAGACTTTGCTACAGATGTCAATGATATTGTATTGTAACTGATTACTATATTACAGGTCTTCTGACACAGATTATGCTAAGAAGAATGGAGGTAAATGGAACTTCATTGTAGAGAAGTCCAAAGCTATCCCACAAGATGCAGTGAGTTAATGTCAATAGTTTACTATATGCTAAATGTGTCATAAAGTTAACAACAGTCTATGTGTATCAGTTAGTGAGTGATTACTAAACTAATGAACGACATTAACCTAATACTTATGATGCTTAGCCATGAATACCTGGCAAAATGTTAGAATTTGTTAAATGTTAAAGAAAATGTTAGAACTCAGTGCTCAACAACCCACATCTGCATATTCTAAAAAGTAAAATTTTTTGATGTTTCACTTGCGACATCTTAGAGTATAATTCTAGAACACATAGATTCTTTGATTCATCAAGTTCACACATACACACATACTCATGAAAGTTTCTGCATAATGCATATTCATGACATTCTCTATCCACACCTATCAATAAGTTTTGTACATAAATGATGTTTACAAACAAGTGCAATATATTCCTTACTTTGGGCTGTTTTCTAAAACAAAGTCAATATTCGATGCAAAAACAGTACCAAAATAATCACTTTGATTTTTTTCAGGACTTTTGGAATTTTCTTTTACGTTCATCTAAAGAAGAATGGGGTTTGACATTGTATGAGCAGGTACGGTGTTCCCTATATTTACTGATATCAGTTATCTATCACAGCAAGCTATAGCTTCAGGTACATTCTGGCAAGATCACAGATTTAGGTTAGCAATATATAACCATATGTTAGACATAGTGGAAATAGCTTCAGCAGCAATTTTGTACCATGTTGACATCAATATAGCAAAAAGCAATTTCCATGCAAAGATTGTGATCATTTTCAGTTAGTTCATATCATACTCTTTAAATAAACATTGGTATTTTACATTGGTAAGTTAAAATTTAAGTGCAGTTGATCTGGTTGTCGTAGATAACTTTCACTGAGATGTCAGAAATTAATTGAAAGAACTTACCTGCATCTTAAAGCATCTTTGTAAGTCTAAAATGAAATTAACTACTTTGTCTCTAACTTTGTTAAAGGACTGGTTAAATGATGAGTTTGCAGATATGAAGTGTACACTTGAAAATGTAACTGTTGGTAGAAAGTGGCTGTTAGACATGGGTGATGCAGCAATGAGAAATAACCTAACAATACAGTACTGTATGCCTATGGCTAGACACTTACTACAGAGTGTTGAGATACCACATATGAACCAAGCCAGAGCTAGTGGAGACTACCACCCAGGAAATGATCAATGGAACATTGGTATCTCATCAATTCTTTACCATGCACTGGACATCAGACCCTTTAAAGACAACTTTAGAACAACATCAGCCAATGAACATCACCGTAAGTGAATCTTTACCATTTGGGCAATTCTTTTAGATCATCAACTAACTTAACTGCATTCATGACAGTCAATTATAAACAAATCATGACATGAAAAAAGGCTATTCCATTAAAATTAAAAATGATTTTGTTGTTTTTCTTGTGAATACTGTATGGACAACAAAATGAAGTAAATTTTGCATTACCATACTGTAATTACACACTGTGGTATTAGTGCCCCTAAAAAACCACCATCTCAGAGTATAGAGATAGAGTAATTGCACTTCAACTGATCTAATCTACTTCGAAAAATTCTCCTTCTCCTGTAACTAATGACATATTCCTTGGAGTCAGAAAGAGATGTACCAGAAAACCTCATTTATACATTAATGCACATTTTTCGGTGTAAATGGCTATAACTATCATCTGACAGAGTAAAGTCTGCAAACTCTTAAAATGTAACATTAGAGAATTTCAGAGAGTGATTACCAAAGAAATAGAGGTTAAATGTACTATCTTTTATATTGCAGCTAAATATGGCTCTGAACCAGTTCCATTTCTACAAACAGTGATTTCAATTTACAGTACAGCACCAGTGGCTCCTAGTGACAGTATTGGATACACTAATGTTTCACTATTAAACAGGTCTGTGTAGAAACATGAAAGACATGTTCAAATTATCCATTCACAAATTAATTACATGTAATGAGTTCTGTGTGAAAGCTAAGTGTAGCTACATAATAACAGTTTAAGATCTTGTGCTAAAGAGTGTGTGTATATAGCCATCAAGGGACTATTAGATCCCTGTTGTAACTGCGGTATTTGTATGCACACAGCCATCAAGGAACTGTCAGATTCCTGCTATCGCTGTAATATTTGTGGGTATACTTCCATCAAGGAACTATCAGATCCCTGTTGCAGCTGTGTTATTTGTGTGTATACTGCCATCAATGAACTGTCAGATCAATGTTGTATTTTTGTGGATATACAGCCATCAAGGGATTATCAGATCCCTGTTGTAACTGTGGTATTTGTCTGTATACTACCATCAATGAACTGTCAGATCAATGTTGTAGCCATCAAGGGATTATCAGATCCCTGTTGTAACTGTGCTATTTGTCTGTATACTACCATCAATGAACTGATAGACCCCTGTAGTAGCTGTGGTATTTGTAGCTTCTAACCTGATATTGTGACAACTGAATTTAGCATTTTTACAAGTGCATCATCAATCTGTAATGTTAATTACGTTTTATTTTTGTAAATTCTTTTACTTTTAGAACAATGTCATCAGATGGATTGCTCCTGAAGCCATCTCGTCCAATGATGGCAGTTGATGGTTACTTGCTTAATGTGAGTATATTCACATATCCAACAGTAAGAGTATCATTGATGGTTACTTATTTAATGTGAGTATATTCACATGACCAACAGTAAGAGTATCAATGATGATTACTTACTTAATGTGAGTATATTCACATGGCCAACATTAAGAGTATCATTGATGTTAACTTACTTAATGTGAGTATATTCACATGGCCAACATTAAGAGTATCATTGATGGTTCCTTATTTAATGTGAGCATATTCATGTAACCATCAGTGAGAGCATCATTAATTGTTACTTATTTAATGTGAGCATATTCACATATCTAACATTAACCGTATTATTGTAGGTTACTTGTTTAATGTGAGTTTATTTGCATGGTCAACATAAAGAGTATCATTTACAAGCAGTTCAACACTCACTGAAGGGTACGATTCAGCTAATTAATCTACATATCTTAATCTAACTTTCCCACCTGTGAATGAGTTACTTTAATCTACAGATGATAATCCTGTAGCTATTTCACCTGCAAATCATAATCTAAGTTCACTAAACTGTGACTGAGCTAATGAATCTACAGATCTTAATTTAACTTTCCCACTTGTGAATGAGATACTTTATTCTCCACATTATGATCTAACCCCTTAGATAGTACTATCTACAGTTCATCAAAACTTCTGTAACTTTAGTTCACATTACATCTAATGTGTGCATAGTTGCATGAGGAATTTTACCAGAAATTTGGCATTTTCCATTTAGAGAAAACTGATTTGCAAATTCTTTCCTTTGTGAACTATTTGCCAGCTTGCTTTCCCAGCTGAGAACATCGGTATAGTTGGTACAGTGTGGTCTACTTACAGCAATGTCAGTGGGGCCATTTATGGATCAATACTGGCGATCAATACTTTTTCAGCCCAAGCAGTTTTCCCACTTGATGTAGACTTGCCGGTAATGACCAACAACTTTGTTCATTTGTCGTTTCTGTGACATACCTTTGTTCACATTTCTAAAGTATTCATTTCTTTACTTAACACGGAATTCAATTTTTAAAACTGTGCTATACTATAAAAGTGCCACTTATACATTTTTTGATTTTCATTATAGATCAATACTTTATTTTTTCATCCTTTTATAACTTTCTCTAAACTGCTATACAAATTTAACAGCTATGTCATTCTGCATCTTACATTTGACAATCATAGTTTTCAAGCTATGATGTAGAAATGTAAACAGTTAATGCATGATATACACATGAATGAGAGCCTGTATCTCCGTTTTAATCTCATTGGTTCAGAGCCACGAATCACTCGCATATTTAGATGGACATCCTGAGACTCGTCTGTGGTTTACACAAGACAAATCAATCACCCTAGCTCCGAGCAGCTCCAGTAATTTCCAGCTTTGGCAAACAGCTCCTACTTTTTCATTCAAGTAAGTCAAACTGTCACATGCTAACAGTGCATAATTGTGCAAAACAGTGCACAATTGTGCTAACAATTCAAAATTAATGAAAGAACAAATGATGCAGAGGACAAATATTAGCAGTGTTGAGGTATCTGTACAAAAAAAAGACACTGATGATATATCAGCACATCAGAAGGGGGTAATAAGTAAACTAAGAATCATAAAAAGAAAGTACTCTTCAAAGCAGACTTGTAAGACAACAGAGGAGTTGAGTGCCTGGTGAGGTCTTGTAGTCATTCCAAAACTCAATTACAACGCACTTAAGCTGCGACTCATCAGGATGAATCATTTACAAATTAAAGTTAACTTGAACTGAAGGTGCTACTCATTAAGGGCTATTTTGCAAACAATTTCATCATCAAAAAAATTACGGTACCCTAGCAAAAAAAAAACTTTATCATGTTTCTCCTCTGCAGTGGACAACAAACATGGGCAATTTTAGGAGAAGTTTCAAAACTTGTGCCATTTTCACCAAAGCGATTCAAGAAGTTAGAAGTTACAGAGGTTGCAGTTGTCCTAGAGTTACATGCAGGACCAAGAGAAAAGATTGACATTTATATTGTTACCCTGGGTAACATGTGGACAGCAATGTGTAACTCAGAAGAAGCTGGTACATTGGAACTGAGAATCACTGATGTAAATCAATATAAGTGTACGCTGATGGAATAATAAAAATAACACGCAGTTGCAGTAACAAGTGTTCATCGATATCGGAATGGTGGCATGACGATAACTCCTCACCAGTTATGTTCATCATTCCTTGAACTTTATCATTAATATGCTCTCAACATTGTTAGAGCAGAATCATGGAAATATGTTGCATTACTGTACTTTCAACTTTCCAGTTTTTTCTTTTCTTTTTGGTAAGGTGAATGCTGTTGGAATGCCTTACTTAAGGTTTAAAATGATCAAAATTTGTTTCTTGATTAGCTTTAAGTGATTGGAGCCACCATATCGATTGTAAAAAAAATTCTGTTACAATCATCATGATGATTCCAAGTATTGACACTTTAAATTGTACAATAGTTAAAAGTGTCCACCTATCAGTGCTATTTCAAATAACATTACATTGAATAGAATTACCACCAGTCATTTCAATTCAGTTATCTGTAACTCATCCCATTTAAATATCTTCTGTGATAAACTATGTGACTACACATAGAGGAACCTAAATTACAGAATATCCCTTGGACAAACCTTAATGCTACCATGTGATAGCCTCTTTGATATGTAACCAACCTGTTCATCAACTAAAGACATCTGTAAATTACAGCAAATTCCTTACACTGACATTAATGCTACCAGGTAATAGTCATAATGATAGTTAACCAACCTCTTAATCAACTGAAGATGTCTGGAGGAAGATCTTTTCTCCAAGGGTAACTGAGCTGAGTACCGGATGACAAGACACTTTGGGCAGCAATTTTATTTGAGCACTTCACTATTTCGGACATTGGTAAATCAGGATATCTGGCCAAGTAAAATGCTATTGCACCAAGAAAACAGTCACCAGCACCCTGAGGAAAGAGATGGACAAACAAATGTAAGCAAAGGTCCTGTTGAGAAGGGTGGGAGTAAAGAAATCCAGTTAAGTGATACAAAACTGGCCACATCAAACAGGAAAAAAGATTGATTTAACAAAGAACCTAGATAATAAATAAAACAACATGATTTATTAACATCTTTTTAAATGAGCATATGTTGTTTCTCACTGGTAAAAACATTCACATAGTTCTGATTTAATATCACCAAGAAAATTACTCTAGCCTCCGCTACGTGACTGATGTTTAATAAATCTCCAATCACATTGGTATTTCATGTTTTTTCTTTAGAGGGCTGACATTTCCATTGACTACAATTTTTGCACAACTCCGATCTAATCCACTACAATTGGAATACTTAGAAGTGCAGAACTCATACGTTTGCCATAGTCTCAGTTGTAATTACAGCATCTAACATACTTAAATTTAGTATGCATCTTTACATTATATTCTAATATGCAAGTGCAAGGCTTTTGAATCTCACATCTTTCAACAAATAATTGCAATAGACTAACATATTACACTATTTTCTCATATTCTCCGAAACTTATGCCAAAGTCAAATGTCTATAAGCAGGACAGATATATTACTGTGGTGTCTACTGGTGTGACAGGATCTACAGGAATGTGTTCAGCAGTTTTATTTTCTGCTGTTGCTAGGACAGCACCATCTTTCCCCAGAGTAATGATAACTTTCTGACATCCTTTCTGCAGTAAGACCAAAGCTGCCTTTTTGGCTTCCTCTACATTTGTTACAGGTAATCCAGTCAGGGGTTCTGTCTGACAAAAGGGAAACAATGCACAAAATAGAAACAAAATTAATGAAACATCACTTTAGTGAACATTAAAAATGAGTGCTTGTAATCAATGCATGTGAAAATCTGTAAAAACAGATGATATGCAATGATTTACAAAACAAATACATACATATAGGAACATATCCATGGAAACAGTGCCTGTTATTACAAAAATGACGCAATAACACACGCAAATGTAATCACTTCTAATTTTACTTACTTCCTTGTGATTTAGACAAATTATGTCACTCAATTTGTAAAATTCTGAATGGAGACTGGTGATTCCAGGTGAAGGGTTAAGCAGCGTCAGAGCTGAATAAAAATAATTCAAAGTCAGGTTTGAGCTGTATGTCTTAGCAGAATCACAGGCAGTATTAGTGGGGAAATGGGGGGGGGGGAATTGATATACCAAACTAGGAAAACAGAAATGACTTTAAAAACATCAACACCAAAGTAATCCAAATTAAACAAACTTGTACTTTAACCACAGTTGGTAGACCTAATAACAATGATAAAATAAAATAGTAATAAAAAGACCCCAAACTGCTTTGCAATGTAATAATCCCTGGAAACATTAAAACAAAATATCAATGTAATACAGACTAAGAAAGTCCTTTTTATAATTAGGAGGAAAGAGACCTCTGTATCTTCCTCTATAGCGTACAATGGTAAGATCAAACACAATTACATCAAACACTGTATCAGGATTCCTAGATTGACAGATGGTCACAAATGTTCACAGGTCTGAAGATAAATGACAGCTATAAGATAATCACATCATTAAAATAATATCAATCAGTTTCAACAAGCTGGTGGCATTTATATAAATTTACTGAATAAATAAATACTAGTCTACTCACAGCCAATTTCTTTTGCTTTTTGTAGTGCTGTTAGGGTGCTTTCCCCTCTTATCTCCATCTCACTGACTACAACTTTAGCTTCTTTAACTGCCTTGAATTTCTCATTAACATCTGTTGGTGTTAGGAGATTATTAGATCCTTTCACAGAAATAAATGAATTCTGACCTGAAATAGTAGAATGTCATAGAGACAAATAATATTTATTATGAGAGATGTTAGTACAAGGTCACATATCTTGCATCCAAGTTAATAACAGCACAACCATTCTAATAACATTCTGTACTTATAAAAAATGATGAGTGCTGTTTAAATGTCTGAACCAAAATCTTCCGCAGAAAAAACAACAATATGGAAAACAAACTTTGCAAATAATGCCGCAGTAACAGAGCATTCATTCTGAACATAAATTTTACAATGATAGCTCAAGATACTGTATAACTATCTCAAACTATGCATTTCAGCACATACTTCAAACTGGGGAGAAAGAAGTAGAAAAGAGGACAGCAACTTTTCATTTACAGATTAATGTTATATTTATCTTAGTAACTCACACTGGGAAGTTGAAAGTATGGCTGGACCTGACTTAATTACAACTCAATTCAGTGAATTTTCTAATACTTTCCCAACTTTATTAACCTTCTACATCAAATGAAAAGTCTGTTTCATTGAGAATTTCTTTTCTGAATAACATTGCCACAAAAGAAGTGATGCTGGAATTAAAAATGGCTGAGCAACAGGAAACTACAAAATTTATGTTTATGAACAATCTGTTTCA
This sequence comes from Stichopus chloronotus, assembly GCA_021234535.1. Lineage (NCBI taxonomy): Eukaryota > Metazoa > Echinodermata > Holothuroidea > Aspidochirotida > Stichopodidae > Stichopus > Stichopus chloronotus. The sequence continues at coordinate 48,362,814 of CM037843.1, read as the reverse complement.
TAATATTTCTGATGATGTAATTAGTTTTCAGACTATGTGGGTATAATGTAACTAACTGATAAACAGTACATTTCAAACAAGAGTAGTTTTAATATGGCAAAACATAAGATACCAAAATAATATGAAGTTCATAACCTTCTCTATCAACTGTAACAAGAACAACACCAGTTGAAGCTCCAATGGCCTGTTGAATAAACTCTGTCCAAAAATAAAACAATATTTTAAATCATATCATTCAACAAAGTAGGAAAACAGACAAAGGTATCTCTTATCACATTAATGATGCTCAATGAAATAAAGTCTATTAATAGAAGTTTTATAAAATACCACTGCTAGCAAGTAAGATCAAGTATTGTGCTAGTAATCTTGTCATGTTCTCAGCACTGCTATCCATCCATATTAGATGTTCACAGAAGAATCTAACAATGTGTGCTTTACTTAGGATTAACAGTATTGGGAACACATATTATGATCAATGTAAAACATAACACATGTGACATTACAAACAGTTATATTGTTCATTAAGATGGTTCATCGTGTTCATAAACCAAAGCTGTCAAATTCACACCTGCATGATGCACACATAACTGCCTTTAAATCATCACTTTACAGGGACAGTGTAACGTTGAAACAGACTAGTTAAGACAAGGCTAATATTTCTCAGAAGGGATTCCTCTAGGTTGATCAGAGATTCTATATGTGAGCATACATACAGTACATTGCATGTGGTCTCAAGATAAAGCAAAGTATTATACAGTGCATTCCTTATACAGATAATTTTATTTCCACTATATTCAAAGGTTCATCTTATCATTTGGGTCACTAAATTTTTTTACTATTACAACTATGAAGTAAATACACCATTATATAAAACAATGAAATGATGATAAAATGATATAAATGATGGTATCATTCACAACGTATACTACTGAAAGGCGTCTTCAATCCTTTATTACCTGTTCTGACACCATTTGTTTTGAAATTCTGAATTGTGTCTTTCCCAAACTGGTCATCTCCAACCTGTAGAAAATAGAGGGAAAATGTTTAAGGTGTTAACTCATACCTTAACCACAACTCTAACACAATAATGTATACTGTAAATCAAATGTGGCCATTGTGATTCAATAGAGGGTGAAAGGAAAGGTTCACCAACCAACAAACTGCATGGCTCGTGTACCAACAAATCATACACACACACAAGCTAATTTATTTATGTTTACAGAATTGATAGTATGTAAATAACAAACTCAGCCCAGGTTGCTATAGTCTATAACCTACATACAGTACAATATGTACAGTAAACTAATATTGTAGTTACAGTGAGCATCTTACTTGCTGTTGGATTCATGCTTGTGGGTGTCAAATGTTATCTACCAGTTTCATTTTTTTTAATTTGCAAAAACACTCTTAAAACACTGTACATTACCTGACACAAATAATGGCCACTTTACTTTGGTATGTAAACACACTCAGTATATAATGCTAATGGATGAACAAAATCATGTTGGAAACATTTCTAGAATGCACTGACCTTCACTAAAGCCAAACAACTCAAAACTGATAATGACATGAGGTACCATAATGACATCACAACTTAAAGTGTAATCAGGAGGCAAAAATGCATTGTGGTTTTGATAATGTATGTAGCCTATAGTAGCCTAGCCTCTCCAGGTAGTTAAATTCCATTATGATAAACAGTTCATTGATATTACCCAAATAATGTATGAGGTCTGTCCATGCTCCCTTCATAAAGTAATACTTAATTACGCAACTATCAAATTTATTTTAAATACTTTATCATATTGGAATCATATAATAAATATGCTATGTAATTAATGTGCAATTAATGTTATTAATATAAATGTTTATGAGATAAGACTAAGCTTGCATTCTCCAGACATTGCATATACACAGTTTTCAAATTGACCTCAACTGACCCTTGACCATCACACCAAATACGATAAGGTTCATGTTTGTAATGTTTTTTCTCAATCTAGCATATAGGAGAAAACTCCAAACTTGTCTTCTTGATATACAGTAATGTGTTTACAAGGTTTCACAGGATGAACCTTGCTGACTTCAAATGACCTTTGACTTCCACAAAAGAGTTGTTTTATTCATTGTGGGGCTCTTACATATTATACAAAAGATCAGACCAAGCTTGCATTCTTGAAATATTGTTTTCCCAGTTTGACCTATGCTGGTCTCAGCTGACCTTTGACTTCTCCCATCACATTAGGGATCTTGTACTCAATCTTATTGGTATACATAAATTTGAGATGTATCCAAGTTTCTGTGCTTGAGATATTGCATTTACAAGGCTTGCACTTTAACCATTGTTGACCTCAGTTCACCTTCGACCACCCCAAAAAATAAAAGGGACCTTGTGCTCACTGTTATAGGCCTACATACTGAATACTGTATAAGATTAGTCTATGCTTGCATTCTTGAGACATGGTGTTTACATGGTTTCAAATTTTGACCTCTGCTGAAATCAGGTAACCTTTGACCTCCAACAAATATGTACAATAGGGTTCTTGTGCTCAATATGTTACATATATACCGAGTATAACACCAGTCCAAACTTCCATTCTTGAGATATTGTGTTCACAAGCAAAACATCACACACACATGCAACTCTAATGCACAAACACACGCACACACACTACCATGATTTCCAAATCCTACAATTTTTGTTGAAAGTACCGGATCTTGTTCCATCTCTTGCAAACAATACACACATTCCTTACCTTGGCAACCAATGCAACATTTGCACCTAACCTTGCAGCCATTACAGTCTGGTTGGCTGCTTTTCCACCAAATGCTGTGATAAATTTCTGTCCATGTACAGTTTCACCTGGCTTTGGAAAATTTGGCACATAGCTGTTTGAAATACAAAAGAAAAAAAGAAGTCATTGAAATCTTAACAGTTAGAGATTATAATACCAATATTCTACATATAACATGTAATTTAGATTTACACAATACAACTGATGATACTTTAGATATAAAACGATTCATACTGTCTGCAATCAATTATAACATCATTTCACTATTAGTAATTGCCTAAGTGAAAAACTAATTTCATAAGCCTTCTTGTCTGTCAATATGAGGTATCAGGTTCATACAACAACATGGACTTGAAAAGTGCACAAGTAATAAATAACTCTCAAGTACAGAAACCAAAAACAGTTGCACATACTGTAGCAAACATGTTTGCAGGCATTTGAAACAATTTACATATTCAGTAAATGCACAACTGGATTTCAACAATAGCAAAATGCAAGAGAGCATCTAATGTACATATGCTGCATGACCGTGGTTGTCATAATATACTGTAGAAGAAGTTGCTGCTAAAGTCCTGCCAATTTATGCCTCACAAATGTACAACAAAAAGTTTTCTGCCATTGGAAGAAAATATAAATCTTGGCCTGGAGTTCATAAGTATTAAGAACTGATCTGGTTGGATACAGTACTTACAAAATCTAGTAGCTGAGCATTACTATCTTAGTTTAAAATTTAGATTCACTTTGTTTGAAAAGACTTAACGTTAGTATACAATGTTAACAAATATCAGTGTCAGGAAAGTGCCACTCCTCTGTATTGATGTCTCATGAACCTCGATTAACTTGGAGTTTACAAATTGCATCAAGTTCTGGTTGTATGAAGAGACTTGAGACAGACACAAAAATAATGGTCTCCACTATCCAGCCTCTAAATTGTTCAACATTATCTATTACTATTTAATGTTTCTATCTGACATAATGTACTTCAATATGAAGGGATCCAGGTGAAAATATGATAATTTTTTCCACAATTATACATCGTTAATCAATTGAAGTACGTACGTGTTGACTTTAAATATCCAATGCTTCAGTCCTCTAACATGAATATCATTTTAAACTAGATAGTGAGTATCTTATTTTGAAGAGAAAGGATCGAATGAAATCTTTCTTTATGTATAACTGTCAATTTCGTTACAAGCATGAGGAACCAAATCTAGTCTTTACATTTTGCTTAATGTTGGTAAAATGCGGAAAAAAATATTATCCAGTGATCTTGATGGTTCTTTTTGACTTCTGGATAGGCTAGTCTATTTCTTTGTACATCACAATGCAAGCCACAGGTTTCCCCCACTTATTGTGTGGATGCTTAGCATTGTAAAATTTATGTTCATTAACTGCTCCTCAAGGCCTGAATTAAAAATACGTCCTGTATCAGTGCTTGCTTTTGACAGGAGCAATGCATTTGCACTCCATATCACCTGTAAATTTCAACCAAGGAGCGTGATTGATCGCACTCCCCGATTTCCCACCAGGGTTGTATCAACCCATAATCCAGGAAATAATCCAAGTTTATGAAATTAATTTGGAATGTCAGTCCATAATCTTGGATTATCAACTAAATAAGCTACAATTATTTGTCAGATGTACTGAATTTTTCTGTATTTGTATTTTTCTTACTTTTTGTATCAATTGCTTTTTCATAAGCAATCTAGTGGGGGGGGGGGCCTGTAATGACCGTGGCATACCACTTGTCAACTTAATTAGCTTCCAGTCAAAGGATTGCTGGTTGGAGTCTGCTTTGCACTTTGCATGGTTGACTGCACATGCTAATCAGAAGGCCATAAGAGATTCTCAAGCTTGTATAAAGGCACTGCCACATAGATTCCCCAGTGCACATAAGACAAAATTAGATATTGTAGTGCATTACGTTTAATTGGTGGTTTGCCTACTTCAAGTTCGTTCAAATTTATGTCTTAACCATAAACGAAAGAAGAAATCCAAACCTGGTACCAAAAAGCAGACAAATTTTTCAGTTTGGCATTGCGACTGATTCCGGTAATGTTTTATATTATCGGTGATCAATCTATGGCGATCTTTTATCTGGCCTACGCAGAAACTGTACACCTACAGTACAGTATGTAAGTTACTGTCCATAGCAGTTGATCACAAAATTTTTTTGTTTTGGATTTGTTGTAAAAAGCAGAATCTTGCGTGAACACAATTTTTTTCAGTTAAGTACAGTAAAACCCTGTTTATCCGAACATGTTGGGACCAGACGTTGTTTGGATAACGGAAAAATTCAGATAAACAGGGTTTCATGTTTATCGTTGATTTGCTGTCTCGGGTGTAGCATGCACTGATTAATAAAGTGAAATTAACCTTTTTTAGGTTGTCTGTGTGTCATTTCTTTCATTTCATGGTAAGTAAGAAAAAAAAAAAATTGTTGAAGATTCTTGTGTTTTGTTTAGACTGCACTTCCAAGGAGGATATTTTACATGTGGGCAATGAGTGTCCATTTGAGTTGCACTACTTTGCTCTACAAGTGGGATATGCCCTGCCCGACATTAAAACGGGAGATTTAAAGTCAGAAGCACACCTTTTAATAACATCGACTGTCTAACCGGGAGTACTCCTAACAGCAGTCATAGGGGACACTAGCACTAGCTATGATAGTACCAGCGGGGCGACTTGTGTTTCACTGTATGAAACCTATGCTGCGAAATAAAACGTCTGCAGAAGGCCTAGCATTTGAAAGTTTAACAAGGATTTTAAGCTTGTTAGCTTATTCAATGGGTATATCATCTCACCTACAACTGATAACACCCTACCTTTAAGTCTGATTAACATTCTTCTACGAAGTCGTTAATTTACTCACTGCATTAATAATGAGAGTGAAAAGAACGTCTGTTGGGCAGCACTGATACTAGCAGGGGTGTGTATGAATAGCCTAGGCTTAGTGCACTTCAGTAGGCTATTGATCCTATTGTGGCTCTATATGGACAACCAAGGAACAAAAAACACAAAGAATTAGGGTAATTCTATATCATTTATTCATTCTCCAGCTTGGTGGTTAAAGATGGTAGTGTTGATAAACTTTAAAAACACTTGTGTTCTACGACAATAAAAATTGGTGCGGATCGGAAAATTAAAACAGAGAAACAACATGTTGTCAAATCTAGACTAAATTGACATAGGGGCCTACTGTAGCTAGTGTAAGATGCCAGTTTTGCGAAACCGCAATGCCAGTTCGGATAAACGAGATTCGGATAAACAGGGTTTTACTGTACTGCGAGTAATTTCCTGTATATGCTAAAAGGGTTAGTGAATATATTCGTGTATTCGGATATTTGAACGGAAATTGGTAAATGAACACGTAGAACTACCACACCTAACACGTACCCCTACTGTAGTCTAACTCTAAGGTAGCAAACACACACTAGCAGAAGTACTCACTGGCAGTTACAAACTTAGGCACTAAAGTTACTAACGTTAGCAACAGACAATCCCCCGTGCGGTACAACTCCAAGCATAACACTGGCCTAACGTTACCTTATAAAATCAACACAACATGAGCCCACAAATAAAACATCAAGCTCCATAGCCGTCTAATCTTCGATTCTCATGAAAGAAATCTCCCGCGAAGCTGCTGTAAAGTTGTCGCTACGCATAAAATGGTCAATTGAGTGTTGCTTACTGGTCGTAAAGAAAAAGCTGTGCATAACTTAAGTTCAATGTTTAAATCTCGTGCGGACGAAGGCCATACAATTACAAACATCGTTACCAGAGCGACATACGCCAAAAAACGCTATATTTCCGAAAATAAAGGCTAAATCTAAACGTTTTTACCATAGAGATGGATGACATGCAGTGTGTGGAGTTCAATATGTATTGTGTTCAATCATACGTCAATTCATCTTATTTACAGCGGCATTTTACAGTGGCTTATCATAATCGGGAAAGAATAAGTGGGAAGTAAACTTTTGGTTTTACAAAAGCACTGTTTAAATTTTAGTTATGAAGTACACCCATGTCATAGCCCATGATAAGTTAGGGGTATTCAGTCATCTATTTTCGGCCGCGTATTCTACTTCGTACCCGCACCCACTTTATCCATTCTCATTTGTATTATTTCTTTGATCTACTGGCCGGGGTCGCAGGAAATATTGTAACTGGTATCCCTTACGGAAATTTTATATATGGCCTTATATCTGTCTATCTAGTTTTATAAAACCACAACTTGATACAAGTGTCATCCAGATATGTTTATAGGGTTGGGTAATACCAGATATAAAGGAGTTTGATATGGCCATATAAAGTCAGATATAACTGGATAAAAGTGTCATCCAGATACATAGTTTGGTATGTCCATATAAAACTAGATATAACTTGATACAAGTGTCATCCAGATAGGTAAGTGAGGTTTGATATTGCCATCAAAAGTCGGTCATATATAACTTGATACAACTGTCTTCCAGATTATATGTATATATGTTTTGATATGGCCATCAATATGAAACCAGATATAACTTGATAGAAGTGTAATCCAGATATGTATGTGTGGTTTGGTATCGCCATATTAAGTCATGCTATAACTCGAAAAGCCTTTGTACTATATATACATATGAAATTTTTCATCCCCATATCAAGCTAGATAATACTTGACAAAGGGGTGTGTTCATGAGCATATCAAGCCATTGAACAGTAGGCCTACGGTATAAGTTGATGAAATACATGCGGACATGCAAATATACATATCAAAATTTTATCTGGCAAGGAATGAACCAGATATACATAAAGTTTTTAATGAATGGTTACACCAGATAAACATATAAAGTATAATATGGCCATATCAAGCCAGATAAAACTGGATAAAATTTGATGTGAGATAAACAATTCAAGCTTCATATGGCTGTATCAAGTTGGATATAAATTGATCATCAAATCCATGCCAGATGTACTCATCAAGTTTTATATGGCAATTAGCCAGATATATACTTCTTAATGAAAAATCTAGCCAGATACAGATACAAGTTTTATATTGAAATATCAATTCAGATATAACTCGATATAAAACAATAGGCCTACCGATATACAATTAAAGATTTGTAATCCCATATCAATGTTTCGATCTATTTTTTTTAAAATTTGGTTATTTTTCCCACTCATAGATCTTGGGAAGCTGTAGTATGTAGCCTATTCCTATACATAAGTCATCAAATTCAAACCCTTTTTCTACTTTTTGTCCACATTAACATATATGCAAATAATTTTGTTAATGTGGGCAGAGTCCAGATTTAGAGTCCTGATTTTTCATTTTTCATGCTTTAAGAAATAAAATGTGAGACTGTCGATCATCAAACCCTCAACAAAATTTGTTTTGAAATATTCCCAAAGGGTAATTAAATCCACATTACATTGTATGCATTAAAAAACAGGAAGTTTGATGCATTTTCATTGTTCACTATGAAGTAAAGTTAACAACTTGCTCTATTTGAATCAATTCAATTTATTCTTAGAAGTGGTTTTCATTGGAAAAGTTAAATAATTCGTCGATTTACTGATCACGGTTGTGCAAAACTTTTTATGTTTGGTGTAAGGAGTGTATACTTAAAGTTGTGCAAAGTTCATGGAGCATGGCGTGGAATATGCATAACACCTCTGAAGCATGCAAAATAAACCTAGTGAGTTTAGCGTAGATAAAGTTGTCGCTGTGTCTTACAATCAGGCTGTACCTGTCCCATATAGAATTTGAGCCATATACAATTTTACATGGGCCATATATGGCCTTCAAGTTAATCAAGTTATATTTGCCCAACTTCGTTAAAGCCAGATACAAATCCCATGTTTGGTCTTGATATAATCTCTCAGATATAAAATTCCATTTATGGCCCATGTATGGATTTTGAGTAATGTATGTGCATGGAGCAAAGAACTAGTTTATCTATATATTTCTATGGCATGTAGTCACATACTTTTTTTTATGGATGCCTTCTTTTATGAAGATAAAGCTACACTCCAAAAGTTGAACGTCCGTCACTGTGGAAATGCTCTTATTATGCTTTGCAATAAAAAAAATGGGGCCCCCACAGATGATGCAGCACTAACATGCCTGCTATCTTCAAGCAGTTTTGTCGCCTTCGATGACGTTTGACCTGAACACTTCCATTGCAGTCACATGCACAGCTAGCTGATTAGTGGATCAGTTGCGCAAGCCAGCAACTTTTGGATGGCCAATTCTGGCAGTAGCTACAGTACAGTGCAGAGAAAGTTCCTGCGACTGAAGTGAAATGGAGCTCGATATACTCGTTGTGGGTTCGTGTAACACCGATTTAATAAGGTAAATAACATATTAGTTGAAAAAGTTTCTTAAATTTAAGCCATTAGCATATTTAACAAGAGGAAAACTAAACAGGGTACAATCCGACAATCTGTGGCCAAAGTATGGTGAGTGGCCATTCAAAGTTACTACAGCTACAATAACTTTAAGGATACCGTAGGCAGCCTAACCAGCTGACATACATGTTAGTGAGCCTAACTCCTGTACAGTACTGAGCAGTTTCGCAAAATTCATATACTAGGCTTAGGCCTACCATCGCCTACAGTACTGTACCTTAGGGCACCAGGCAAAGAAGCATTACCGATTTACCGGAGCCCACCGGCATCAAATGTCGATGGGGTCGTGAGAACTGGGGCAGACAGCCATCTCTGGCTTATGTAGAGCCCCCTTCTATTCTGAAAAATAGGGTCGATGATGTCTTTAAATCCATTGACTGTTGTGGCAGTGACAGCCTCCCGTGGCAGATTGTTCCATTCAGTAATAACCCGCTGACTGAAAAAATACTTCCTAAAGTCTAGTCTACAGTAGTGCTTCTGGAACTTAAGCTGATGACCTCTTGTTTTACTAACATCCGACAATTTAAAAAAAGTAGCCTGATTAACATTTTCCAGACCCTTAACGATTTTAAAAACTTCAATCAAGTCGGCTCTTAGTCTACGCATTTCAAGAGAAATCAAACCAGTTCTTTCAAGCCTTTCCTCATAACTGAGAGTAGACAAGTCTGGAATCAATTTTGTAGCACGACGTTGTACCTTTTCAATGTTATCAATATCTTTCTGTAGATAAGGGCGCCATGCCTGACAACAGTATTCCATATGTGGTCTAACAAGAGATTTATACAATTTCAGTATATTACTACTACTTTTACAATCATACGTTCTATTAATAATACCAAGGACCTTGTTGGCAGAGCTCACAGCCTTAGCACACTGTCTACTAGGGCTCAATGACTTATCAATAATAACACCTAAATCGTTCTCATACTCAGTGGTTTCAACTTGAACACCACCAATAAAGTAACTAGCTTGGGCATTTGAATGACCGAGGTGAAGACACTTGCACTTCTGTGCATTAAATAGCATTTGCCAATCGCATGACCATTTATACAATGTATCCAAGTCCTGTTGCAACTCAGTCACTTTACCCATGGAAAGAACGTCAGAAAAGACCTTAGTATCATCTGCAAACTTCAGTACTGAATTATTCAAACTGGCGTCCAGATCATTAATATACAATATGAAAAGAATAGGACCTAACACAGATCCCTGCGGTAAGCCACTAGTCACTGGAAGCCAATCGGAAAAATAACCATTTAATACAACTCTTTGCCACCTATTATCCAGCCAGTTTTCAATCCAGTCAGCCACTACTGAACCAATACCATGAGCTTTAACCTTTAAAATAAGCCGCTTGTGAGGAACTTTGTCGAAGGCTTTACTGAAATCTAAATAGACAACATCTACAGGATGACCTTCATCAACCTTTCGAGTAACAACTTCTAGAAAGCAGAGAAGGTTGGTAAGACAAGACCTCTGTGACCTAAAACCATGCTGAGAATCAACTATCATGTCATTACCCTCCAGATGGCTAACAATACTTTCCTTCATAATTGATTCCATCACTTTACAGACCTGGGAAGTCAAACTGACCGGTCTGTAACTACTAGGTTGCTTCTTAGGACCTTTTTTATACAAAGGAGTCACATTTGCTAGCTTCCAATCCATAGGAATCTGACTACATTGCAAACTCTTGCTAAAAATAATGCTTAAAGGCATGGAAATGACTTTAGCAAGATTTTGTAACACAACCGGATAGATACCATCAGCACCAGGTGCTTTGTCGGGACGTAGATTCTGCAACTTTCGGAAAACCACCTCCTGAGAAACATTTAGATCATTTAGTGCATGAGTTACACCACTGACACCATTGACAACTGGAACATTATTGACATCTTCCGTAGTGAAAACCGACGAAAAATACTCATTTAACAATCTGGCACTGACATTATCATCCTGAACTGGATGGCCATTTTCATCGATCAAAGGACCCACTACATCCTTAGTCTTGACCTTACTACGAACATACCTGTAGAAGGCTTTGGGATCATTCGCCACATCCTGAGCCAACTTACTTTCAAAATTGCGCTTCGCTAACCTTACAATTCTAGTAGCAGAATCAAGCGCACTTTTGTACCTTACATGATCATGATAGCTATCAGTCTGCTTGTAAGTTATCCAAGCTCTCTTTTTCTTCTTTCTTGCTACTTCCACACTGAATGACCACCAAAGTGGCTTAAGATCCTTCCTTCTCTTTTTCCTTGGAGTATACTTTACTACAACCTCACTTAACTTACTCTTAAAAATATTCCACATACTTTCAACACTAACATCACTAAAACATTGAAACCAGTTGACCGAGATCAGTTCCTTTCTCATTCTCCTGTAATTAGCTCTTCTGTAGTCATAGTAAAATTCTTTCCATTTCTTCCTTTCAACATTGCAAACCAGGTTGAAGGTTAAAAAGTTATGGTCACTACTTGCAAATTGCTCATGGACATGCAAATTGTCCACCATGGACACATCGGAAGACAGAACAAGATCCAGAATATTGTCACCCCTGGTGGGCTCAAAAACATGCTGATGAAGGAAACAGTCTAAAGTAAGATCCAAGAATTTCTGGCCTTCGGTACTGGAGTGTAAAAGCTCCCAATTAATAGACCTGTGATTAAAGTCACCACATATGAGGACACTAACGTACCTACTACATGCTGTTCTAATAACGGAGTGGAGAGCCTCCTCATTAACATCTGAGGCAGAAGTACTATGATAGCAAACACCAATGGCAATACTAGACCCAGGAGTAAAAATTTCACACCAGACAGTTTCAGTGCTCGGAAAATAAGTTAAATCCTCAATCAAAGTGCTAGAAAAGAAATCTTTAATGTATAGAATGCAACCGCCTCCTCTGGAAACTGTTCTATCATTACGGAAAGTCTTGTAGCCCTTAATACTAAGTTCAGCATCTGCAATAGCATCACTGGCCCAAGACTCAGTAATCATAATAATGTCTGGATTATATTCATAAACATAACACTCAAGATCACTCATTTTATTGACAATACTTCTTGCATTTGCTAAGAAACATTTTAGTATTCCATAGCTTCTGAAGAGATGTGACATAGGCCTACTGCTATGAATACTTGCTGTAGGAGAGGACTGCTCGTCAATACTATAAGGCTTATCAGGGACAGAATTTACAACATTTACATTATTACTATCCTGAGATTTATCAGGAATACTATTTACAATATTTACATTGGTAGCATTGGCCTGTGCTAGGACACATCTAAAGTGTGCCCTCTGTGCAAAAAAGATGCACCAGTACTAGTGTGAGATCTTCTAACAATTTCACCACGGCGCAAAATTAAATCAGTCTCACCACTTCCCCTTCTACGTTTCAATTCGGTTCTAAGCTCATAGTCCTTTTTTCTTTCCTTTAACGTTAAATCAGGGTTGATGAACACTCCTTTCCAATCTTCCATATCTCTTAGTTTCTTGGCTACTCTTAGAACTTAATGTTTTTGGTTGATAGAGCCGAGTTTCACTACTATTTTACGGTCATATCCATCTCCATGAGGCTTGATTTTTGGTACCCTGGTAGCAGAAACTACATCAACTTCACTAGCTCCTAGCACATGGTGAATCAGCTGGTCGACAATTCTTTTGTCTGTAAGAGACCCTTGAGTTGAGTCACCAGAAGCTTCAGATCCAATATCAGTTTCTTTGATATTGGAAATAACCACATTACACTCACGAAATTCTTTTTCTTTAGCCTCTTGTATCTCCTCACGGGTAATCTCTCTAATTTTTTCTGAAAAACTACCTTTTACAAGAGCGATGTCATTTACTTTACTACTGACTTCGTTTAATTTAGCTTCCAGTAAGTCATTTCTTTCTTTCAGACCTTGGACTAACTTCATGACATCAATAGCTTTGTTGTTGCAGCTTTTGCAAAACCAGTGCACTTGATCACCCCCTGTATTCAGGAACATGTACACTTCATCAGAAATACCTTCGCATCGTGTATGAAACCAGGAGGCACAGTACTCACAGCATACAGCTTTTGCCTCATCTTTAACAAAATTGTCACATTTACCACACTTTTTAGATTGATGATGTAAAGCTGGATTTAAACTTGGTACATGCACCTGAGGAGAACCACTCCTAGTTTGCATCCTCTCAGATCTAGTACTAACTCCAGCCATGGCATAGAAAAATAACACAATTCACCTTGAGGAAAAAGAGACCTTATTACTATAGGCTAAGTAATATTAGCAATTTTTTAGATACTCCTGACAGAAGAACGAGTTGCAGCTTGTATCCTAAGGTACATGACTTAGTAATAGACAAACTAAGTCATTAAGTCTTAACAATCAGGCATATGATGCATGCAGGCCTTCATATGTACAAAGGTATACTATTACTAGGTCTCTCACAACCAGTACACACAGTGACAAATAGTAACTAACCTGTCATACTGACAAGGAATTTTTGTATTAGAAATACCATGTAACAAAAGGAGTTTCAAACATATCCTACCAAACCTTACAGAAAAAGTACTACAAAAAGCCAACTGTCAGCAAAGACAAGGATTACAGTAAAGGATGGCTTAGATATTTCCAGAAACTGCCACAGGAAAACTGCACTGCCACATACACCACCAAGCTGTGCCATTACACAAACTTGAGTTGATCAAAGCATTCTAAACTCCAGTGATGCATTTTGGATGCAAAGGGATTCCAAAGAAAGCCCTTCCTGCATCGTATTCACTTCAAACAACATAGAAACTACTATTTGCAGTGTTGTTTTTCATTTTCATGGGTACATTTTACTTACAGTTAAATTTTCAAGTTTCAGCTGTATTGCTACTGTAACTATCAAGTTTCAAATCGTATCAAAATGTTAATTAGAATGTTTTCGATTAAGTACTCTGTGAAAATCATTACATGTTTATACACAAAATGTGATTTTTTTGCGTTGAGCAACTGACAGTTAGTCTTTTGTAATTTTTATTTTGTAATACAGTTATGTTCCACGACTGCCTAAGTCTGGAGAAACTATTCATGGACACAAGTTCATCACCGGCTTCGGAGGCAAAGGAGCAAATCAGTGTGTGATGTCAGCAAGATTAGGGGCAGAGGTTGCAATGGTTGCTAAGGTAGTTAACTTCAAAGCAATGTATGAGTTGGGCTCATAAAGCATGATAGACTAGAAATTGTTTCAGCTGTATGTTGATGTATTCTTTTAACACAGACTACAGCAGTGGTTCTTAAGTGGTCTCTACCATAGAAATAAACTAGAATGATGTCACTGTACTACTCACTCACTGAACAAATAAAGCCGAACAATAACAGGCAGCGCTTTATAGGGTTGAAAGCAAAGAGCTGTACCTTTAACATTTGCTGCACATACAGTAGTGCACATACGGCCTGAGAATTTTGTTTGTAACTACATCTTTGGGGAAAACATGTAACAGTAAATGCAACTATTTGATTTTTTGAGATAACCTTATCATATGCAGTTAAAACTACATCTCAATGTTTAGCTGTTTGTGAGTTGTATTATTCAAACATTTCCATTGTAGTTGTGTTACATGGTTTCATTAGAGTGCCTTTGCCATCCAGAATTTGGGCTTCACTTATTGTTCTATGACATCATTCTCCTTTATCTATTTCTCTGGTCTCTACTTCTCTCTGGGGGTGTTGGAAAGTCTCAGGTGGGCGCTGCAAAATACATAGGGAAGGGGAATGAGGAATATGCACTAATTGTAGGATCCATGGTGATTATGACTCATCACTGGAGTGATTGAAGGCAGTGTTACACCTAGCCCATGGAGTAAAACTACAGTATGTAATAGTCCTCCTAGAAGGTCGCGCTTTGTCAGAAATCATGATACATCTTCTCTGTACACTACAGTATACACAGAGTCTGCCAACCTTCCTCTGGTTTTCATTTACACCTGCATCCTACATCCTGCATTTTGTGGGATGAATTAATACCCATAAGTATATCACATGGTACTGCAACACAGGTATGAATAGTCACATTTCCCTAAATACAACAGCTAGCAACTTCAGGAAATTTTCTACGTATAAAATGTGTACAGTAAGTGCAATGCAAGTAAATCAGCCATTGCGAATGGTATATTGTCACTGTGTGAAGTTCAAATCTCTAGCATTCCTTATCATTATTCAACAAGGTCACTGTACTGAAGTACCAGATTTTGACTTGCCCTAACTGAGTGTTGTAGAGGTTCTAGCAATAAGAAGTACAACAACAGTTGTGTGACTGCAGTCTAATGCTGAGAGTAGCCAACCTTCTACTTTTACCAGAGGTAGGAATGCGGTAGACTATCATTTTTTTTTTTTTTTTAAACATGGCCACAAAGATTACACATCATCATGGATAGCACACAGTCAGAATTATGGCAGGCCAACATCATTCAGACCTAAGTCAAGGCATAGAAGAGTACATGTTTCCTCTTATTCTGATGTCAACTCCAAAAATAAGGCAAAGTTTGAAATTTTGTGATGTTGTTGCCACAGAACCACCACGTTCTGTGACCGATAGGCCATATCGTTTCAGGGAATGTAGGTTACTCATAAACGTTTGTAATGCCATTGGGACTTGGAATGTTGGGTTCTAGCTACACCAGATGGTTAGACCTACAGTATAATCATACAGTATATGCTATAGGCCTACCGTACTATTGAATGCTGGGTATGTGTAACATATGTGCTATTTCCTTTTAGCTGTGCAATTTCTGACAAATACAGTAGTTGACATTTGACTCTGCCTCTTGGTGATGTTTGATGAATATTCACATAATGTTGATTTTTATTGTGACGTCATTTCAGTAGCCGTACACGAGATTCGATAGAAAGTTGGCAGGCTATTTTACACCTGTAGGTATATCAAGTGGAATTAAGTATTATAAATACTTCGAAAGTAGGATTTTCTTTTGGACTAGTAAAACTCACACAATAGCCAGTAGGCTATGTTACATCAAGCTCACTCATCACACTTACTGAGCTGCATTTGGGCTCTTTAGAGTAGCTTCACAGTGTGTCTGTGGTCTGCCTTATATGCAGGTTTCCATCGTTCTTGTGGAGAGGAAAAGTTTATTGAGTAAAAGATATTGTTTGTCCGTCTGTAGATGGTAGGATGCAAGGAGGATGGGGGATGGTGGTTAGAGTGTCCCTCATGCAATCACTAAATCCTGGTGGAACCACTTGGAAATTTTCTGGGGACTCAAAACCTTGTTCAGTAAAGCTGTTTACAGTGGTGTGGGGGGGGGGGGCTTGGGTCCCTATTGTCCTATTCAGGTCTTGTCCAATTCAGGTCTCGTCCACTTCAGGTTGCTTAATACAACTAATGGACTGGTGAGCTGAGCAGGTCCTCCAGCCCTCCTAGCCTTTTGGAAAGCGGCCAAAGACTGGGGGATACACTCTTGTCTGTCGAATGGGGACGTTAAATGGCAGTCTTGGGAGCAGGTTTGGGTTTGTATGAGACTGTTGGCTCACCCCTGTCTTGTTACCCTCCAAACACTGATCGAAAAGAGTAGGCAAATTCCGCCAGTGTTCATCCATGGTGAACATGGTATAGGATCTTTGATGAGTCTTTCAGACTTTCCAATTGCCAAATTCAAAACTAAACTAAGCAAACAGTGGAAAGCAAATTGGAGCAGTTAAAAATGTTCTAACCAGAAAGCCAAAAGGCTTTGTGATTCCTTTGCGACATGGTGATATTATAACAAATGAATTATCCACATGAAAAGTATGAGATCAACTACAGTTATTGTTCTTGAAACACCACATTAATAAGCATTTAACCCAAAATGACCTTTTTTTTTGGTGATCTTAAATAATATATGACTTCCACCAAAAGCAGTAGGGATCACCCACCTAGTATGGCCTACCTATATATCAAATATGACATCAGTCAACAGCACCCTTCAGGAGATAATGTGTTTGCAAGGTTTTCACAGTTTGACCTCAGGTGACCTCGAACCTTTGACCTCCACCAAAAACAAAAGGAGTCTTCTACTCAGTATATACAATCCACACATCAAGTATGACATCTGTCAAGGTTAAAATTCCTGGTAATATTGTGTTTACACATTTTTACAGTTTGACCCTGGGTGACCTCAAATGACCTTTATCCTCCACCAAAATCTATAGAGATCTTCTGCTCATTATTACCAACCCACACATCAAGAATTACATCACTTATGTTTACCCTTCTGGAGATATTGTGTTTACAAGGTTTCTCCAGTTTGACCTCTGGTGACCCCAAATGACCTTTGTCCTGTCCAAAAATAATAGGGATCATCTATTCATTATGACCAATCAACATACTAAGTATGACATCAGTCACAGTTACCCTTCTGGTGATATTGTATTTACAAGGTTTTTACAGTTTGACCTCTGGTGACCTCAAATGACCTCGACCAAAACCAATAGGGGTCATCTACTCAATATGATCAACCCACACACCAAGTACGACATCAGTCACAGTTACCCTTCTGGAAATATCGTGTTTACAAGGTTCTTACAGTTTGGCATCTGGTGACCTCAGATGACCTTTCACCTCAACCAAAAACAGTAGGGACCATCTACTCAATATGATCAACCCACGCACCAAGTATGACATCAGTCGCAGTTACTGTTCTTGAGATATCGTGTTTACAAGGTTTCTACACTTTGACATCTGGTGACCTCAAATGACCTTTGACCTCCACCAAAAACAATAGGGACCATCTTATCAATGTGACCAACTCACACACTAAGTATAACATCAGTCACATTTACTATTCTTGAGATATCGTGTTTACAAGGTTTTTGCATTTTGACCCCTGGTGACCTCAAATGACCTTTGACCTTGACCAAAAACAATAGGGATCATCTACTCAGTATGACCAACCTACATACTTAATATAAGATCCCTCTGAATTGCCCTTCTTGAGATATCGTGTTTACATGCAAAGTGATTCATACAGTACATACACGCACACACACACACAAGACATCACCATTGCATAGATTCCTTGAGCCTTCGGCAAGGAATCAAAAAGTTTGAAAGGTCACTGGAATGCAGTATTACAAAAAGTACTGACCAGTTTTCATCTTTTTGCAACAGGTAGGTGAAGACTCCTTTGGAAGGGACACAATTCAGAATTTTACAGAAAATAATGTAAAAACAGGTAAATTTCTTACATGAATATTGAATTCAAAAGATTACCATAAAAATTTGGTCCAGGCTATTCACACAATAAACTGCAATATAACCCCTGTTATTCTCACAAATCTAGTGCCTAACCCAGAAGGTAATCTTAACTGACTGCTGTGGCTGTCACAATAGACACAATATACAGGTAGTGTTTAATACTTCTGAACTTACAGTACTTCACTGTCTTTCATACTGCACAAAATCTCAATTACGAGCAATTTTAGTCACTCTACCATGCTAGATGTATCATGGTTGGAGTTTACTTTGACTATATGAGTGTCTTATCTAATTGCGTTTGTGAACAAATAATTTACGTCTATTTACATTGCCAACAGTTGGTATAGGGTGAAATATAAGATCACAAGATAACAGGGAAATATGAGATCACAAGATAATCCATAAAAGTTAATTCAAGATATATATATCATAATTCAAGATGGGTGTGACGTCAGTTGTGTTCCCGAATTAGTTTTTTTCAGTTTGACAGCAGCTGCAATATTTGATGGAAGTCCCAAGTTCCATGCTACTGTGCAGTAGGTGACTCTTTTGTTAGTATTTTAATTTGAAGCGGTTGCAGTAAGGAAACTTGTGTAAAACACATTTTTTTTTATTAATTAAAAATAAAAGTTTTGAAATCAGTTATTATTTGTTTACATTTGATTCCTTTGTGAGTTGCAGATATTTAATTAACATGAAGTGACTGAACTGAATATTTGTTTTGAAATCAGTTCCTTTTCTCTTCTCTGTTTATCAGATTTCGTCAGTGTAACTAGTGCTGCAGCAACTGGTGTGGCTCCTATAGCTGTCAATGCTGAAGGTATGCAATTGATAGTTAACCATGTAAGAGAAACAGAAATCAAATGGAACTGTTCCATTAAGTATAATTTTTATACTGTATGCACCTGTGATTAGTGTCCCATATTAATTAATATGAAATATATTACCACTGATGGAAGATCAAGTTGGATTGTTTGTTTGTTAGTTTGTTTTTTGTTTGATTTGTGCGGTCATCATTGTGATCTACTGAACCACTTATTCCATGCATGAGGCCAATAATCTTCCATTTAGACAAATCTTAAAGGAAGCTACATGGAAGTCAAAATATTTAAAAATGTGAAGGATCTCAGTTTATGTCAGGTTTGTGCCCAAACTTAGATGATGCAAAAATAAAGAATTCTCCTATGTGTTTTGTGACTAATTTTCACACTTTATAACCCCAACAAGTATGGTAGATGATTGTATTTGCAAGGAAATTATTCACAATGAAGAAATAAATGCTGAGACTTAAAATAGTATCTTGTGAAGAAAATTAAAAAAAAAACTAGCAAAACATTCGCTAAAATTCGCAGGAATTCGCAAAAGCATGGCCAGCAGTTTTGAATACATTCAAAATTTTCTGCAACGATTTTGCAAAAATGTAATGCCAAATGATAGCAAAGATTTATGTAAACGTTCTCACTTACATAGCACTTATGAAATGTCACACATTTTGTAGAATTTGCCCATGGCTATTTGTGCATCAGAAATGAAATAGTCTCAAAAGTAAACTTGCAAATTTGTCTTTCTAAGATACTGGCTTTAGTTACTACAAATTCAACAAACAGCCTTTGCATGCAACATCAAGTTAATGTAGAGATACATACAGTACATTTTAAATGTACCTATCCAACAACTTAATGAAGATGGTAGATATTGATAGCATTTTTCTATAAAAGTCAATTATGTCTATTGCTTGGATTTCTCTTTTTTGTTTTGTATGTTTTCCTGCAGGTCAGAATTCTATCATCGTTGTTGGAGGAGCAAATGAACTCCTTACGTCTGAAGATGTTGAGTCAGCCTTCGATCGAATCAAGTCTTTAAAAATTGTTGTTTGTCAACTGGAGGTTAAACCTGCTACAACACTTGCAGCATTGAAGAATGCTAAACAGCGTGGATGTAAGTTAACATGGTAATAAGTATAATAGAATCAGACTATGCGATAGGCAGATGTATGAGAACAATGAATGTTAAAGAATGACTGCCATGAACACACCATTAAAATGGAGGAGCTTTATTGTTAGTGCCCACCGTAGGTTGTTATCAAATTAAATGCTAATGAAATAATGTCATAACTACAACAATAAAATTGATTTCAATACTCTTTTGTGTCATTACTGCATACTCTTCTCACTTGTAAAAAGTTGAACATAAAGAGGGAATTGAACCCTGAGGTTTTACAGTGACCGTAGAGTAGAGAATAACCTTCTAACACCTGTGGAATCAGTTGGCAAATCCACAAACCATGGAATTTTTACAAAGTATTAATGAAGTTGTTAACACCACTGTGTTGGCTGCCATTTTACACCTTTCACATAAAAAGAGCACTTCAAAAAGGTAGGTAATTTACACCACATCAAAAGATCATTATGGTTTTGTTCATGATGGTTGTACTCTATAATGTGCAAATACAGTACAGCCATCTTGGTCTAACTGGCAGAATTAATTCAAAGAAAGCTTAGGAGGAACTCTGGAAAGTTTTCCTCGTAATCTGTATGAATAATCTATTTTTTTCCTTTTTTGGTTTCGATGATAATCGTAACCTTTGTAATCATGCATATGTGCATGTATGTATGTGTGTATGTATGTAAGGGTGTGTGTATGTGTGTGTATGTATGTGCGTGTGTAAGGGTGTGTGTGTGTGTATGTATGTCCGTGACGCCCTACCTTGTAAACACGATATCTCAAGAATGGAAGCTTGGGCAGATCTGATATTTTTTTTATGTAGGTGTACCATATTGAGAAGAAGAACCCTATTGTTTTTGGTGGAGGTCAAAGGTCATTTAGGGTTAACAGGGGTCAAATTGTGAAAACCTTGAAAACACGATATCTCAAGAAGGGAAGCTTGTAGAGATCTCATGTTTTGTATGTAGTTGTGCAATGTAAAGTATAGGAACCATATTGTTTTTTGTGAAGGTCAAGGGTCATTTGGGGTCAACAGGGGTCAAATTGTGAAAATGTGACAAATGTGACACATACTAATGCTATTATATCAGATTCAGAAAAAAATTTCTCTTAAATAGATCATCGAAACCACAATGCATTTCTGCATTCTGGTTTATAACAGGTTGCAGTTGCAATTCTAAGTTACTAAGTTTTCTAAATATTTGTCATGTTTCAGCAGCCTTCAGTCTTTAGTGAAAGGAAACTGCAGAAGGTTTGGAAAAAAAAGCCATCATGGGCAGGACCGGACTAAGCTTGTTGGGGGTCCAGGGCATGCAGTTGTGTGGGGGCACTATAGTTCAGCTTAGGGGCACTTGACACAATACCGGAACATCCAAGTTATAAATAATATTTTTCAAACGGACCATTCTTTTATTGAGGGCACTGCCAGCGTCTAGTGTTGGGTTGCACATATTGTCATGCATGATGGGACATATCAGGTGTGTTTCCAGAATTTAAGCAGAGGATCTGGCCCACTGACCTTTATTAAGTCAGTGGTCTAGCTTGAAGGTGAGGTCCTTTTGCAGGCATCGCGCAGATAGGCTATCTAAGCAGAGCACCACCCTTGGTTGGTGAGGAGCATCTGTGAAAGTTTTGGCTTTACAAACTCCCCAGATGGCTGGAAATGGCACTTTCAGGAGTGTTCTAAGCGACATGTACACCAGTGTTGAAATAGTGGTCTCATGTCTGCAACTTCTCAACTTTTATGTAATGAGGAAAACATCAATCTGTATAACATTAGCAATAAGTTGTACTGCTTTTGTGTAGAATATTTTAACCTATTATGCCACATTTGCTCTCGGCGGCTGTACGTTGACCATTAAAAGAATCCTTAGATGGCACAAGCAAAAAAAAGTTTAAGGGTGGCCTGCATATACTTTCTTAGCAGGACACTACTAGTGGTTGGCACAGTGTGTATAAGAAAATTTACGGCTTTACAAACTCCCAGGTGACAAGAAACTGCATGTACCCAACCTTGAAATAAGGGTCTCATGTCTGCCTGCAGCTCACAATTAATAGAAATGAGGGAAACATCTGCCTGTCTTTGAAAAAATGTTAATAATTTAGATGACTTTCACCTAGAATATTTCCACCTACTGTATTTCAGGGCCAATCTATGCCAATCGTAAGATTGTCACAAGCAAAACTCTGTGAAGGTCGTCTGCATGTACTCTCTATGTGAAGTGCCATCATCAGTTGGCGAGTAGCATACCAGAAAAATTTTAGCCCAAAAGATCTCCCAGATCACCAAAAATGGCATTTCTAGCCCAATTTGTTTGCTCTATTATGCTCCACCCCACCCCACTCTCTACAAATAAAGAAAGGTTTTTAAGTAATGTCATTTTGGGGATCAAAACATCAAGGGGAACTTGTGCCACCCCCCCCCCCAGTGGAGGCACCACTGCACATTTTTATTCATGTTAATTACATGCTTCTTCCAAGAATTTAGAAATAAAAGCTACAGATCACAATTACAATACTTTTGTTTTTAAGAATATTGGAAATGTGGAGGGTCCCAAAATATTGGGGTGGAGGCCTGGAGATGTCACCCTGTTGTTCTTCCCTTAATCCATCAGTGTTCATGGGGCAAAGCCAAGAGTTGTTCCATTGATTAATTGTTAATTTTTTTCAAGACCATTAACTTTCAGTCAACTCCAAATAATGTGTTACATTTTGCCTCATGATACTAGACACTATGTGGTATAGTTAAATTATTGTATTGCATAATACACACTATAAAAGTAATACCTTGTGATAGTGACTTTAAAATCAGTTAAAGGAGAGGCTTGGAAGAGTCCATACATACACTATTTTTTCTTTCTCTCAAATCATGAATGTAGAATGTGTCATGGGAGATGATAGTTTTTGGAGATATTGGTTTTGCCTCTGTGAACAATGTTACATTATGATTGTTAGGCTCCATAGTTGGTATATTATAGCAGTTTCACAACTCTATAATTGTTAAGAAAATTTCCAAATTTCTTCCTAAAGACATCCTTTACAGTGTTAAAATTTTTAAATGGTAAATGACACACACACGTGTCAAGTAATTAGATGTCTCTTCATTCACGTGTGTAATGTACAGTGTTCTATGGCTTTTCTGTGCATATGTGATTCACTTACGCTTACAAGACAGTGGGAAAGGCTTGACTGACATGGTTTTAAATGTTTGACAATATTGACAGAAATGTTATCAAGTGTTTGTCTCTAGCTTGTACACAAACTATTTGTACTGCAAATAGTGTTAGAGTCACATAGAACTCTTTAATTGTAGATGAAAGCATGACAGTACATTACCAGATTTAGACAGAGCAACAGGAACACACCACTTTCAATTTGATATACATAGTACTTGGCACATAATGATGCATCTGCTGTTAGTGGTTATTATCTATCCCCAAATGAATACAAACCTCACACTTGCTAGTATCTGCATGAGGACTAGTGCAGAAATTGTTAGAGCACTTTTGTACTATATTGTCTAGTCTCCCTGTCCCCCCCCCCCCCCCCCATTATTTTATCTTTAATTTCTCTAGTTTCTTATTTCTCCATTTATCCAGGTATTACCATTTTTAATCCTGCTCCAGCTGTAAGTGATCTTAGTCCTGAGTTCTATAAGCACACTGATATCTTTTGCCCCAATGAAACTGAGGTGAGTTTGTGTCATTTTTGAAACTTATAGTCATCATCATTTTTTGGAGGTTTAAATCAAATTTAATTGAGAAGGAAGAATATGATAGTTTATTTCAGAGTCATAGTGTTTCCTTGAAGGGAAAGTTGATGGCTGTGTTACACTGGAGAAATCTTACTATCAGAAAGACATATATATTTTGCATTTGGAATTAGTTTGTTGCATTTTGAACCAAACCCTTAGAGCAATAGTGAGACGTTTTTTATAACTCCAAGACAGTGAAATGATAAAATTTTTGTTTTCTGTTGAATCATGTTTTCCTGAGGTATTGTTCACATTTTATAATTCGCTTGTTATGACAATTCATTGTATATGCATGATTCCATCATTTCAACAGGCTGAAATCCTCACTAGATTACCTGTAACAAATGTAGATGAAGCCAAAAAGGCAGCTTTGGTCTTACTGGAGAAAGGATGTCAGAAAGTTATCATCACTCTTGGGAAAGATGGTGCTGTCCTAGCAACAGCAGAAAATAAAACTGCTGAACACATTCCTGTAGATCCTGTCACACCAGTAGACACCACAGTAAGATATTTTTCAAGTTACAGTAGGGAGTTGTTCTTAGATGGAGTGACAAGAAAATATAATTTTTGCACCTGGCTGTCCTTTGTGGTTTGCTTCCTTTGTTAATTGTCATCCCTGTTATTTTCATTCAGTCCAGTTGGGCGCATGGCAGTTTCCTCTGTCCATGTGTTGTGATTTATATCCAGGAGCAAAATTTTCTGGCAGGAGCTACCATTTTTCTCTGTAGGGTCAAAGTTTGCAGGTTGCAAAATGTTATCTAGACTAAAATGTGAAAGCTACTCAAATCTTTGGTAACTATTTGCACAGCAATCTACCCTCACTGAAAATTAATGTGCCACATGATGTTCCACACACAAATTTTGGAGATAAATCACTAGGTTCTGTCTTATTTCAATGGCTTCCTTATTAAGAATTGCTACTTTTTCCAGTCATAGAAAGAACTAATGTAACTTTTATGTAGTTTTTTTCATAAATAATACTATCATATGATAATAACACTGTCCTAAATCTGGAAAATTTGTTTGACCGTGATTCCTTGTTAGTACTATACCGCAGGGCTGGTGACACTTGAAGTTAGGCTTGCCTATTTGCGTACATGAGTGGGTGCATAAAGGAGGAGGGGGGGTATATAAGGGAGGAAGGAACTGCTTACTGATGTAGCTTCCTTTGGTGCAAAATTGTCTCTGTTTTAGTGGAACACTTTCCCATGATAATAGGACTTCAAGAGAAAGACCACACACAAATTTGCAAAATTTCAAATATATGTTCCCTCAGTTCATTTCTACAAGAAATATGTTTTTTTATTTAATTTTCAATGAACTGTTGGTGGAAAGAGAGAGCAAGTAAACTTTCACAGTTTGGACATGTAGGAAGAGCAGAACTTCTGTATAAGAATAACACTATATTTCAGCTTTCTACAGTTTGACATGTCTTTCTCAGGACAGGCAAAGTCTCATCAGGGGAGAAAAAAAATCTTTTAAATCCCTAACAGTGAAATAGATTAAAAGTCGATCTTGCCCCACAAAGAGCCATGTCAAAAACATTGAAAAGTTTCTGACTTAAAAATCTTGATAACTGATAACATCCAATTCTTCCAAAAATTTTTATTTTTGACCTTCCTACATAGCAATGTCCAAGATGTCTTTTGAGGTCTTTCGGAAGGGGTGAATGTATTCAATTTTCTTAGAAAGTTTTCACAGTTTCATTTTCGCAGGCGTTTTTTACCTCCATGTAGAGGCAAGTTTAAAACATGGAAATTTTTTGGAAGGGACGAATGTATTCAGTTATCAAAATTTTTAAGTCAGAAACTTTCTGGCAGTCTCTACGTCTTCCATGGTTTTTGTCCTGCCCCACACAATGCCACACTCAGTTGCCCGAAGGGGCTTTCACACAGCAAAGCAAATCGTCCTGTTCGTTTTTGGTTTGGATGAAATCATAACCTTTGTAGTCATGTGGCGGTGTGTGTGTGTGTTTGTGATGCCCACTTGTTAATGCAATATCTCAAGAAGGGAAGCATGGATAGATCTCAGATTTAGTACATAGGTGTACTACATTGAGTACAAAAACACTATTGTTTATGGTGAAGGTCAAAGGTCATTTGAGTCAGTCAATTTTTGAAAACCTTGTAAACACAGCTCAAGAAGGGAAGCTTGGACAGATGCCATATTAAGTATGTAGGTGTATCTGATAGAGTGTAAGAATCCTGTTTTTTTTTCAATGGAGGTCAAAGGTCACTTGAGGTTAACAAGGATCAAACACTGAGAACCTCGTAAACAATATATCTCAAGAAGGGAACCTTGAGCAAATCTCTTATTTGGTATGTAAGTGTACCACATTGATTACAAGACCTCTATTGATTTTGATGGCGGTAAAAGTTCATTTGGGGTCAACAGGGTCAAATTGTGAAAATATTGTAAACATGATATTTTAAGAAGAAAAACTTGTGCAGATCTTTCATTTATAATGTAGGTGTATTTCATTGAGTATACAAGAATTCCATTGTCTTTTGTGAAAGTCAAAGTTTATTTGAGGTCCACAGGGGTCACATGGAAATCCTGTAAACATCATATCTCAAGAAGGGAAGTTTTGACAGAAGTCATATTCAGTATGTAGTTGTATCCCATTTAGTGCAAGAACCATTTGGTCTTTGATGGAGGTTAAAGGTCAACAAGGGTCAAAGTGTAGAAGCCTTGTAGACATGATTTCCAAGAAAGGAAGCTTGTACAGATTTCATATTTCATATAAAGCATAGATAGCTTGTGACACATACTAATGCTATAATGCAATACTAATGCTTACAATCAGATCATCAAACCACAATGCATTTGTGACCTACAATGCTACCTTTATACCCTCTCTTTGCCTTTTGCAATGCCTGATGAAGGCCAGATGGCTGAAAGCTTGTTATATACTTTAAAGCAGACATATTAAGCAATGTCAATCTCATTTCTCCAAGTCTTTTGAGTATGTAATGATTGAGAAACGAATATGTTCTGGACAAATGGGAATTTTTCTCTCTTTTACATATCTCAATATAACTCAATCAGCAGACAGTACTGTGTCGTTACATATATAAATATATTGGGCTCTATGTATGTACTAGCTTTTGTACTCTAGTTGCAGTGAACACAATGAACAGGAAGTTCCCATTCGCTTGCCTGTGTTTACTACGGCACATGCAAGGAAATGATTTGGACAAAGCAAACAATGCTGTAGTCACTCCATCTTATAACAACTCGCTGTTCAAGTCATCAGATGTGTATCAGTTCATGTACATGCATTGCTTGCAATCAAAATGTTGATGTAAGTGCACTGACCCTACTGAAATTTGTGTAGATTGGTGGAAAATGCAATACACATTTGTTTACAAATTTTGCCTCTTTCCTTCCATTTTATACAATGACATGTAATGGTAAGTTTTTGTTTGTGATACATTTCATCATTTGATCATTATTGCATTCATTAATATTTATGTGTCTTTTTTATTTCTGTTCATTTTATTTCAGGGAGCTGGAGATTCCTTTGTTGGTTCTCTTGCTTTTTATTTGGCAAGGTTTTCTCAACTACCATTGAAAGAACTGGTTCAAAGGTCAAATAAAATTGCTGCTGTTAGTGTGCAGTCCAGTGGTACCCAGCTCAGTTACCCTTGGCAAAAAGATCTCCCAAAGCAACTCTTTAATTGATTTATCCAAAAGTGGGTCAAATTTTAAGATAGCAGAAAGAAACTGATCTATGAATGAATTCAAAGACAAATGATCTGAAGTGATCAACTATTGAAGAAGTGCTAGAATGGGTTGGTGCTATGAAGTAAATGGACTTATTTGATGCAATGAAAAGTGATGCTATGTAAGTAGTGGATTGGTTAAATACAGCAATGAATGGATATGCTGTAATAATATGGAGTACATCACTAGATGATCTTGTAGAATGAGTGAAGTGATACAAAGACTGAGGCTCTGAAAGCTGCACTGATGAGATGAATTGACATTTGATGCTATGGAGCATAAGTGGTCTGATAAAATGCAATGAATAGCGATGCTATGAGGAAATTGATTGAAAAGATGCAATGGAAGTTGATGCTGAAAATGTATCAAAATGATGTAATATAGGTTGAGCTTTCAAA
Source organism: Stichopus chloronotus (assembly GCA_021234535.1). NCBI lineage: Eukaryota > Metazoa > Echinodermata > Holothuroidea > Aspidochirotida > Stichopodidae > Stichopus > Stichopus chloronotus. The sequence goes on along the minus strand of CM037843.1, from coordinate 48,334,585 downwards.
TGTAACACTAACTGAAGGCTACAAGGCCATTTGAAGAAAAGTGAATTAAATATAAGCAGGTGTGATGTCGTGAAAGGAAGTACCACATTGATGAGATTCACTGAGGAGTATCATGAAGATATGAATTTATGCTCTGTTACAATGGACTATAAAAGAAGTGGCCTCATGACTGACAGTGCTATGACAGACTATATTAAGTAACACTGGATGATGCTATGAAATAGACTGAAGTTTTATGACATTGATATGATGAAACAAAGAACATTTGTTTGAGATTTAAAGTTTGATGAAATTATTACTGAAGTACATGCATGCATGAGATCAGTATTATTGTGTATGCCATAATCTGTATATCTTTTAGCAAAGCTTTGCCTTCATACAGTGTGTTTTGCACTACATTCCATCGTGGTTAATGAGTTGTTTTAATCATGAGGCAAGCAAATTAATCAACGTTTTTAAATATTCTTTTGTATCCATTCATACATGACTTTTAATTGGTGAAAAAGTTTGCAAGGTTGTGGACTTAGGTCATCTGTCTTGGAATGGCTTTTTTTCTTTCTCACTATAGCTGTTATTCCAATCTATATGCAATTTAGTGTTCCTCAAATAAATAATACAGTGGATGATATGTGTGTGTAAATATGTATTGGTTTGTTTGTCATGATTTCAGAAATCATGGTTTTATTTAAAAATCGTGGTGTTACTTTGTAGAGTATGCAGAAATGTTGGAACCAGTTTGCAACAGAATACATAGTCATTCTAAATATGCAGCCTATCCACTTTCTGCCATATGTCCTCTTGTGGAATTAGGTTTTTTTTCATCACAATACTACACAAGCCTTTTCTCCTCTGTACTTTGGTATCAGATCAGTGCCATTTGTAGTATATTGGAATCAGATGTTTATGGCAGTCCAATCATTATTTTTCTCAAACCCATGAAATTCTGTGTTCTTTTGTTTCTTTTGCTTAGTTTGATGATGCAATCTGTCTGCAGTCTTTTTTGTTGATAATGAAGCATCTCTCAGCTAGACAGTAAAAATGAAAATTATCGTAGGTGGTTGAACATTATCTAATCCAATGAAGCAACATTTTTTCAAGAATCCATGACATCATTAATACCCAAGGTTTTAATTGACAGTTCGGCGAGGCAGTATCATGCATGAAGTAAGTACGCCGACCGTTCTGCTGCGGATCCCATTCCGTAGTCACATACTCGTATACTGTGTATAAGAACAGGTGCATGTATGGCCAATCGAAACTTCGAATCAACAGTTTCACACCTTTATGATCACCTTGTTTACATTGTGTTGTTAATCTTTTTCGTCTATAGTTTTCAGTGTCATAAGATGATCACACTTTTGAAGTCCGGCTGTTCCCAGTCCCACCCCCGTCTCCTTAGTTTATGCCTAAAAGTTTTCTTCAACTTCGTGAACTTATGATCCCTCCCTAATTTCCTCTTCGTTTTTTTTTTTTTTTTGCTCTCCTTTACTTTCAACATCATCCATCGCATCCCCCAAATTCCTGTGCCCCCCATTGGCTTCACCACTGAGCTCCTTGTTTTTGTCAGAGATTATATCCTGAAAAGATTGTAAAACTCAGGAAATTAGGACCAGAAAGGAGTCTGACCATATACGTGGTGGTTCTCTGCAACCGCTTCATCGGTTTCTCTTTTAAGGGGGCACACCACCATTAGCTGTTCCATTGACTTACACACTAAATTACTTCTGTTTCCTACCCCTCACAGCCTTGTCAAAGTTCACAACCCCCATAAGCTACCCCTCACATGAAAGCCAATAAGTTGGCCTATCATGGCACAACAAATTTACCATAGCATGACCGTTTAGATTTTGAGATACAAGGGGAGGAAATTTAGAGGGTGTACACCTGGTCATATTAATCCGCAAAGTGACGGAAATCAACCCTTTTTCACACCAATTATTGAAAGGGCCTAAATCACCTCCGATCCATCTAAATTTGCTGTCACTCAGGCATTGACATCTCCCCTTTCATATCCATAAAAAATTTGCTACAACTGATCATCTTAACATGAAAAATTTACACCTAGAATGGACCTAAAATTGACGGTGTACTCCCGGTACTACTTTTCTCAGGAAGGCCATACCTCTAAGGTTAGGGCTTTTGAACCAACACCATCGCCAGGTTTTTCATACTTCGGGAGCACAGCGCTTTTCATACTTACCGAACGTCTGAAGACATGTGACGTCAGATATTTACATATTAAAAGGTAATTTTTAATGTAATTTTAAAATGCATATGTTTACTATCCTTTGTTTACGTATAACCTGATTGGTCAACGAAGCACATGAAATCACGGACACCGGAACCTGCCTAGCAGTGTAAAGTATAACCGCAGTATGAGCGAGTTGCTGTCAGCGTAGTATGAAAAACCTGGCGATAGTGTTGGTTTCACACTATCGCCAGGTTTTTCATACTACGCTGACAGCAACTCGCTCATACTGCGGTTATACTTTACACTGCTAGGCAGGTTCCGGTGTCCGTGATTTCATGTGCTTCGTTGACCAATCAGGTTATACGTAAACAAAGGATAGTAAACAAATGCACATTTTAAAATTACATTAAAAATTACCTTTTAATATGTAAATATCTGACGTCACATGTCTTCAGACGTTCGGTAAGTATGAAAAGCGCTGTGCACCCGAAGTATGAAAAACCTGGCGATGGTGTTGGTTCAAAAGCCCTAACCCCTTCATACATTGTTTTGCACACGTTACTCGACATGCGCATAAGATAATATTAGCAATAGCAATTACGGATGCCCTGAATAAACATGTATGCAGTCATAATGTGCAAGATCTGACAGGGATCATTTTTAGTTGAGTATTATATAGTGAGCTCCCAAAGTCTGCTTTTTTGTGGATTTAGACTGTCATTAGTGAGCTAGTATGGAATATGACAGCCAAAACTTCCCAGGAACTGGAAGGAATAAGCAATCCTGTGTGATGCTTCAGTTATTTTTATCACTTTTCATCTGCTATATTAAAGACGACCTGAGGCTGTTTTGGAAAATCATGATTTTCTCATATATTGGCTATTACGCAAGAAGACCTGTTTTTTTTTCTATCATGTTTGTAAATAAAAAGGAAAAATTGTACCCGAACCTAATTATTTTGCACTTTTAGCTTTGAAAGGTGATGAGCAGTTATTACAGTGATCTGTTTGCCATTTTCCCCAAATTCAGTAATAAAGTTGACTTTCGTTGTATAATGAATTATGAAATAAAGAATAATTCATGAAATATGAAAACAGAAATATGAAAATATGAATGTTGGTAAAAGTAAACTGGCATTAGTAAAATTGACTGAGAAACATCATTGTTGTATCTGAGGATATATTGTCAGTGAAATAAGGTTGTTTAGAGTCCTGAAGTTTATCGGCAACAGTTAAGTTCACCTGTATAGCACAGAGAGAGAGAGTTGGAGGGAGAGTGAAAAATCCATTTGATTTGACGACATGATAACTTTTATTATTGATGATTAGACTGACTCACGTAAATTATATTTAATATGATAAAGCACATTGAGTTCAGATATAAAGTTTACATGAAAGGAAAGGGAGAGACGAAACAGTCGGCCTCCATACATAAAATTGGTTAGCGGTTGAGCACTATGTAAAGCAACGAAGCGATGTCGAACCCGAGTGGTTGTTTCAGGGGAAAAAGCCCGGTTAAACATGAGCTTGTTGCATGCTCCCGCATGGGCACAGTTTCAACTCAATTATGTCAGTCACACTTTCAAACTTATGTGCCAGGATGTTGGTTTCTGAGAACATGAAAATTGAGTGTCGACGGTTAATCTACACACACACACGCACACCCTCACAGACACACAGACACAAAAACACTGTCTAACGCAACAAAGCAATGCAGAACTGGATTGATTCCATTTAAGGGGATATCGGGAAAACGCGAGCATGTTGCATACACCAGTGATGAGTGTACTCATGTGTGGCTCAACTGTTTAAGTAAAAATGACGTACTTTTTAAATAATAAATTTGACGTACCTTTAAACAGTGGGTTTTTTTTATTTTGTGAGGCTTTACACATGTGCAAAGACTGCAAGACCTTTCTTGTTCCTTCCCACTTGCGGTAAATTTAAAAAAAAAAAAAACAGTGTTGTAGAAATGACCTGAGGGAACGTAAAATACTTTTAAAAAATCTTGTTAAAATACATAAATTTTTGCAACTTTTTATGCAGTCTTGGTCCTTAAGTCCTTTTATCATGGGGAAATGTTTGCCCTATTCAGAGAATATTTCCTTCCGAAAGACGCTATTTCATTTGGAAGTCTCCTTTCCCCTTATATCCCCACTCCCTCCTTCGTTACACCGACATACACGCACGGAAACAGGCAAGCCTATAACATCAAATGTCATCGGATTTTTGGTATAGTGGTATCTAGCTGGAAACACATTCAAATAAGCTTTTCGGATCTTTCCTGTAATAGGTACCGCCAACGGTATCGAATTTTCAAAACCTTATTTTTCCTTTTAATTGGTGATTCGTACTTTACAACTTGCAATGTGGAATTATTTTTGGAACAATTTTGGGAAAGTGGAACTAAGAGTATAAACGATTCATTTCTGCAGTAAATTATTCTTGTCAGCTTTACATATTTTGTACTGTGTATTTGCATATTGTACTTTTGTATATATTGCATATGTTGTTTATTCGTTAAATGTAGAGCCAAATTAGTTACTAATTATTTTTAACTATTTTTCAAGTATTGGGTAATTGTATGATTGTATATTTGTGTATCTAATTACGTATTTCTTTCCTTTTTAATTAGGATCTTTACATTCACACTGTATGTTTGTTGAAGTAATGAAACTGCTGGGTGACCCTACATAAAAAAGAGATAGTGTTGTCAACGTGAGCGACATTCATATTACAGTGCCTACAACATTTTTGACAATGCGAACTTCGACACTGCAGAGAGAAAATGTAGCTATTGTTAGCAAATCTTGCTCTCTGACGACGAGTCACTGATATGGGCAGAGGCAACTGCCACGCACCCAACCAGATGTTACGTTGAATGGAAATTACAAAAGGATAGCAAAGGAAGTAAACCCCAAAGGACGGATTGATGCAAAGAGGTCATTTCGTTGTCACTGCATCTGTTACAACTCCCTGATGTAAAAACGTTTTGTCATTCCCGTAAAAGTTGAAATTACTTCGTTAAACCTTCGTTTGAATGTGATGTCCTGGTACCTATATAACTACAAGGGAACTGTGGCTTAACTATGTATAAGCTTAACGCAGAATTATTGCACTTTCTGCAAATTGGTTTTCACAAATGATTACATTCTAGTGTAAAGAGACCGGTACTGAGCATTAGGTTTGCAGGAAATACCATACATTGATACAACGTAGACCTGCAGGTAGACGAGAATATTTAAATCAGATGTAACGTAAATCCGCGAAACAAAACGCCCTCAATAATCCAATAGTCCTTTAAAGAATCGCACCTCTCTACTTCTTGTTGCATGAAGTGTTTACCAAAGAAGTATTATAAGGCACATAATTGACATCACATGAAGTGTAATAAAACTGTCATGAATATTAAACTAGCGATTGTTTAAGAAATAATGTTTCGGGCATGCATGTATACTACAATCGATTTTCTTCGTCAAAACTCTAGACGTATGGATGAAAGGTAATTCTTTCTTTAAGATTGTAAATAGTAACATTTTCATTTGTCTTAAATTTCATCCTTTCTTTTTCTTTTATGTAATCCTTAATTATGTATGTATGGCTGAGAACCAATAAAGGGTGAGAAAACCTTCCCCCCCCCAAAAAAAAACTGTCATGCCTATCATATACCTTCAGAAAGAAAAACCTCTCACTGATGCTTATAACACAGTTTGACCTTGACTTTAGATGTATCATATGTTTGCAATAATAAATAAACTTTCTCTCATAAAGATACTTAATGCTTTGATTTAAAATATGGTGGAAATAAATAGGGAATTCTTTGTTTCATTTGATAGACGGCACGTCTGCCAATTTATCATAAGATTATTATCTTTTGAAACTGCTGGTAGAAGCCATGCAGCAGACATCAGGAGGCTAAACAGTTAGCTCACAGCTGAGTAGGTATGGTCTATTAATCGTACTAGCTAAGCCCTCAACCTACGTCATAAGACCTTGTCATGAAGAGCAACCTGAATAATCATCCACCATGATGCAATAACAGAAACCAAGAGTTCTGAACCCATCGGTTTTATATGCTTCCCCAATTGAAGTTTGAGCTGTTAAACGTTTATTACTTACAGTCTCTGTTTCCTTTTTTTTCTTAGTTCTCTGAAACTGCCTGCTCTTCCTATTAATTGTCTTTGTAATGTCTCTTAATTGCTGAGTTTGACAAAGCAGAAAAGAATAGGCTAATGGACTGTTAGTAAAGAGAGAAACAAAAAGGGTAAAGCTAATCACTAAATTACTTTTCACTAAATTACTTCATAGCGATAATACTTGAAAATCATGAAAAACAAGTCATTACTTTGGTGTTTCTTAGACTACGTCTCCTATTGCTCATCTTGTGTCTTGTATGATCGTATGCAGTAGTATTATGTCGTACTGAATCACTGCCATACACGCTATGAATACCCAACGGAAGTTACATTAATGGATCAGATTAAGTTTTGATGATCGCACAGAGTGGATCCGGTGTTTACAACCTTAGCAATAACGAGTGGAATCGCCGGCCGTGCGAGGAGAATTTAATAAGATGCAATGAAGGGAAGTGTATTGAATGTGTGATTTACCTTAAGACTGCATGACTGTAGCATATAAAAATGAAACAACGTTCAGTACTCTCTGTGACAGTTTTGTCTGAAAAGAGGATATTACTCTATATTTTGGTTTGTTCCTTTGTGGAAGTAAAATCCTCTTCATCCACTGACAAAGCGCCACTCTATATTGGAGGTATGTTCTCATTATCTGGAGCATGGGACGGATCAGGTTGCCTGGTAGCAGCTGAACTAGCTTTGGAAATGATCAACAATAGATCAGATATTCTACCAGATTACGATCTCAAGATGGTATGGAACGACACAATGGTGAGTCATGTTTTCATGTTATCAATGTATCAATGAAATCTGGAGCAGAAGGTGTAAAAGATTTCCTCTCATCGTCAGTAGTAATTGGTTCATCTTCCTCTGTCATGAGGAGTTTGATCTATGTCTTTGAATCTTTTGTTACATAATGAATGGACTTAATACGTCTGACATTTATTAAGCAATTACCTTAAAAGTCTGCATACTATACGTTTCTCTTTAAATATAAGAACTTACCCCACCCCCACAAACACTCACGCATGTGAACAGTATTACTAGTATTCTTTACTGACTAAACAGAACAGTATGTCATTGTAGTTACCGTTTTGGGATTATGAACGAGAGACTGATGTTTGAGGTCATGGTTATCTTTCATGTTCTTCATGATAATAATTTAACATCTTTTATTTTGCAGTTGCGACAATAACATACATTAATATTTCATCCAGCTAGGATGATTTTCTCGGTTCAACCTTTCTCGGTAATTTGCAGCTTCTATGATGAAAGAATGAAATGTTCCCTGTATATATTTTGTAATCAACGATTTGATTTGAATAAAAATAAGTGCACTTGGTAAGCCTTCATAGATTTCCAATGCGACTGAAAATGTTGCTGTAATGAAGTATAGTCACCTTGTTTTTTTTTTTTTTTCAAACTTCACACTTTGATTGACTGACATAGAAATGTGCCGTTATTTTGGGTAACTTTCTACAACTAAACAACTAATTTACATTTTTTTTAATATAACAACATTGTATATCGTTGTCAAAGAATGTTATTAAGCTTGTAACTACGCTTGGAACTGCGCAATAGTTCAGCCTATGGTCTGTATGTAATACAGGTTATTTCAATTATGATGTAATTACACAGAAGAAAGCTGCAAAATGTAATAGATGAAAATCGATGTACTCTCTTATCCACTCGCTACCTTACAACATAGATTGTTACTTTTGTTACTTTAAAATGTTTTTTCTACAATTCCTTTGGCTGGGTAATGATGCATTGTTCATTACCACATGTAATGATAGGTTGCAAGTTGTTGACAGCTTGTATGTTTACAGTAATTAAAATAATTTTAATGTCAAATTGCAAGTTCAAAGAGAACATTCAAAGTCGTCTTGTATGTTTTTTTTTTCAGTAATATTGTTGCTTTCTTGTAAATAATATTGTTGTTCCTTGTAAATAATATTGTTGTCCTTTGTAAATAATATTGTTGTTCCTTGTAAATAATATTGTTGTTCCTTGTAAATAATATTGTTGTTCCTTGTAAATAATATTTTTTCCTTTGTAAATAATATTGTTGTTCCTTGTAAATAATATTGTTGTTCCTTGTAAATAATATTGTTGTTCCTTGTAAATAATATTGTTGCTTTCTTGTAAATAATAATTTTAACACAATTTCTCAAAAGGGATATAGTCTGGATTCGATAACATGGGATCTCAGGTTGGTCCACTAAGTAGTCAAATCGCTTTTAAAAAAATGTCAGTTGTTTGATATGATGCAAAATGAATGATTATTGAAACTGATACGAATGTGTATATGATTGGACTTTCCCGTGTTGCTTGTATTCGAAAGGTAAGCGGAGTCCACAGATAAGCCTACAAAGTGCAACTCCTACCAAAGTCTTCCATTCAGTGACCGGAATATTTGCTTAATACTGTCTTTTTCAATTTTTCCAATACTTACAACATATCTCCTCAGGTGTTATCACCTAGGTAACCAATTTATGCACTTTGTCATCAAAGTTAGATAAAATCTAGTTTTTTACTCGTTAAATATAGAATAGTTTGTATATTTTATGTGGTTGTTGCCTAGAATCACTATCAATTCTGTTGCGCATTTAGCGATGTCATGAACTAACATTTGCAATCTGTTATTAGCATTAGTTGCTGCAAAGGGTGCAGTAGATCAATTAACCCTTCAGTTTTTCCTTTTAGCCATAAAACAAAATGATGTCCAGCAAAGCCTTTGATGACAAACAAAAGTGCCTCACCAGTCATAAAGCAGAGTTTCGGTCGATACTTAAGGTCTTCTATTAGCAGTCCAGCGTTATTGCCTGGATATATTAATGTAAATTACCAGATTTACATCGATTCTCCGAAGATCAATAATGATAACCGACAAAATGAATTTCACCATTTAAAGGTTAAAGTGCAATTGCGGTAGATTTATAACGAGGTGACAAACAGTTGCATTAATTTATTCTCATACATCCATAATGATATGGCTCGCATATGTTCCGAATACTAGACAATAAATTAAATTCTCGGTCAGATTCTCCATATTGTGTTTACCTGGTCCTCCCTCGTACCAGGGAGTTGCGACTGAGAAGGAGATTCGACAGAACGTTTAATTACTGCTAAACCAAACTGAGGGAGAATGAGTTGGCTGAGAGATATTTCATTCCTTTATTACATCGATTCCAGTTCAATACCATTCTCCTAGCAACGTCATTCAAGTCAACTAAGCCTTAAACAATTAGCTTGTTCAGAACAATGCTTTGAAACGAAGATCTAAGTTGACAACATTTTCGGGGCAGATGGTTCGAAACTGGAAACACTATTTAATTGACTTAAATGTATACATTCAGGCTTTTCGTAAGAAAAGATAGCATGCAAATGGCGAGAAGGAGGAGAAGATTATTTATTTGTTAAAGAAAAGAATTTTATTTGATAAAGAAAAGAACTCTCCTGAAATAACCAATTATGGATTCTTTTTAATGTTTTAATGTACAACCTAAGGGAATATTGTTACACCCATCACAGATCGTCGAAAGGACGGGTTATTATATATTTCCCCGACGACTAGTAATGTTGGTGCAGTGAAGAACAGTTTCACATCTAATTGTTACTGCAGCAAACGACAAGTGTCACTTTGTGTTTACTCTCTAATCCCGTGTAAGCCCTACAGAAATGTCAAGAACGATACAAAAGACGGATTACTGTGTGACCTTGGCGACGTAGAACCCCCCCCCCCCCCCCCGTTCAAAGCAATGTATCTCCTTCTCAGAAGCAAGTCCCTGTTTTCGTCTCTCTTTTCTGTAATTTGTTAAATCTTTCGATTTTCATTGTCTCCGGTAAAATGACTTTGAATTATGTTTCCTAAAGGTGTGCAACTGTCATAGAATAACAAGATGGAGCCATTATTCACTTTTTATCAGCAATGACAAACCATTTTCTGAATGGTATATTGTGACAGAGCTTGAATAAGTGTGAATAACTAATCCGTGGTATGTTTTTTTTTTTTTTTACTGAATGTGTAAACCATAGACTGTAGCATATATATAATGCTGCGATCTACTACTTGGAGATAACAACTCCTTCGATAGAGAACTATGATAGCATAATCAGACTTAAAGGGTACTCTGTATTAAATAAATCAACATCCTGTAGGATTATTGAAAAAGAAATATGTATGAAAATAGAAACATTATATATGAAAAAAGAGTTTAGAATTGATCATGCATGCTCTGTATTGCTGAGGACGACTCGTAGCCTTTCAATATTATAGATAGCCTAGGCATATTTATTTGTCTGTATGCACAAAGAATTAAAAACTATTCCACTATTATTATGAGATACCAGCACTATTAGCTGCGGGCACGGGGGAGGGTCTCCCCCTTCAAAAAAAATTGAAAAGTTTTAAATAAAACATTATGCCTTTTTTCGCATCTAGAATCCTTGGAAAAGGAAAAAAAAACTTTCAAAGGCATTGTCCCCCCTTCCTTTAGAACCCGTCCCCATTCTTGCAAAACTTCAGCACTAATGTGCCCCCCCCCCAAAAAAAAAAAATAGTTTGCCTGGCTACGAACCTGATTAACTACAACCAATTTGTCTGTGGCTGGTTGCAACAACTGTGTTATGATCTCCTCAGGTTATGCTATAAATCTGATATATTTCAAACTTGGTAGATACGTAACTGCGTAGCTTACAATGTGGTGAGTTCAAGAAAGGTGTTGTGTTTGTCAGATGTACACGGTCAAAGTTCACGAGCTTCAGCATTATTTGTTTTCTAAAGTGACTAATTGATTCTGAAGTATGTCAAGAAATGTGCGAAGAATGGTATGAAACATTGATAAATCCTTGTAAATGGTAAAGATGCCACACTTCAAACTCAGTGAGTGCTTTGCATGTGTAAAGTTTCTTGGTAAAGTGACTTTTAATATAGAAAAAATATATCTCTTTGATCTCCATCGATAATTCAAATTTACCAATGAATTCACTGTCTGCAAACCGTAAATGTTTAGTAGGCGTATTACCTTTGAAGTTACTTCTTGCAGCTCAAATATCCAGTCTATAATTAAATACCCTCGATACATTAAAATGTTAAGTCGGCTGTTTGCCAGAATTCATGAAAATTCGGGAGATTTGACTCGTCACTTTTGTGTGTGAAATAAGTGTTTATATTTTTTTTTGTACAGGAGTATCTAAAAGGAAGCAAAGGTGAAAGTGCTTTGTCTTCCTCGATATAAATAATAAATGATGTGTGTGCACAGAGTTGAGTAAAACGTTTTTCATTGTCACAGGCGCCTGAGTAAACCATTTCATTAATTATGGTCTACCTTACACAATCGTAACATAATTCGATGACTTTTTTTTCAGATTATTGTGGGTAATCAAACAAATAGAAAGGAACTGTCAGGTCAAATGTAAGATGTTACAACATTAAAGGAGGATTAATGGTTACTAATGAAGCATCTGATACAGACTAAAAAGACATAAAAAGTACGTGGTCTTTCTTAAAATTACCTAGGGCTATCCATCTCTAACATATTTAGATACCGTATACAGTATAATATTATAGGCTGAAATAAAGTGTTGCTCTCTATACGTAAGTTATGTATTGTATCACACCACGTAGCGGGATTACCAGTGCAGAGTGGATAATAATTCAAACAATAATATTATTACAGTAAACCAACTTCAATATAAGCCCCAAAACATGCCGAGCATGCACTGCTGATGTTTCCTGTTGCAAGGAATATACCCCCATTTAGCCGTTTAACTTATTTCAAATTGACGCTTTCTCCTTGTCCCCGCGCATGGTTATGGCCCGTCGAAATGCTAAGACAATCTGGGACAAAACTGTTGGAACACTTTGTCATATACGTTGCAAATATAATACTGAATTTTAGGTGAGAGGATAACATGAAATCCCGCGCCCCTTTCCAATGTTGCGCTATAGGGGTGAATGTACACTTTGAACAGTAATCCTGTAGCCAACATTGAAAGGGGGAGCGAGGTGTTGGTATCGTACATGGGTAAACAGAGAGTTATTCAGTATAGTGATAGTACGCATCCCTGTGGAGTGCCGATGTTTAAAACAATGTCGATTGAATGATGAATATTCCCGACTCTCACTGTACTCAATTTCGATTTGTCAAATTCGAAATCTTATTGATGAACGTGTTTCAAATTTCGACAGAATAACTTATGTACAATAGTTTTCCTTTATTAATATTCCATGGACGAAGACTTTAAAGTGTTCTCCTTTTATCCACAGTGTCATAAAAGCAGAGCTCCCAGGGTCCTTTACAATCTCCTTACAGAAGATCCAACCAAGCTCATTCTTCTTGGGCCTGCCTGTTCTCCAGGTGCAGCACTAACTGCTCCTACCGCTAGTTATTGGAATTTGATTACGGTAATTACATGCCAGATGCTTGCAGTGACGGATCCAATATTTGGCAGAGGGCGGTGGGAAGGGTTGGGGGGGGGGGGTTGCAGCAGGATGATGACTGACTGCGGGCCTGGGGCAAAAAAGTCCAAATCGGATTTGAATTTGAATTGAATATATCTTCAGGAATTCTTTCTGATTGAGATGTTTTTGTTTTTTCATCTGAGTGAAATATTATTCGTAAACCTTTCCTGGAACAGTGATTGAGATTTTTCCCCTGACTCTGCCCTTGCAACTCAGAGCACACCTCTGCCCATGTCATAGTGATTTGTATACAAGGCAGAACATGGGGAGGGGTCAAAGAAGAGGGGGTGTCCCTCTCCCCTTTGGATTTTTTTACTAACGTAGGGTTGGCTAGATGCAAAATGGTGCTACAGTTTGCTGCTAGATTTGAAGTGAGTATATCTTCAGGAATTCTTACTTGTTGAGTAATGATTTTATTTTTCTTCTTTCTGTGTGAGATATTCATTCTTAAACCTTGTCTGGGTAATTGATTTTTTCCACCTGGCACAGTCCTTGCACTTCAGCGCACTATTCTGCCAGGTCATAGTGATTTGTACAAAAGGCAGATCTTTTGATAATTTTTGCTAAAGATAAAGATGCTAGATTTAAATTAAATACTTCCTCAGCATTTCCCTTTTTTCAGCGATGGTTATATTTTCATCTTCCTTGGTGATCCTCGCATTCTTAACTGCCACATCCTCCGCATGCCTCCTGCACCCTTGTCTGGGTCATAGTGATTCGAAGAAACCACTGATCTTGGGGGAGGTTTCTAAGGGAGGGGGTTTCCCTCTTCAATTTTTCTTTAAAAATGCTGCAATTGTTTGCTTCTTCATATGGATGACTGATAAAAAATGTTAAGAGTGACGGAGCCAGCAGTTTCAGTCAGAGGGGGCGAAAATGGCTTTTGGGAGTACTGTTCAATAGAAAGCAGGACTATAGTTACGGTTCCTACATAGAGAGGGTTGCCGTTTTAGACACAATTTGGCCTTCAACTGCACGAAATTGTATGTACATGCATGTAGGATACATGATCTGAACTTGAAGTGAAAAACAAACATGTAAAACGGGCTTTTTATTGTTTATCATGTATCAGAAAGGATTAATAATGTCGTACAGTTTGATGCAAAAATGGCAAAATAGTTGTCACAACCCTCCCTACCAGGACCCTAATCGCTTTCTAAGTGGGGTACCTCTATTGGTTGGCGCGGAGCGCAAAAGCAAATTTAAGTTTTTAGAAATCCTCAGATGTTCGGAAATAGCATTTTTTGTATGTTATAAGGTGCATATGCTCGGTCTTGAAACACCAATCTAATGTTTGCAATTTCTCAAATTAACGACAGCGAAAGTAAATCTATGACAATGCTGACACAGATTTTATGGGTTAAGATGATGCAAGAATCATAAATTATATATTCTCTTTCATATAATCGTTGAGCACTTTGCAAACATTTGATTGATGATGAGTATATCTATAGACCCACACTTTTTTTTTCATTGGTTAATGTGGTCACATTGATTGTTTGCCGAAGGGGAGTCAAGAGGCTCAAAGTGGGCAATCAACTAAGTTAGATTTTTTTCTCACTGAGCCTGGGGCATGGGACGTTAGCAAGTGTGATATGGAAATACAGTATGCCCCCTGTTGCATTGAGGCAGACAGAATTTTTGTTGGGGTGAACTAAAAATTGTTTGAAAACTGTCTAAAAAAAAATGATTATTTTTTTGTGAAAAAGATAAAAACAGACAGTCTTGGGCGTAGCGTACAGAGAAAATGTTTGGATAAAATGCCTCTCAGATTGCAGGAAATGGCACTTACCAATCTGTCTGACGTTGTCAATTTCATCTAGTATTTTCTTTAGTTTTTTGGAACACAGTTTCGGAAATTAACATTTCCACTACGATTGGTGTAGAGGGGATGATAAGAGAATTCCATAGGTTTATAATTCATTGACGGATACCAATATGTATTCATCATTTATGCTGCATACCAATTGGGGACCTTCTAGTGTTTTAGTGTAGGTTTCTCGTAAAACTTCGATTGGTGTAGAGGGGATGATAAGAGAATTCCATAGGTTCATAATTCATTGACGGATACCAACATGTATTCATCATTTATGCTGCATGCCAATCGGGGACCTTCTAGTGTTTTAGTGTAGGTTTCTCGTAGAACTTCACGTAGTCACCCCTACATCACTGCCTTGCAACGTCCCTCATCTTTAGTACACAATTTGTTGGTCAGTCTTTGGCTGCATTGTACCTGTGGCGTACAATGCAGGTTCCTCTTTCACGTTAATCTTGACTATTTATCAGTATCAAACTAATTTATCCTCAGCCTATGTCTTTTTTTGAGTTAAATATACTGGTAGTAGTTTTTTCTT
Source organism: Stichopus chloronotus (assembly GCA_021234535.1). NCBI lineage: Eukaryota > Metazoa > Echinodermata > Holothuroidea > Aspidochirotida > Stichopodidae > Stichopus > Stichopus chloronotus. The sequence goes on along the minus strand of CM037843.1, from coordinate 48,319,442 downwards.
GTACAACATTTGCTCTATATATTTTTCTTACACTCGAATTTCACAAGGGGCGGGGGCAGGGAAGAGATTTTCCAGGGGGCTCCCTCCCGCTGCGGAGACGCTGGCTACGCCACCGTCTTGTTTCGATCCAGAGAATCACTCCTTTCATGCCTAACTCAAGTTGTCATTATCACGTGCCAGTGTATTTTGAGACGCAGTGTTTTCATTGTAAAAACGTTAATATCCTTGACGTCATCTAACAGGTTCTTAATTCAGCAACAGCAGTCTCACTGTCTGACAGGAATGTGTATAGAAGCATTTACAGAACAGCTCCGACCAACCGGGATACTTACAATGACCCTGTTATATATCTCATGAAGAAATATGGCTGGCGGAGAATTGCCTACATCCAGGATAGCGGGGACACTTTTCACTTGGTATAAGAACAGCAGAATACCTAACAATTAATATGCGTGTAAATGAATACTGAAAATTCGATAGCCCCGAAGTTTAAAATCATACACCACATGTGTGCTCATCTTGTGATACTGAAAACATATCATCTTTCGATGTCCTTATAAAGTAACTGTATTGCAATTTGAAATAATGATACAAGAATAAGGAATACTTAAGGAACAATAACGTTTATATCATTGTGTTCTTTTTTTCTTATCTTATCATTTTACAACATATATGTTCACAAAATATATATTCACAATATTTGTATTCACATATATTATTACGGCAGATGTATTATTACAAATCCAAGCGCACTGATGCACCAATTGAAGCATACAAATATCTCTCTTTACATCCATGCTGCATTTATATCTTTATATTTTGCAGCGTCAAAGAGACTTCATGACAAGGGTAGCTGCTTTGAACGGTACTGTTGTGGCAGAGTATATAACAGACAAAGCTACCAACCAAATTGAGCGTCTCCGAGTAAGTCTTAAATCAGGTCATACCGGCTCTAAGGTTATATTTGATTGTTCAGCCTTCTACTGATAATAACAGAGAATTAAGTACTAATCTAATATTTATGAAACGATAAAGAGACGCCTTTTCATAAAATACGCCTCTGTTTTATGACAAGACTCAGATCTCACCTAAAAAGAGAAGACTAAACAAAAGGATACACTGAAGACATTTACGAGAGACTATTTTCACTGTCTACACAAAACAAATAAAGGCTTAAGAGCCTCGTTAATGATCGTGTGTTTAGTCACTGTTCTATATTGAGGGTAAGTTATTTGTAGTTCGGATTCTGTAGTGACTACTAAAATTGAAAGCAACAGCATGCGCAGACAAGATCGCAATATAATGAAATAAAGATCTAACATGCTTCGTATCAAACAAATTAGTACGTATTTTTCTTGTTCGTACTTCCACACTTTAGCATTTGCATTGCATTTCCCGTGTTGCTGACAGGGGTGTAACTCAATAGAATTTATGGGACGGTGAGGAGGGGGGGAGGGGTGGATTTATTTTTGCCCTGCGAAATCCATCAGTGTCCTGCGACTCCATGTTGCAAAAGAAAGGTAAATAGTAAATGCTGATTCTTTCACTTACTCATGTGAATTACAGAGGCTGATCTAGGCTTTTAAAAGGTGGGGGGGGGGGTTATCCAACCTATAAGAGGTGTACATTTAATACTAATACTATCTAGGCGAAGCGCCATATTAGTCGGCCAGAAGCATACAAGAAAAAATTGGTTTTACAAGCCCCTCCCCCCCCCCCATATGGCCGGAGAAGTCACTCTCCGAGCGTTTTAAGCTGCATATAACCATCTCTGAAAAAGAGATAACATATCTGCCATTATTCAATTAATGAAAGAAATCCATTTATGAAAAATGGTAATACATATTAGATTTTGTTTAGGATGTTGTCAGGTTCCCAAGGAATTATGCATCCTTTTTTATTTGTTCGTAAGTCCCCACTTTTTATTGGGCCTTATCACCAAGGCCCAGTCCCCATTTTTCTTCTGCAACTGTTTTTTACTATAGGGACATTCGTGGGGGCCAGGTCCAAGTGACGTTGTCACTTACATACTAGCTAGGAATGGTAGGAAGATTATTAAACAAAGTGGCACCATATTTTTGAATATAAATACCCCTAGATCTCTGGAAATCATCTTCTCAGGCTCCACATTATTTCAAAGGTGAAAGCCTAACACAATCCGATAGGATGTGATTAGTAAGTGACCAAATGTTATGAGATTCCAAATATGCCGGAATCTTAGTCATCAGTGCATTTCATAAACCAACTGTGATTAACCTAGTGTGTAGTTTATCGTGTCCAAAAATTTTCATCGACTCACCTAAAAGACAACTTAGGCAACGGAAGATGTGTTTCGCTTCCCAACATAGCCTGCTCCTACATTACAGGTAATAATATCTGTAGCAACGTCCTGATAGAAGCTCTGTGATACATGAGTTCCTATGAAGGAACCCTACTACGTGATTACGAAGTGCGCCACCTTTTGAAAGCACAAAGATTTAATGGAGGGAGGGTCTAACATTTTTTACATAAAAATTATGCTCATCTCTCTCATTGTTATATTTTAGCTTGAAATGTATTATCAAACTCTCAAAAAAGATTCAGACTTTCGATCAAATCAATTTTTAATATAGATTTTCTTTAGTTTTTATCTGACAGTCTTGCCCTTATATCGATATTTTTGTCCTCTGAGACTGACATTTTTGTGGAAGTAGGTGGGATCAACCTCCCAACCCCCTTGAGTTACGCACCTTGTTGCTGATAATAGATCCAATAGAGAAAATGCTATGAAATATGCTTTAAAAACGATTAAATTAAGTTCATATACAAAAGAAACTTAGGCTACATTTCTAATTTACTTAACCTTCATAAAAGACGACAATTAATTACAAACTACGACCTAAAAGGTACACTTCCTTCGTGATTACAATTATTTTGCTCGACAGTTACACCCCTTACAAATACCCGAACATGTATTTGACTGTGAATGTTTTGTTCAATTTTGTGTAGATTATTAACTTGGGGCCTTTCGTTTATCATTTGGACAATATGTACTCGATACATGGTGTTGCCATGGTGTTGCCATGGGGTTGCGACCCTTATCAGATGTGACAAATTCAGCTGAAAATCAATCGTGATCCTCGAATCTCCGAGGGGATACAGAAACGTCTTCTTTTTTAACAAGAATTTTTAACAAAAACTAGGAAAAAAATGCCGACGGCAATTGAAACTTAAAATCATAATAAAATGAAATGAACAATTACAAGCGGCTTCACTGCCACTATTCCACCACATATTGTTTCTGGTGTGGTTGTATATACAGTCTCTCAAGAGGGCAATAACTTAGTTTGATAGATGTATCCTGGTGATTATCATAAGCTGATTATAAGGTGATTTCTAGAAGCTATTCATACGGAGTGCCAAGTGTATCATAAATACAGAAAAAAGTAGAGTATCAGAAATAATTTCAGCCCATCAGAAAAAAATCCAGTGTACCAGAAAAAAAAAATCAGTGTATCAGGAAAAAAAAACCAGCCTATCAAAAGTAAATTTAGCATTGTTAGAAAAGAAATCAGCTTGTTTAAAAACAAACCTACACGCCCAATCACCTATGTTTGATGTGCTGATTCATCGCGTAATTTTAGATACACAACTCCCAGACAGTGGTGTGCAGGGGTGTAACAAAAATCAAACTCAAAATCAGGATATCAGAAAAGATCGCGATACACTGTAAGTCTATGTCGATGTATCGCGGTATCGTAGTTCTCCAACGTGTTCAGCAATGCATGAGCATTAGCCAGGCCCGGCCTGTGTCAGAAGACACTATACAGTACAGGTACTGTAGGCCTAACTGCCGTATGTACAGTACAGAACTGAGTTTGAACTGATTTCTGTTATAATCCACAATCAAAATACGGCCGTGCGTTGGACTTCACTCGGGAAAGTGATGGATCACTTAGTGGTAGGGGAAGTTTTTTCGGCAATTCTAAATCTTGCTAGTGAGATAAACCGCATGTTGAGACGAGTGGAAGACACAGTGCAGTTGCTCAATCAGATCTTGAACTGTCTTCAGCTTCACGATACCGTCCGTGCTGGTGTCAACCAAGTTCTTCTTTATGTCATAAATTGCGAAAGAATTACATTAGTACTAAATTACATCCTCATCCTTACAACCTCATCGTTAGAGGCGTATAGGCTGGCCCTGGAAGGCTGAAGTAAAAAAAATGACAGGTGTGGCAACCGGATTTAGCCTGGTATTACTACCTCAAACACCACTTCAATGACGGTTAAAGACAACAAAAATTACCGCATCTGTCCAGATTCATCAAGGACTTGCTCTCAATTGTCGGTGGTAGGCAGCCTTAGGTCTACAGCAAAGGTGACTGTTGAGTGTTGTTTCCTGTGACGCATGTGCCGAGTGTTTGGTGCAGTTGAGATGGAGCTCGCGCCAAATAAAATGGCATACAAAAAACTGCGTATACTTTATACAGATACAGATATCACGATGTCAGTATCACTGTAGACCAATTTCTGATACCCTGATTATGCTTTTGACTTGCTGATTTTTATTTGGTACACTTGGCACATCACAGTCTCGCCGTAGCGTATCAAAAACTACACGATGAAATCAGCATATCAGACTTGTATGATTGGACTTCATGATTTGGTTTCTAACAAGCTGATTTCTTTTCTAAAATGCTAAATTTATTTCTGATATACTTGATATATTTCTGATACACTGGATTTGTCTCTGATATACTGGATTTTTTTCAGATACAGTAATTTCTTTTTCTGTATTTATGATACACTTGGCACTCCGTATATTCACCTACGATACAGAATAGGTACTGTTATTACAAGAATGAAACAAGTAAGCTGTTTTTACACCGAAAGTTTAACAGAGGGACAAAAAGTTGATATTTTGTCAAAGTAAAACACAGTGCACATGCTCTAGTTAAGATTAGTTTAGTGAGAAAAGGGTCAGAAAGGACAATGTCCTCATAACATGAATCTGACATCCTCATACCCCAAATCAAAAACAATCAGAATCTCAAACACTGCCGGAAACATTTGTTAAGTGAATTTATAAAGGCATTCATACTCATAGATATCAGAACAGACTTTGGAAGGCTATTCTGTTTATTCACAACTCTCTGGGACATACTTTCTAACTGTCCAGCCTACGGCGCATCTTTTGGAGTTAAAATCTGTAATCGCGAGAACTGCTTAAATAAGACCACCCAAAAAAATCATTGAAAGCCAAATTATCAATACTTTAAACCATTCTAAACACTCGAAGCAGATTACAAGCAAGACGCCTAAGCTTAAGGGATGTAACAAAATATAATTTTAATCTGTGGTCATAACCTCCATCGCTTATAGAACCAATCAGGCTAGTGTCTTTTTTCTGATTTTTTTTCCAAAATAGGTTTGTCTTTTGAAATAAGGTTTCAAGCCTGCACAGCATACTCTAGATGGGCCTAACCAACTGTTTGTAGAGCCTCACAGCAATATTCTTACGAAGAAACGTGAAATTCCGTCTACCTAGAAGACTGTAGTTAATGTTAGGAAACCCATGACCAATATGCATTACTTTATATTTGTAAACATTGAACAGCATTTGCCAATCTTAAGACCACTTGTTTATTTTATCAAGATCACGTTAAACCTAGCATTACACTCATTAAAACATCAGAGTATATTTTTGGTATCATCAGCAAATTTCTTGACCGAAGAACCAACAGTGTCATTTAAATCGTTAAAATATGACAGAAATAACAAAGTACCAAGAACAGAAGCCTGAGGCTTTTAAGGTGGTGCTCGTAAAAGTATGTCTACACCCTCAGCTTTCGTAGGTGGGACGACCTTGTTTGATCATGGAGGTAAGAAGAGAAGGAGAAAAATCCCTTTGAACTATCAGACTTGCCGCCAACATCAGTTAATGCAAAATTAAGACATTTAATCCGACTTTAGGACTACAGTAATTACTCTTGTTACCGCATAAGGTATGAAGTAACACAATCGTGGGCATGAGTGTATCGGCTGTGAATATAGATCAAGCTGTTTGATACTCACTCACATGAGCATGTACAAATGGTCAGCAGTTTAGCAGCTGGATCGACCGAACGTTTAACTTTGATAAACAAAAACGGACGAATCCGGTCGCAGTTCAGGCTACGACAATTTCAAAGTATAGGGTCCTTAGTATCGGCAGGTTATGAAACTCAGTCCGAAGGAAATAACGAAAATACGAACAAATAAGACAAATTTGGGGGTATTTCATCATAGAATTTATATTAAAGAGTAAAACAGAAAATAAATGTAACTTACAAACGGTTCGAACTTCGGGATTGTTTCAAATTGCATATTTCTTAACTGCTAACAACTGCACATCGCCCATCGCCCTCTTTTGTTCAATCAAGATTCAAATGTGTATGCAACTTCTACTTTGCTACATGACGTATCAGTCAATAGACGTTACAAACCAGCCGTTTTCTTTCACGATTTCTGTTATACATAATCCTTTTCATAAGGTGAAAACAGTGAATGTGCACCCTAGGCTCTACTCATCAATTATGAATTGAAACTTGTACATTGGAAAAAAAAAATTACTAGAATTAGCATAAATCAAACATTCTCCTTCTCCCCTTACTTCGATGTTGTTACAGCCTCTCTGTTTTGCAACCTCTCCTATAAAAGAGGGATTACTATCTTTAAAGAACCACCTCTGACTGTATTACCAAGTTGTGCGGCCTCTTTTAAGAGGGATGAAGTATTCGAATCTCTGGTATGGGTTTAGCATGCCTTACAAATGAACAAAAATCATTTAAAAGCTTAGCTTAATTTAATTTGTCATTTGTTGATAAATAATTTTATGTCATTTCATGGATAAGTCAAGGAAGGCATTTTTCAAGCATAGACTGTTGTTTTCTTTTCTTTTCACGTAGAATGAAGAAGTTCGGATAGTTTTAGTAACTCCGTTTGAGGAAGGAGCAAGGCTCATGTTTTGTGAGGTATGCTGCTTCGCTTTTTACTGGTTTAATTTACTATTTTACCATTGCTAGTCTTTACGTATCGTTCTTCTTTTTTTAGATTGTGGTGAATTAAACTCCTCAATTATTCTATGTGACGATGGTCTATCAAAATGTTGTGTATTATAATGAAGATTTTGAGGTCACTCGAGACCAACACTGAGCTACAAATCAGATGTCGTAACATTGAATTGTGTTAATTGTACTAAACGTTCAAGACAAATGATAATATTTGCAAGTGAGCTTAAGGAATATCTTATAATTATGTTTAAAACTTGGTTGTATATTTTTTTATCGTCGATTCACGAAATGAGAAAAATTTCGATGATTGTCTTGGCGTCTGAATGACGTCACATGAGATCGCTTTTACATCATTCTGTTTTGTGAATTGTGAACCCTCGATCATGGAACAGGTGGTGTTGAGCCACCTGTCACGTGGCAGGTAATGTTATTCCACCAAACACTCTGCTAATGGTGTTTGTACACTAAGTCAAGTGATTTAAGATTCAGAATAATCAACATGATTGTATGTTTCTTTCCTGGTGTAATAATCAAAGGATCATTTATTTCTGAAAATTTCACAGGAATTTTTCATAACGCAGCATCATTTATTACTTCATTTTTTTTTTATGAATGAATTTAAATTCCGTTCTGATTTACCGATCTGCTTCAAAGGAAATACTGACTCCTTTCTCTATATACAGGCATTACAAGCAAGGTTTCTACGGCCCTGATATATTTTGGATAATTCCCTCGTGGTATACGGTGAACTGGTGGTTGGTAGAAGATAACGTGTCTAGATGCACTACTGGAGGAAATATCAGAGATTGTTGAAACTTCTCTAGCGATAGCCATCGATGTGGCGGCAATTAGCAAACTTAATATTACAACTATTGCGGGAATCGTGAGTATTTAAGTCATAAATAATACACAACCTAGATTTTCTCTTACACGATATCTAATCTGGTTGATACGAAATTATTGCCAGTAATCTCCTTCATGCGACCCCATGTGCATGTTTTTATTTCATAGAGTAATTTATGTCCGAAGCCTGGAACCCGTGTATGCTCTCTTTTCTTTTGTCCATCTTCGACAGACTCCCGCAGAGTTTTTGAAAGAAGTTGAAGAGCGATTAAAGTGGCCGAAATATCAAAGTTACACTCTTAATAACTATTTAGCCTATACGTTTGATGCAGTCTGGTCAATCGGATTAATGTTGAACAGGACAGCAAATAAACTAACAGAAAGAAAATCAACTAAACGGCTTGAGGACTTTACCTACAGTGATAATGCAATATACCAACTATTTTTTGACATAATGGCTGACACGAACTTTCAAGGAACTTCGGTAAAGTTCTCTGATTATAAATGATTATCTTAACTTAAATTTAATGAACTAAAATTAATAAAATTCTGCTTGTATGTCATCGCTCTTTGTTATGCTATTGGACGTCGCTTATCATTGAATACATGTTGAAGCTAATTCCGAAATTCTAGGGTAGTTATTAATCAATATATCCCACATTTCTATTTTTCAAAATCGATTTAAGGCGTTCCTTTAATGACTTGGTTGGTGGTAGCTTGTACTTTTATTGTTTTTTAACATAACGGTATTTTCCCTATTTTGTCTAATACATTATATCTCCTCTGAAGGGTCGTATGAAATTCTTGAACGGAGAGAGAGAGGGCAGTTCAGATATTTCTCAGTTACGTGGTAGGTTTTCCATCCTATTGTTCAATATACTCCCAAGACCTAATCAGAAGGGAGGACCACAAAAAGTTCTTCAACATTGCACTTATTTCTATACCTACATGTTCATATATATTCATGTAAATATGTATATTCTTGGCATAAAATGACACTGAAGGTTTAGTAGCCCATTAGTTTTTTGCTTTGTGAGATTACCCAAGTGACGATATCTTTGAATAAGATTTCGTCAGGTTTTCGTGGGGACCGAGTATTTTATTTCCAGTCTAAAGTAAATTACTACATCTAGATTGCACTAAACATTTCCAGGATTTACCCAACACACCCTACCGTCTGCACGTAATTTACCATCATTCAAGTTGAAAAGGTCAATTAAAGGTGATGTGACATGAAAATGACATTTTGGAGTATTGGGTGCATTAAGTATTGTCAATATTAAAAATAGCCACAATTTCCATCACAATCCGTCAGAAATTATCCAATTTGCAGGAAAATTAGTATCTCACATCTGTATCATGAGTAAACATTGCCTAAGTATGCAAAGTTGTGACGTCAAGAGATGGATTCCCATGATATGTCCTATGTTAATCCTTTGTTTATGTAACCTTTATTTCAAGGACATTTGAGAATTTTATATGCCCAGACGGTTTATTTTGGAAGCATGTATTTTCCTCTTCCAAAATATCGATATCACTTACCAATGTTAAACTAAGTAACTAAGTGGTTAAGAGGCAAAATATATAGGCTTTACAAAAGAAATACTGACACTGTGCAACACCCCACGTCATCTTTATTTGCATGTTTCTAAAACTTTGAAAAGTCATATCTCAAAAACGGTTAAAGATATCAAAAAAATTCCAACGGATTTTCACTCAGGGTTTTACGTTGCAACTTGTGAATGAAGGGTACTCTTTTCTGGAAGCATGTCACACAACCTTGAAGCTGGCCCCGCATAGCCCAACATTCAAAACACAAATATTGATCGCAGAAACACCAAAATAAGGCGGAAAATGTGTCCTTCATCACTGGGTACTATTTCTCTTCTTTTGGTAGGTCATTGTAAAGAAGGATGGCTTCTTAATGAGAGGTTCTGTTTCAAATATTACAATGAAAGTAAAGCCAACTGGTTTCAAGCTGTGACATTCTGTGACGAGGAAGATGCAGCCTTGGCAGGTTTAGTGTCTGATCGTGACGTGACAACTTTATTCGATGTGTGGAAAGCTACCAGAATGAACAGGACATTACAATGGTTTGCAAACTTCTTATTTATCTAGTGTATTATGGAACTTGCTATAATAATTGCTGCATTAACAACCTTGTAAATATCTTTACGGAAAGTACTATATAATGCAACTATCTTTTTGACATGCCTTATATATTCATATGAATGTTGTAGTCACAATTTCAGTTGTAGAATGACTTGTTTATTAACCTGAAATCTGCCAGGAATGTCGGTCTTCGTCAAGTGTTGGTTGATGATTCAAGTGAACGGTTCCTCGTGGATCTAGCCAATAGGAGTTCATCTTTTAGTGTATCCGGTGATAGCTCGCATGAATGTGTTTTTATTGACTTTGCTGATAACAATTCTTTAAAGACTGGACATTGCCGGGAGGAGAGAGCCTTCATATGCAAATACAAAGCAAGTAAGTGATTTCATTTATTCCAAGAATAACAATCATTCCCTGTCGATTTGTTGTATATGATAACAGTCGTGTTAAAATACAATATGATGGAATGTTGGTCTCCTTTGAAGTTGTATACTTTATGTTCTGTTAGCAACTGACTATAATAATTATGAAATAATAATGACCATTAAAAGGGGTTACGAAGAAGGGGACTTTATAGTATAAACGAAGCACTGTAAGTAATTGTTTTATTGCTGTGTATTTCCACATATCATAGAATTTTCTCTTGTTCCGATTGCTGTTTATTCATCCCCGGAAGATGAGATGATATGGCTGGACGAAATCATATGGCCAGGTAAACATATCTACCATTGCTACTTCCATAAGATCAAAATGATGAAGATTTTATGCATGCTAATTGTAAGAAGAGCGGAGTATGGACTTAGCAATTCATCATATCGGGGAAAAATTGTACCTTTGTCAAAATCCTATCTCTCTCTGTTCCAACCTTCAAGCAAGACATCAAAAATACTTATCTCATTCGGTTGTAACTGCACGAATTTCACGTTTTGTGTATCCCTTTAAAGTTGTTTTAAGTTCCCGGGTTAAAGGCGTTTTATGTACCTTTCGTTAATGAGTTAGCATCTTTCAGTGGGATTGTGAATTCCTTACTATAAGTAAGACGAAAAAGTAAAAAATGGGGTTTTGACCAGTTCATCAAGATTACTTAAAGTTATATCTTAATTACTGGCAAAATTTACGACGAATTGACAGGTGGTACTTACAGGGTTATGGTAGCTGATGTCATAGCAAGTAAAGGAGCACGCAAAGACTACAGTCTCTCTTTGGCATGAGAGAGGGTGACGTAGTATGACTAGCCTCATTCCTCGATAGAAATCATGTGATATAGTATTGCGACGTATCTGATTATTTGACGGATCAGCATTCGTAAGATGGCTAAACAATTTCAGAGGTTACAGTTGCTTACAGACAAAAGAGTCTTAATATCATATGACATTTTTTAGATATTATTGTATGTTTGATTATATAGCCGACTGATTAGTGGAACTTACGTAACGGAAAAACTAATCATAATTCGGTGGTAACTTTTCTCGTTTTCTTATCCAGGTGGTAATGTTACTCTTGATGGTCCTATTAGTGTTCCCATCATCATCGACAGGATAGAGCAATTAATACCAGCCCACCTGCATGTAATTATCACATCAACAGCTTCTTTAGGAGTCATTCTTGATATATCTCTTGCTCTTCTTCTTGGTCTCTCTGCACGAAGGAGGTATTTATATGTTTTATATTTTTAGAGTGTACGCTTGCGCACATACACCATTAACTATACTGCATTGTACACGGTCTATTCCTAGCTACTTCTCAAGTATTATAAGAAGTCCTGAGGTCATGTTCTCATTCCATTTCTACATCTCCTGTATACTAAGAATGTGTCTACATATATAATACAGTGACCAAAGAATAATTCTAAAGTATTTCATTACATCGGCTGATGTTGTAGCGGTTTGGAACAATCTGCCGTTAGATTTTCATAAGTTAACTGATAATAATACTTTTAAAAGGAATTTAATAACCTATTCTTTCTTCTCTCTCTCTTTACGTATCTCCCTTGTCTTGTGTATATACTAGCTCATAGCTTTTTGCTAGGCTATTCAATTTTAACTTTTTCGTGCTTTTTATTGTCATGCTTTATGGATTTAACTAAATTCCTTTTCTTTTGGGTTAACTGCCGTACCGTTTTCACTTAATGTTGCACAGCGCATTTCAATTTCACTGGAAAGCGCTCTATGAATTGTTTATGCTATTATTATGTTGTCTCATTTGTTCAGTGTAACTTCTTTAAATTAATGGACTATTTCACAGAGGGTTGCGTGAGGTCAATTCTGTCATAAATTACGTAATAGCTCTCAATGGCCTTCTGATATTCTCCGCCGTGATCTTATTCAAGTCGGAGCTGGTACCAGATCTTAATGATGAAGAATACCTCTTAATATGTCAGGTAAACACTATACACTCCTCAGTGCTTTTAACCAAATAAGTTATTGTAAATTTTCAAACTGTTCATTTGATAACAAGCACGTTGCCTTATACTCACGATATGACACATGTATAGCAAGGATTTATGCTACACTACTTACTGTGAAAAGTCCGAATCGACTGATAATTTCATAGCTAAAGGGAATGGTCCAGACATCGTTAGAGCCAATATTAACTGTCCCACTGGAGGATCCAAGTACTTTACTTGAGAGGGGTCAACATAGCTGGTGCAGGGATCTGTGAGGGGCTTAAGGTAGAGAGGTGTCCTCGTCCTCGTTGGAAAACTTCTTTATAATTGACTGCACTCGGATGCAATTTGGTGCAACAAAAGTACAATTGTGAGGTTTTCTCTAAAAAAGTTTCGTTTTCCTAAGTATACATTTTAAACACAATTTTTTGGTCAACACTCAGTTTGGCCATCCACCCTTGCCTCTCCCTTGAATGTGCCACTGGTCTGCCCTACACTTAAAGGGGAAATCAGGGTTTGACTAAGAAAATTCACCTTTAGTTGATTTTTCTTTCTAAACTGATTGTTCACTGAAATATAGAGATGTTAAGGAGGTGTTTGAAGGTAGAAGAAACGGTAATTATTGCGTAAATTGCTGTTGAATGAGAACTCGTAATATTTGTCGGGTACAGAAAATAACATTCATGTACAAGACAAGACAGCGTCCTGTATACGATTGTACCGATTTGACTCGTTTCTCGATATTGTCCACATGTTTTGAGATAATCTTTATCATATTTTTTAGTTATAAGTCATTGTACGATACCGGTGGGGAATTGTAGTGAAACAAATTGTGAACATAAACCCTGATTTCCCCCTTTAAGTAAAAGAAAATCATATTTAAACTGCTCTACGAATATGAACTGACATGTGTCAAGTCATTTTCAACCAATAGAACTTCCTTGATGCATACTAATGTAAGTTTACTTATCTCCTGTAAAATAAAAGCGATAGAGTGTGCATATGCAGCATGCTTGAACAAAATTCAGTCAAAAGGAATTTTATGGAAACGTCAGCACGGACGTTGTTATGATAGCTTTTGAAAATATGATTAATTTGAAATACTCAGTCTAATTTACTGATCATAAATATGAAATACATCATATAAGGTAACGAGTGATTAAACGGTAAGATCCAAGTTTGCACATTATCTTTAGCCAAAATTCGTATGGAACGAAATCAACAAGGAATTTACATTTTAAGTATCTGTTTGAATTAACCAAACACCATCATGAGACAATGCAAGGATTATTTGCAAGGGTTATTTTTTTCTGTTGTGTTGTTACGGTGTAAAATGTAAATTTTGTAATTATTTAGTTGTTTTAATTTCCCATTGCTGTAGGTACGTAATACGGCTACTTCAGTTGGCTTTATGTTGGGGGTATCTTCTATCGTAGGAGAGATTTGGCTCATCTATAAAGCTGCTACCAAATCAGGATTTGGTGACTTGGTAATTATGTCTTAAATTTGTTACTATCATCAAAGTGATTTCTAGACGTTAATAACAAGTATGAACAAGTTAAGGTTAAGTTGGTACAGCACAGTTGTGACATTACAGAACCAGCCAACGTTATTGACATATGTTACTATTTGGTGAGGCGAGAACAAAGGTATTTAAAAATGTAAAAATTATTCCAATTCAAACTAATACTTACATCTTGAAACTTACCGGCGAGACAGTATTATGTAAGAATACTTTAAACGACACATAATTCTGAGTACCACTAAGACTTTATGTTGTGGTAAGTGGAATACCATATACTTATAAAATCACTTAATAGTGAGTAGTGTTTTTGTTCCATTTTACAGGAATCTAACATGTGGAGATTTTACGCTGTCATCGTTGTATTTCTTACAGCGGATATTATCCTTATCATCACAATGAACTTATTGTACCCCCAGAAAGTACAAGAAGTACCTTTACCATCAGAGGTAATTAATTTAAAAGAACTGGAGTGATTCGTAATAATTTACGAATCGAATAATTGAAAAAACATATTCTCAGTCTGGCACATGCAAAAGTAGGTAATAGACAGTGTCGGAACTAGGATTTTATATTTTGGGGGCAAAATGGAACGTAAAAAGTGGAGGGAAGCAAAAAAGTTGCCCGTAACGTGAAATTATGGGTGACGCGCGAGGTTAACACGTCGGGTCTAAGGACCTCTAGTGGGGTTTTAACATATCTCTTGATGAAAATGTAAATTACAGTAGGTTTATTTGGTTTAAAGCGCATCATTAAACGCCAGGATTCCTAACGACTTCAATTAATTCAACTATTCCTCGCCTCTAAGTTGACAAGTTGAGAACTTAGGACCCTTCAGAGGCAAAGCCTAGGTGGGGGTTCAATTAGGAAAGGTCCCGGATTCCCTGAGATTTTAAAATATCTCTGAATGAAAAATTATGCTTGAAGATAGTATACGTCAAACGTAAAAACTAACAACTGTGGGGTCGAGAGGCAAAGTCAGCTGTGCGGTTTAAGCGTAGATCATACACATCATAGAACAGAAGTGTAAATGCAAAATTATGACTACAAACAGGGAATAGACATATACATTATAATAATGATATGTTACGTATAGCGCTAAATCCACATGGCATGTAATCTGCGCTATCCACGCTATCACATTCAGAACCTCTCTCTCTCTCTTAGTCCTCGAGGGCTATGACATCATGGCTGCCAGTTAGGCACTCACTAATGAGTTGCCCGACCACATCAATATGTATATATTTGTCAGGTCACTTCAGCTGAGTGGGAGGGGACTGGAGAAAAAAGTTCTGACTGGGAGGCCCCCACCTTGGTGCCGAGACTGGTTGTTAAACAATTGAATTAGGAAATTACTCTGAAATGGGTGATTATAGGAACACAACTAGTTTTTCTGTATTTGTTTTGAGTCTCATGAATAATGTTAAGTTCATCTCGGAGAACTGCATTTCCTACTAATATCAAGATAAAACTATTTATAAACTGGTTAACATATGCTACTCAGCGCAGAATAATTACATTTTACCTATTTCGATTTCTCAGGAAGGTTGTATCTGCAATTCAACAACTTTTTGCTTGAAATTCCAGAAAGGCTACAGTGACAATATGCAACAGCCGAGTCAAACAATTTTGAATCTTAAACATGATGATTCCGTTCTTTACATCTTCCTACATCTTCTTTTCATATTATTCTGTACCTACCGAACAATAATTGGTAACCTAGTTGCTTCCCCTCACTGCATAAAGTATGACACAATATAACTAGGATGTATTTTAGACATATATATGTACAGGACAAATGTAGTTCGATGTGGATTTAATGACGAAATGTCTGATTTCTGCTTTACAGAAACAAACACCTAATCACATTGTAGAGTATTACGTCACTGTGTGTTCCTCTGAAGATTACCTCATGCCATTCATCTTGGTATTTGGGGATAAAGTAATGGTAGTGCTCGTTGGATTGTACCTTACATATGAAGTAAAACAGGTATGTTGCGTTCCCTAGAACTTTGGATTTCAATATATTTAATTAATGATTAGGTAAGTAACGATCACTTTTTGTTTTAATACGACTCTTTGTTATGTTTGCTTTCTTACCCTCTCTATTCAGGCAAGCTTTATTCAACTTAAAGATACTAAGAGAATAGCCATCTGTATTTACAACATCACATTATTCGGTGCGTGCGGTCTTATCCTGGTGGTCCTTCTGAAGGATGATCCTTCTTTAAACTCCATTTTTTCATCAATCTTGATCATCTGTTGTACCACGGTCACAATCCTGATATTTTTCATATCTAAGGTAACACCTGTAACAATCTTCCTGGTAGTACTCGTAACTAAAGTAAATTCTGTATGTCACAATCTTCACATCTAAAGTAACATCTGTTGCAATATATCAGAGGTAAATTCTGTCAGTGTTATTTGCAGAAGGGGTATATTCTGTTTTAACGGTGATATTCCTGATATGCTTGACATCAAATGTTAGGTCGAAATTCTGGTAGTTTTTATTCACTGCCAGTTCTTTCACAATTCTAACATATTCCATACTTTTGTACCCAACTGTGGTTGTATTATCTTCTAAGATACATCTTGTCACAATCCATTCCTGTATTATTTACACCTAAGGTAATTAGTCTAGCAATCCCGGTTATAATTACATGTAAAATAAAATTTTCAACAACGCTTGTGTCATTTGCATTTATTGCCAGTTCTGTCACAATTCCGGTATATTTGTATTGTAGGCAAGTCTCGTATGTAAATACTTTTATTCTCATCTACCATATGACTTGTACTTATCCTGATATTATGTACCTCAAAGTAAATCCTTTCACTCTTCACAAACACAAATAAATATGTGTCACCAACTTAGGTACTTACCTAGGTAAAGTTCTATTACTTTCTGGGTATTGTTCAGAAATGATTAAAAGTATTCTTCCATAATTATGGAGCCAAATCGATATAGAGTAAGAACTGTCATTTTCTATCAAACGACACCAAAAGTTCTTTTGAAAAACTTCTAATTTGTTTTTACTAGTGAACTTTTCTTGATGCTGTTTTCTACTGTATATGTTCTGATGTTGTACATATTTTAAATGTGTGTAGGCCCTCAGTATTATTCAGTATTCATATATTAGTAACTTTGTCACTTGTAAAAAGCTTCTTAAAACCTATTTTTTTACTAATCCAGTTTCTTGATGCTGTTATTATTTCAGATCACATCTTTGATTAAAAAATCTGATGAAGATGATTCCCGTGATGAACGTAGTAAGGGATCTTATTCAACTGAAAGTACGGTATGCTTAATATTTATACAATATTCAAATACTTGTTTAGTTGTCAAGTTTCGAAAAGAAACGGAGCATTCATCAATGAAAGAACGGAAGACCACATAATAAGCAAATCATCATATTCGTCGTCATATGTTTTCCCGTTGATTCCTTTTTCAAGTGCACAAGTTTAATCGCTTCC